>UELW01000002.1:1246029-1704605 GCA_900490495.1 Danionella dracula | reverse complement strand
CTTCAGATTCAACAACATCAGACTTCAAAAGCACAACTCCACCTTCAACTTCTACGTTAGCTCAAACATCAACATCAGTGGGTCCGAAACTACAACGGACACAAACTTCACAATCCACTCTTGGTTCATAACTGAAGAGAATCATCTACTTCAGTAGTTTAAACCATACCAGACTCAACCACAACTACTTCAGCTTCAACAACATCAACTCAACAAGCACAACTCCACCTATACCTTCTACGTTAGCTCCAACATCAACATCAGTGGTCCAACCACTACAACGGAACAAACTTCACAATACACTCTTGGTTCAACAACTGAGCTGAAACGTCTACCTCAGTAATTGCAACCACACCATACGCAACCACAACTATTTAGCTTTAACACAACAGACTCAAAAGCAACACTCCACCTTTAACGTCTACATCTAGCTCCAACATCAACATCAGTGGGTCCGACCACTACAACAAAAGTAACTTCACAATCCACATTTGGCTCAAAAACTGCAGCTGAAACAACAACTACACTATTTACAACCTTACCAGATGCTACCACAACTACTTCACCTTCAACAACAATAGACTCAACAAGCACAACTCCACCTTCAACGTCTACATTAGCTCCAACATCAACATCAGTGGGTCAGACCACTACAACGGAACAAACTGTACAATCCACTCTTGGTTCAACAACTGCAGCTAAAACGTATACTTCAGTAATTACAACCACACCAGACGCAACCCCAACTACTTCAGATTCAACAACATCAGACTCCAAAAGCACAACTCCACCTTCAACATCTACATTAGCTCCAACATCAACAACTGTGGGTCTGAAAACTACAACAGAAAAAACGCCACAATCCACTCTTGGTTCATTAACTGCAGCTGAATCATCTACTTCAGTAGTTTTAACCATACCAGACGCAACCACAACTATTTCAACTTTAACAACAACAGACTCCACAAGTAAAACTCTACCTTCAACATCTACATTAGCTCCAACATCAACATCAGTGGTTCCGACCACTACAACAGAAGTAACTTCACAATCCACATTTGGCTCAACTACTGTAGCTGCAACATCTACTTCAGTAATTACAACCACACCAGACGCAACAACAAGTACTTCAGCTTCAACAACAGACTCAACTAGCCCAACTTCATCTTCAACGTCTACATTAGCTCCACTATCAACATCAGTGGGTCCGACCACTACAACAGAAGTAACTTCACAATCCACATTTTGCTCAACTACTGTAGCTGCAACGTCTACTTCAGTAGTTTTAACCATACCAGACACAACCACAACTACTTCAACTTCAACAACATCAGACTCAACAAGCACAACTCCACCTATAACTTCTACGTTAGCTCCAACATCAACATCAGTGGGTCCAACCACTACAACGAAACAAACTTCACAATCCACATTTGGCTCAACAACTGTAGGTGCAATGTCTACTTCAGTAATTACAACCACACCAGACGCAACCACAACTAATTCAGCTTCAACAACAAAAGACTCATCTAGCCCAACTTCATCTTCAACGTCTACATTAGCTTCAACATCAACATCAGTGGGTCCGACCACTACAACGGAACAAACTTCACAATCCACTCTTGGTTCATTAACTGAAGCTGAATCATCTACTTCAGTAGTTTTAACCATACCAGACTCAACCACAACTACTTCAGCTTCAACAACATCAGACTCAACAAGCACAACTCCACCTATACCTTCTACGTTAGCTCCAACATCAACATCAGTGGGTCCAACCACTACAACGGAACAAACTTCACAATACACTCTTGGTTCAACAACTGCAGCTGAAACGTCTACCTCAGTAATTGCAACCACACCAGACGCAACCACAACTACTTCAGCTTCAACAACAAACAGACTCCACACGAAACAACTCCACCCTTCAACATCTACATTAGCTTCAACATCAACATCAGTGGGTCCGACCACTACAACAGAAGTAACCTCACAATCCACATTTGGCTCAACAATGTAGCTGCAACGCTACTTCAGTAATTACAACCACACCAGACGCAACCCAAACTACTTCAGCTTCAACACAACAATAGACTCAAACTAGCCCAACTTCATCTTCAACATTAGCTTCAACATCAAATCCGTTGGTCCCGACCACTACAACGGAAAAAAAAACTTCACAATCCACACTTGTTCAGAAATTGCACCTGAAACGTCTACTACACTATATAACTGCAGCTGAAAGACTACTACAGGATTTACAACCACACCTGGCATTACCACAACTACTTCAGCTTCAACAACAACATACTCAACCAGCACAATCCACCCTTCAACTTCTACATTAGCTCCAACATCAACATCATTGGGTCAGACCACTACAACAGAAGTACCCCTCACAATCCACATTTGGCTCACAACTGTAGCAGAAACAACTACTTCAGTAATTACAACCACACCAGACGCTATCACAACTACTTCAGCTTCAAACAACAACTGACTCCACAAGAACAACTCCACCTTCAACATCTACATCTAGTTCCAACGTCAACAACCGTGGGGTCCGACCACTACAACAAAAGTAACTCACAATCCACATTTGGCTCAAAAACTGCAGCTAAAACAACAACTACACTATTTACAACCTTACCAGATGCTACCACAACTACTTCACCTTCAACAACAAAAGACTCAACAAGCACAACTCCACCTTCAACGTATACATTAGCTCCAACATCAACATCAGTGGGTCAGACCACTACAACGGAACAAACTGTACAATCCACTCTTGGTTCAGCAACTGCAGCTAAAACGTATACTTCAGTAATTACAACCACACCAGACGCAACCACAACTACTTCAGATTCAACAACATCAGACTTCAAAAGCACAACTCCACCTTCAACTTCTACGTTAGCTCAAACATCAACATCAGTGGGTCCGAAAACTACAACGGAACAAACTTCACAATCCACTCTTGGTTCATTAACTGAAGCTGAATCATCTACTTCAGTAGTTTTAACCATACCAGACTCAACCACAACTACTTCAGCTTCAACAACATCAGACTCAACAAGCACAACTCCACCTATACCTTCTACGTTAGCTCCAACATCAACATCAGTGGGTCCAACCACTACAACGGAACAAACTTCACAATACACTCTTGGTTCAACAACTGCAGCTGAAACGTCTACCTCAGTAATTGCAACCACACCAGACGCAACCACAACTATTTCAGCTTTAACAACAACAGACTCAAAAAGCAACACTCCACCTTTAACGTCTACATTAGCTCCAACATCAACATCAGTGGGTCCGACCACTACAACAAAAGTAACTTCACAATCCACATTTGGCTCAAAAACTGCAGCTGAAACAACAACTACACTATTTACAACCTTACCAGATGCTACCACAACTACTTCACCTTCAACAACAATAGACTCAACAAGCACAACTCCACCTTCAACGTCTACATTAGCTCCAACATCAACATCAGTGGGTCAGACCACTACAACGGAACAAACTGTACAATCCACTCTTGGTTCAACAACTGCAGCTAAAACGTATACTTCAGTAATTACAACCACACCAGACGCAACCACAACTACTTCAGCTTACACAACAACAGACTCAACTAGCCCAACTTCATCTTCAACGTCTACATTAGCTCCAACATCAACATCAGTGGGTCCGACCACTACACAGGAGCAAACTTCACAATCCATTCTTGGTTCAACAACTGCAGCTGAAACGTCTACTTCATTCATTTCAACCACACCAGACAAAACCCCAACTACTTCAGATTCAACAACATCAGACTCCAAAAGCACAACTCCACCTTCAACTTCTACGTTAGCTCAAACATCAACATCAGTGGGTTCGAAAACTACAACGGAACAAACTTCACAATCCACTCTTGGTTCATTAACTGCAGCTGAATCATCTACTTCAGTAGTTTTAACCATACCAGACGCAACCACAACTATTTCAACTTTAACAACAACAGACTCGACCAGCACAAATCCACCTTCAACTTCTACATTAGCTCCAACATCAACATCAGTGGGTCAGACCACTACAACGGAACAAACTTCACAATCCACTCTTGGTTCAACAACTGCAGCAGAAACGTCTACTTCAGTAATTACAACAACACCAGACGCAACCACAACTACTTCAGCTTCAACAACAACAGACTCCGCAAGAACAACTCACCCTTCAACATCTACATTAGCTCCAACGTCAACAACAGATGTTCCGACCACTATAACAGAAGTAACCTCACAATCCACATTTGGCTCAACAACTGTAGCAGAAACAACTACTTCAGTAATTACAACCACACCAGGAGCTACCACAACTACTTCAGCTTCAGGAACAATAGACTCAACAAGCACAACTTCACCTTCAACGTCTACATTAGCTCCAACATCAACATCAGTGGGTTCGACCACTACAATGGAACAAACTTCACAATCAACTCTTGGTTCAGAAATTGCAACTGAAACGTCTACTACACTATTTACAACTGCAGCTGAAACGACTATTACAGGATTTACAACCACACCTGGCATTACCACAACTACTTCACCTTCAACAACAATAGACTCAATTAGCACAACTTCACCTTCAACATCCCCATTTGCTCCAACATCAACATCAGAGGGTCCAATCACTACACAGGAACAAACTTCACAATCCATTCTTAGTTCAACAACTGCAGCTGAAACGTCTACTTCATTCATTTCAACCAATCCAGACAAAACCCCAACTACTTCAGATTCAACAACATCAGACTCCAAAAGCACAACTCCACCTTCAACTTCTACGTTAGCTCAAACATCAACATCAGTGGGTCCGAAAACTACAACGGAACAAACTTCACAATCCACTCTTGGTTCATTAACTGCAGCTGAATCATCTACTTCAGTAGTTTTAACCATACCAGACTCAACCACAACTACTTCAGCTTCACCAACATCAGACTCAACAAGCACAACTCCACCTATAACTTCTACGTTAGCTCCAACATCAACATCAGTGGGTCCAACCACTACAACGGAACAAACTTCACAATACACTCTTGGTTCAACAACTGCAGCTGAAACGTCTACCTCAGTAATTACAACCAATCCAGACGCAACCACAACTATTTCAGCTTTAACAACAACAGACTCAAAAAGCAACACTCCACCTTTAACGTCTACATTAGCTCCAACATCAACATCAGTAGGTCCGACCACTACAACAAAAGTAACTTCACAATCCACATTTGGCTCAAAAACTGCAGCTGAAACAACAACTACACTATTTACAACCTTACCAGATGCTACCACAACTACTTCACCTTCAACAACAATAGACTCAACAAGCACAACTCCACCTTCAACGTCTACATTAGCTCCAACATCAACATCAGTGGATCAGACCACTACAACGGAACAAACTTCACAATCCACTCTTGGTTCAACAACTGCAGCAGAAACGTCTACTTCAGTAATTACAACAACACCAGACGCAACCACAACTACTTCAGCTTCAACAACAACAGACTCCGCAAGAACAACTCCACCTTCAACATCTACATTAGCTCCAACGTCAACAACAGATGTTCCGACCACTACAACAGAAGTAACCTCACAATCCAAATTTGGCTCAACAACTGTAGCAGAAACAACTACTTCAGTAATTACAACCACACCAGATGCTACCACAACTACTTCAGCTTCAGGAACAATAGACTCAACAAGCACAACTTCACCTTCAACGTCTACATTAGCTCCAACATCAACATCAGTGGGTCCGACCACTACAACGGAACAAACTTCACAATCCACTCTTGGTTCAGAAATTGCAACTGAAACGTCTACTACACTATTTACAACTGCAGCTGAAACGACTACTACAGGATTTACAACCACACCTGGCATTACCACAACTACTTCACCTTCAACAACAATAGACTCAATTAGCACAACTTCACCTTCAACATCCCCATTTGCTCCAACATCAATATCAGAGGGTCCAAATACTACAATGGAACAAACTTCACAATCCATTCTTGGTTCAACAACTGCAGCTGAAACGTCTACTTCATTCATTTCAACCACACCAGACACAACCCCAACTACTTCAGATTCAACAACATCAGACTCCAAAAGCACAACTCCACCTTCAACTTCTACGTTAGCTCAAACATCAACATCAGTGGGTCCGAAAACTACAACGGAACAAACTTCACAATCCACTCTTGGTTCATTAACTGCAGCTGAATCATCTACTTCAGTAGTTTTAACCATACCAGACTCAACCACAACTACTTCAGCTTCACCAACATCAGACTCAACAAGCACAACTCCACCTATAACTTCTACGTTAGCTCCAACATCAACATCAGTGGGTCCAACCACTAACACGGAACAAACTTCACAATACACTCTTGGTTCAACAACTGCAGCTGAAACGTCTACCTCAGTAATTACAACCACACCAGACGCTACCACAACTACTTCAGCTCTAACAACAACTGACTTCACAATCACAACTGTACCTTTACATTCTACAATAGCGTCAACATCAACATCAGTGGGTCCTACCACTACAACAGAAGTAACTTCAAAATCCACCTTTGACCCAACAACAGCAGCTGAAACGACTACTACAGGATTTACAACCACACCAGATGCTACCACAACTACTTCAGCTTCAACAACAACAGACTCCACAAGCACAACTCCACCTTCAACATCTACATTAGCTCCAACATCAACATCAGTGGGTCCGACAACTACAACAGAAGTAACTTCACAATCCTCATTTGGGTCAACAACTGTAGCTGAAACAACTACTACAGTAATTACAACCACACCAGATGCTACCACAACTATTTCAGCTTCAACAACAACAGACTCAACAAGCACAACTTCAGCTTCAGCATCTACATTAGCCCCAACATCAACATCAGTGGGTCCTACCACAACACCAGAACTTTCTTCACAATCCATTCTTGGTTCAAACACTGCAGCTGAAACGTCTACTACAGTATTTACAACCACACCAGATGCTACCACTACTTCTTCAGCTTCAACAACAACAGACTCCACAAGCACAACTCCACCCACAACTTCTACATTAGCTCCAACATCAACATCAGTGGGTCCGACCACTACAACAGAAGTAACTTCAAAATCCACCTTTGATCCTACAACAGCAGCTGGAACGTCTACTACAGGATTTACAACCACACCTGATGCTACCACGACTACTTCAGCTGCATCAACAACTGACTCCTCAAGCACATTTCCACCTTCAACTTCTACATCAACTCCAACATCAACATATACAACAATATCTTTAGGAGCAATTGAAACCTCTGCCTTAAACCAAAACATAGGAGTTGCTAATATTACTTCAGATACAACTCATTTCTCAACAGCAGTGCCTTCATATAAATCTTTTGTTCCACTTTCCGAAACAACAACTGTTGCTGTTAAAATCGCATCAACATCAACAGCACTACCAGATTTTTCTACTACCACAACTCCAACAACAGATGTATCAACAAAAACAGAAACCCAGACTCAGAGTTCAGACACCAAACCAACAGCATTGCCAACAACATCTGCATTTCAAAAAACAACTGCTCTTCTTTCAAGCACTACTAATTCTGTCTCTGATACAACAGTGGTTACAGACTCTACGACACTTGTTACTTCAACACTGGAACGTCCATTAAATTTAGATGTGTCTCCTGAAGGTATAACCATCCCTGTAACTTCTATGCCACCTTCTTCAGTACATTCAACTTTAACCTCTACTTTAAGTCCAACAACAACAACTGCTCCTCCAACATTTCCAGCTACTTTAATAACAGCTGTAACAAATCTACCTAAGACTTCAACACAAACTGGAATCTCATCAACGCCTCCCTCTATTCCAATTGAAAGCACAGCTGGATCCCAAACAACATCTGCATTTCCAGAACTTACAAGTGGTCTTTTAAAGACAACTGCAGCTTTTACTAGCACAACTTCAGCTCCAACTTCTCAGTCTCTTTCAACCAAAACAACTTCAGTCCCACTTATTAATTCAGGTCTTTCAACGACATCAACAACTATAACTAGAATTATTACAGATGTTACCAATATACCTGAATTTGGAACAATTAATCCAATAGTCGCACCAACTGTAGGCCAGAATGCAAATCTTTCATCATCCACAACACCAACTGTGGGAAATCAAACGGGTACTACATCTGAAAACATTACATCAATGCCTCAAAACACTTCTACTTTGCACCAAAGTCCTTCAAATGCACCGAATGTGACTGGTGATGCCTTAGTCTTAACCAGACTGGTGTTCTCATCTTTGTCATCAGTACCTGATGAGAATCTGGTCTATAATGCTTTTTTTAGTCTCCTTACATCAAGAGGGAATCCAATAACAGTGGATTTCTATTATTTTGAAAGTAAGACGTTTCACTTAAATTAGAAAAATACTTTTACAACATGGTTGTTATATTGATATTTGTATTTCTTTCTAAACAGACATTTCTGAAACTTCCTATGCAATATGTATTGGGACTACACTGAATATCACCATGCCTAACAATCCTGAGCAAAGAAACAGCACATACCTTTATATCCAGGATTTCATTAATAATAAAGTAGGAACTTATCTATTAAACATTATATTTATTGTTTTTTACTGTTTAAAGTTTTACTTTAACTGACTGTTTTTTTCTACAGATGAACACTCTTGTAAATGAACCAACCAGTCAAAGTTTTGATCAAAATTCATCTATCTTTGTGTAAGCATTCAACTGTACAAACAAAGATATTCTCTAAGTGATGTTTGCATGGTCTTTTTAGTCACCACTGACAAAAAACAAACATTGCTAGAAATTGATTTAACAATTATCTACACCCGATAAAGTATGCATAATGTATAGCAAAAATCCTGAACCTCAACTTCTTTATACTGTAAATGTGTACAGCTATCTATTTTTATTAACATCTTACACTGAAACTACAGGAGCAAAACATTATGGATTGAAGCCATCATGGAATATGACTTCCAATTTGGGGATCCCATTCAACCAGTCAGCTACCTGAATGAGCTAAAATCACAAACAGGTTTGTAAACTTTAAGAAAAATTAGACACAAATGATTATTTAAGAATAACATTGTTTTATAAGTATCAGTTTTTAACTTTGACTGATTTTTATTTTAGCAACGACATCTGCACCAAGTTCTTCTGTTTCTCCTTCATTACTAATGTAAGGTTTCATGTTAACTTTTTTTATTAATGCACACTTAATTGTAAGACAATTAAGCTCTGCAATCTGAAACAACCCTTTAACTCTTTTTACCCCTCACAGTTCTTGTTCAGCAGTAATTACGAGCAGACTGCTGTTCAACTCCTCGTCTCCGGTTCCTTCTGAAGCTCTGGTCCTCAGTGCCATCAACACTCTTCGTTCTTCCAGAGAGCCTCAGCTCAATGATTCAGTGAAGATTGTGAACGTCACCTATGAGAGTAAGCTTTAACATCTTTACCAACACTTCCTACAGGATGATGTGAGTGTATTTCAAGGGTTAATGTAACACATTTGTTTGTTTTTTACAGAAGTCTCTGAAACTTCATACGCCGTCATCTTCACGTTCAATCTGGCTAATATCAGCATTCCCAAAGATCCTTCACTCAGTAACAACACCTATCAGCAGGTGCAGGATGCAGTGAATAGCGCGGTAAGCTCTCTCTATTATTTTTTAAAACAGTTTGAGTCTAGAGCAAAACTTCTCCAGATTTTAAATGTGTTAAATTTCTTCTGCAGCTTAGCCTTCTTCTGAATGAACCAAACAGTTCAGCATTACAACCCAAATCATCAAACTTCATGTAAGCAGAGTTTCAAATCTTGAGACGAGAAGTTTTTTAAGGAGACTTTACCCCTAATAAGCCTTTTTGAAGACATGGATTAGATCCTTCAATTGTTATCTTCTGTTTTTTGCGCAGGAGCTCTCCAAACCAGATCCAGGGGATTGTGGGATACACGTTTCAGGATCAAGATCCCATTCAACCAGTCAGCTTCCTGAACCTGCTGAAATCACCAGCAGGTTTGGAAACATTAAAGACACGGTTACCGGTAAAGTCAATAAATAAACATAAAACAGCTCACTTTTTACTTTATTATTTGCAGTAACGACATCTGCACCAAGTTCTACTGCAACAGCTTCAACACCAGTGTAAGGTTTCATGTTAATAGTTTTTATATACTTTATTATTTCAAAAGCTGATGAAGAGCTACAATCCAGAAAAAGCATTCTTAATTAGAGCTTTTCTCCTCACAGTTCTGGTTCAGCAGTGATTACGAGCAGACTGCTGTTCAACTCCTCGTCTCCGGTTCCTTCTGAAGCTCTGGTCCTCAGTGCCATCAACACTCTTCGTTCTTCCAGAGAGCCTCAGCTCAATGATTCAGTGAAGATTGTGAACGTCACCTATGAGAGTAAGCTTTAACATCTTTACCAACACTTCCTACAGGATGATGTGAGTGGATTTCAAGGGTTAATGTAACACATTTGTTTGTTTTTTACAGAAGTCTCTGAAACTGCATACGTCGTCATCTTCACGTTCAATCTGGCTAATATCAGCATTCCCCAAGATCCTTCACTCAGAAACAACACCTACCAGCAGGTGCAGGATGCAGTGAATAGCGTGGTATGCTCTCTCAATTATTACATAAAACAGTTTGAGTCCAGAGCAAATCTTTTCCAGAGTTTAAATGTGTTAATATTCTTCTGCAGCTGAGCCTTCTTCTGAATGAACCGAACAGTGCAGCATTACAACCCAATTCATCCAACTTCACGTAAGCAGAGTTTCAAATCTTGAAACGAGAAGTTTTTTAAGGAGACTTTACCCCTAATAAGTCTTTTTGAACACATGGAGTAGATCCTTCAATTGTTATCTTCTGTTTTTTTGCGCAGGAGCTCTCCAAACAAGGTCCTGGGGATTGTGGGATACACGTTTCAGGATCAAGATCCCATTCAACCAGTCAGCTTCCTGAACCTGCTGAAATCACCAGCAGGTTTGGAAACATAAAAGACACATTTACCAGTAAAGTCATTAAAAAAAATTAAAGAGCTCACTTTTTACTTTTTTTTTATTTGCAGTAACGACATCTGCACCAAGTTCTACTGCAACACCTTCAACACCAGTGTAAGGTTTCATGTTAATAGTTTTTATATACTTTATTATTTCAAAGCTGATGAAGAGCTACAATCCAGAAAAGCATTCTTAATTAGAGCTTTTCTCCTCACAGTTCTGGTTCAGCAGTGATTACGAGCAGACTGCTGTTCAACTCCTCGTCTCCGGTTCCTTCTGAAGCTCTGGTCCTCAGTGCCATCAACACTCTTCGTTCTTCCAGAGAGCCTCAGCTCAATGATTCAGTGAAGATTGTGAACGTCACCTATGAGAGTAAGCTTTAACATCTTTATTAACACTTCCAACAGGATGATGTGAGTGGATTTCAAGGGTTAATGTAACACATTTGTTTGTCTTTTAACAGAAGTCTCTGAAACTTCATACGCCGTCATCTTCACGTTCAATCTGGCTAATATCAGCATTCCCCAAAATCCTTCACTCAGTAACAACACCTACCAGCAGGTGCAGGATGCAGTGAATAGTGCGGTAAGCTCTCTCTATTATTATATAAAACAGTTTAATTCCAGAGCAATTCTTTTCCAGAGTTTAAATGCATGAATTTTCTTCTGCAGCTGAACCTTCTTCTGAATGAACCGAACAGTGCAGCATTACAACCCAAATCATCTAACTTCAAGTGAGATGCTCTTTTAAAGCGTTACTAATTTATTCTTTTTTTTTGCTATTTAACTTGAGGCTTTTCTAATGTTGGTGTAGCCTTAACGTGTTTTTCCCCCTTTTTTTCTAAGGATCGCTGGAAACCAGATTGAAGGAATTGTGGGGTACTTTTTCCAGGATGGAGGTGCCACCATGCCACTCAGCTTCCAAAATGAGATTCAGCCACCAACTCTGTAAGATTTCCTCTTCATCTTTCTTTCTCCCTTCAGATTTTTTTAAATACCTATTTTAACTTTTTTTTGTTCTCTTTAAGGCTTGGGATAGCGCTCATTTATATTAAACTAGTGTTCGTCACCTCGGGTCCCTTACCAGACCCTTCTAAGGTTCTGCAGGTGGCAAACTCAATGCTGAACTCACGTGGCACACCTAAACTAGCCACAAGATCTTCCAGAGCCACCAAACAAGCCCTGAGTGATCCAGTCAGCTTTGTGAACGTCACATTCATAAGTGAGAGTTAATTCTTTTCGAGAGTTTATAAAACACCAACAGTGCTTGTACAACATTTAATTTATCTGTTATAAAGTTTTCTAAAGAACATGCAAGTTCACTAATTCAGCACTGACACCATTTAAACTGAAAGATGGTATTTAACTGTGTATTTTAGTAAATAGGCAAAAGCTATGACTTCTACTCTCACTAATTGAAAAATGTAATGATAACCAACAGGTCGATTTTCTCCTGTTTGATTAGCTGACTCACCCAGAATGCAACACAAGTTTCAGAAATAAATAAAACGATCCAAATCTTGAAAATAGATTACTTCTGTAAAAGAACAGAGCATGTTTTCTTCAACTTTTCTTTTTTCCATTTCTTTTGTTTTCACAATATTTCTAAACATTAGTTGTCTCATGGTTTTTTTTTACATTTTTCGTTTTTTTAGAAGTAAACGAGACTGCGTATGCTCTTAACTTTGGGTTTGAAATCAGCAATGTGACCATGTCTGAGAAGCTGCAATTTAGAAACGAAACGTACCTGGTGGTTCAGGACTCCATTAATTCTCTGGTGAGTTGGACAGAGTTTACAATAAACTCTTTTTATTGTCACCTCTGAACATTAACACCATTTTTTTCACTCTTCTTTTTAGCTTACTCTGATTTTAAGTACAAACACAGCTCCTGTAGTTAAATTCTCACAAGCCGATTTTACGTAAGTTTCTATGTCTTGTTGGTAATTAGGGTTTTCTTGTGTCAATCACAAGCACACATTGCTAGAATTGAGTGCTATTTTTTCATGTAACTTTTTTGTTCACATTGTATTTATTTATTTATTTATTTCCAAAAGTGGAAATTCCTCTGTGATTCTAGCCAACGTGGTCTATTATTTCTCTGAGAAAGACATCACTCAACCCAACGTCTTTGTCCAGCAACTTCTCCAAATAAACACAGGTAATATCAGGTGCAGGTCTGCTGCGATTTATTCCATAGAAACCAGTTCTATTGTATTTATGAAGAAGCAAATGTAACACTTTTTAACATTATAAACAAGGTTTACCTTTTTTAAAGTGAAAGCAAAAATAAGATTTTGCACTGGAATTATTCACCCTGTAACCCAATGAATTAAAAAAAAAATGCTCACTAAAGCAGACTTCACAGCAAATACCAATGAAGAGTTTTGTACATTTTTCTATACTTATATTTTTCAACAAATTAAAGAAAAGGTTGCCAGATTTGATTTCTATGAGAAGCTGCACAGTATTTATTCCAGTGGAGGAAATCAGAGAGAAAGTGGACCTTCCTTTTTAAGAGTTTTCTGGGAATTGAAAAAATTGTGAAGATGTATAAAATAAATGTGTATTCTGACTTCCTGCCTTGTTTTGCCAAATAAAATGACAAAAGTCCTTTTTTAAAAACTTTTTCAAAATGTACATAAAATATATTTTAAAGGGTTTTCATTATTCTACTAAATGTTCTTTTGGATTGTTAGTTTTAGAATTGGAGGGCAATAGAATAAAAAAATTAGTTTTCTTGGCCCTCTGTGATATTTGACTTTGACATCTGCGCTCTACAAGGTTACAAGACTTTTAAGAATTTCAAAGCATGTCTATTATTCCTGTATAGTTTTATTTAGTGCAACAACTAACAGAAAAAACTGAAAAGCATTTTTCCAAATTTTGTTACTGTGCTTATTTTTTGCTTCATTCAAAGACAAGTGAAATATACAATTTTGAGTTCAGATAACAATGAATTCATGAAAAAATATATTTTTTTTTTTAAAATTATGTTGCTAGTTAATATTCTAATTCTAATATTCTATTTTAGTAACTGCAACCACATATGTGCTAGAGCTGAGTTTAGATGGAGCAATCTTGCAAAATCTTCTGAAGAATTATGTCTAGCCTGGATTGTGAGGACCCTGAATATGTCTTCAGTTTGAGCAGCTGTTCCAATAAGTTTGCGTTTTGATTGTCTCAGTGTGCTAGATTTAGATTTTGTACATTATAAAACTATCCTATAATAACATTGTGCACAATCTTTCACACTCTGAGCCTTCCATAAAATGCCATTAAGCACAACACAGAATCTCAATCAACAGATTGTTCTCATGAGCAGTCGCTGTCTTTCTGTCTTTTACAGGGAGTGATCTGGCAACCACAATATCACCTTCCACAGCTCCCCCAGCCACAGCGACCTCAACCACTACTGCACCAGTGACCATGTGAGACTAAATTATGATAAGAACTCCATTAAACCAAGCACTAGCTTTCAGTTTCCTGACTAACATGTTGAATGATTTCTGTTTCCCCAGAAAAAAGAGCGTGGTTATTAACATCCGTCTGGTGTTTATCACTCTGGGCCTTGCTCCCAGCGAGACTGAGGTTATGAAGGTGGTGAATTCACTGCTGGCCTCCAACCTCACCACTAAAATAACGGTCCGATCTGTGACGGTGAATGATCCTGTGGTCCTGGAGAATGTCGTCTATTCAAGTGAGGGTTCTTAAAGGATTTAGAAGGTTTTTTTACTATAACGGTTAATGTAGTCAAACAAGTGGTGAATGATTAAGCGTAGAATCTTTTACATAAAACATGTTGACAACAATTTATTTTTTAGGTGTAGTAAGTATGACATTTCTCTGAAGAGATGTTTAAATGGTGGTGATACGTCAAGAGACATTAAGCAAAACTGTTCCAGCACTGAGATTGAGTCAGCCAGATTGTTTGAACGGTTTTAAACAGTTGACAAGTTATAGGGTTTCCATAAGGTTTTAAAAAGCCTTAAAAGCTCTAAAATTCTATTAAATATTAGACATTAAAAAGTCTTAAATTCACTCATCTAGGTAAATCATTTTTCACAGATCTTATTTTTCTGAAGATCATGTAAAGCTCTTCTTATATGAGGTTTTTGTTGTTGTTTGGGGTTGCCAGATATTGAGAAAATGTTCCTAAAAGCTAAAAACACATTAAAAAGTATGGTTATACTTATGGTTAAAAAAAAAGTATGGTTAGCTTTTCCATAGCCTAAGCATCCAAAACTTAAGGATTGCTTAAAGTTGCTAGAGTTTGAGAACACTTTTGTAACTCCTCAAAATCCTTAAAAAGTGACATTTAGTGCTGCCATAGTTTGAGAAAAGGCTCACAAAACACTCAAACATTCTCAAAATATTAAAAGTGATTGTTTGGGTTGTCAGATTTTGAGATAAGACTCATAAATGTTGAAAAAAAAAAGGTCAATATGATTGTAAGGTTTACCAGAGATTGCAAAAACGTGAATAAATGCTCACAATCATAAAATTGATTGTCGGGTTGCTATTGGAGCGCATTAACCTGATCTAATTAATTAATCTGGAAGGAGCTATACAACTATATTAAAGTTATTGCACTACCGGTTTTGGCCACAAGCTAACACACTGCACCTTTAAAAAACAAATATTGGAAAGTATAATGGGTTTTTACGGACAACTTGTCTGAAAAGTAATTGTTTTCTTTTTAACAGGAATTAATGACAGTGCTTATGCCCTCACCTTCACTTATAAGATTGATGAAGTATTGCTAAGAGACTCAGAAAAGGTCGAAGCCCGTGCTTTAATACAGCAGAAAATCAACGATCTGGTGAGTTGGAGAGAGTGAGATGATGTGAACATGGAATATATTTTTCCTAATTCATGTTAATCCGTGTTTTTCCTCCACTTTTCAGTTAATTCAGATCCTAAAGAGTCCTGAGATTAGTCTGACTCTTCCAGCCAATTTCACGTGAGTTTTAATGTTTGTATAATGAGCTTTTATCTATCAGGGTACATTGGAAACATCTTACTCACCATCACACAGTAAAGAATAGAAGGAATGTTTAATGTACAAAGTGAGCTCTTTCCAGTGTTGAGACCTGGCACGAATGCAAAGAAAGCGAGTACAGAAGGGTGGCATGTTGATGCAGGTCGTATGATGAGTTTGTGTCTCAATGTAGTTAAAAAACACTGGAATGGTGGTGATATCTCAGTGAGAGGTTTAAGTTTACTAATGCCAGGGGTGCTACTGACTATTTCAGGGCCTCTGAAAGAAAATTATTTGGGCCCCATGCTCCACCAAATCCCATCAACGCCTGCTGCTCATGGAGATTATTAAAATGAGTCGTTTAGTAGGAAAATTTTAGAAACCGTTAATCGCAATGTTTGTGTTTTTTATCTGCAAAAGTGACCTTAAAGAAAACACGTGGTTTTCCTGGATTTTCAGATTAAATGCTTAAATTTGATGTGTTACAAGAGTTTAAATAAAGTTTGTTTAGATCTATGACATGTTAAGATGCAAACTGAACTGTTAATTTAATCTTTTAATGTATTAATTGAATGTTTTATTCAATTGCAAAATAAACATGTTCCAATTACTTACTTTCCTGTCAAAAACATAAATAAACCAAATGTGATTTTGTGATTTATCCTCAAAGATCACAGTTTTATCTGTAAATTAAGCCATTTAGGAGAGATTGTCAATATGCTGTAATGATAAATACATCAACTATTGATCATATTTCAATTCTAAGATTATTCATTTATTAGAACTATAGGATAATTAAAATATAATATTTGAGATGAAAGTTCCTAATAAATGTTCATTCTGTACGTGACACGTTATATAAAACTAAATGTGTTTTACATGATTAATTATAGGCTTTATAATATTTGATCAAAGACTTGATTAATTTATCAAGATTTGAATCTTACAATACACTATATTAAAACTCAATAGTAATCTCGTTTCAGGGAAGAAAATTCAATTCTATTCATTTTAAAATGATATGGCAACACAACATCCCTCCATTTCTCTAAGACAGGTTGCTAAACAAAAATGAAATAAATGATTAGTAATGTTCTCTAAATCCACTCTGGATATATGTACTGTATGACTACTATCTTTGTGTTTTATACTCTATTTTAATCTCCCCCACAGAGACACTCTCCCTACTGTACTGTAGTTTATGAATGTGAACGTAGAATCGCCCATTAAGAGTGTAAAAGTGTTAATTTCTGAATAAAAAGTTGTAGAATTTTATTTCAAATAGAATAGCTTAAAAAAGACTGTTTAACTTAAACATGACTCTTATAATTCTATTTGTTTCTTACGTGGTCCCTACAATTCTGTAAGTCAGATTGTGCTAAACAAAAATGTAAATCGGCTGACAAAAATGGTATATCCCGGACAGTTCTGCGTTGTGTATCTCAGTCTAGTTTTTTATTAGTAGTGTTTCCCTTTATGCATGTACAGCATCAACAAAATCATTGTATTTTATGCTCTATTTTAATCTCTCCACAGAGACATTCACCCCACTGTGATTGAAGCCAACGTCACCTATGTTTTCTCTCCTCGAGATGGAAACGGTTCTTGGGGTTATTTGGTTGCAAACCTTTACAATGCTTTTGTAACACCAACTCCAACCGTCTTCAACACCACCATCGCCACCAACGATACCAATGCAGCGTGGGTGGTGGCCATCATTGTGCCCTGCGCCATCCTCCTCCTTCTTCTACCATGTTGGATTCTGCTTTGCGTGAGTGTCTGTTTGACTACTTTGGAAACATGTCATAAAAATGGTTTAATGAAGGTGTATGGTTTTAAAATAAAATTAACACTTCCTCTCTTGATATCCTCAGTGTCTGCTCTGTGGGTGCTGTGCTGCAATCAGAAGACGCTGGCACCGGAGACGGTCGTACAACGTGCAATACACCACCCGAAACAGCCTTTTTTAAAGAGATATTCGGTGTGGAAAAACCAGAACTCAGCACTGAAGAGAAAACTCTTTTTGATTTGGGTATTTAATGCTCAACTCAATGGTGCTTCTTATGTACTTTTATAAACTATTATTTTTCTGTACTCTGAACAAAGCAGAATGTCTTTATAATGGTTGTTAAAGTGTTTTCAAATTTAATTTACAATGAAATTGTATTTATTATTTTCTGTGATGCTTGATTTCATCATTATGTGGAAATCGTTTAATATGAAGGGAATTTTAGAACTGAAATTATTTGAACTCAATGCACTTTATAAAGGTTTGTGATCTTCTTGAACACTTAATTAAAGCTTTTGATTAATTATATTTGTAAGTGCTTGCTTCTTTTTGTGATTTCATCAGTAGTATACTGTGTCTGTGTATTTATGACTATTCTTTGCATTTCGTTTGCATTAATTATGTCTTCATTTTAAATCCATTCCAACATCATTTTATTTGGACTAAATTACTATTTGATGTAGTCAACTCTTAAAGAGTTGTTGATCATTTGGAAATTGAAAAATGAACGCTTAGCATTTTTAATTTAAGCACATTAATTTATGAAAGTACCAGGGCACCAACATCAAATTAACCTTGTCATTAACCATTAACTTCAAAACTGTATTTTGCTGTATTTTAGATTAGGAAAAGTAGTCTTGGTAGTAGCTTTTGGTAGCCTTTAGAGGAAAAAAATGGGTTATGCCTCAAAACATAGAAAAGCCATAAATTATCTGAATCTATATTCAAAATATATATATTCTCTTGGATCACTAGTTAAAAAAAGGAAATACTCTTTGTGTATTGCCGAGGACCTTTCTTTTTGACATTTTTATTACCAATCTATTTGTGTTCTTTAAAATGACACATTAGCCAGAGTCAACGGTTGTTGAATGTGATTTTAATTATAAACACAGTAATCAGGAAAAACAGTATTATTGCTTTGTTTACTGAGTACTTTCCAGTTGTTTTGGTCTTGGCTTTTTCTAAAGCATGTACCCTCCTCTCTTCTGTGAGTTTCACTTTCAAAGGTGTAAAAATATATCAAAAGATATTCTACAAATATTTAACAAAATATATTTAACAAAACTATTGTCTCATTTTGTGTTCCTTCAAGTGCAGTGATGATTTCACGAAAAATCTGATGAATGAAGAGGCTCTTATTATGTAAAACCCAAAGCGGAAGTTATCATTTAGGTCGGCTTCACAACGTACAAGAGCTAAAAATTCAGCCCTGTTGTAAACATAAACAAGGCGTTCAGAATAGAAATATATCGAAATGACGAGTGTGGTCCAAACGCAAATAGCCTCAGTTATGGAGGTTCTCGCAAACGCAGCTGTAGCAGAAATTTGCAAACTTATCGAGGACAGTTATTGTGAATTACAGCTTGAAATATCTCAAACACAAAAGGAGAACAATTTGCTTAAAAAGAGATTAAAAATGATCGAAATCCGGGATTCATTTTATCGCAGGGCAAACAAACTAAGAAAACGACTCAACTGTTCTCAACAAAAATGCTGCACTCAAAAGTGTGCCTGACAAAGGTGAGAACTGTTTGTGTCTGTTTTCTCCATGAACTATATTGTAACCTTTAAAGGTGCTCATTCTTTGCCCAGGACGAATTATAGTGAACGTCTCTTCGCGGATGGATGCTGGTGCTGGTGCTGGTGCTGGTGCTGGTGCTGGTGCTGGTGCTGGTGCTGGTGCTGGTGCTGGTGCTGGTGCTGGAGAGGGCTCCCGCTCTGCTCCTCAGACTGAGAGAATCACACAGGTTTGATTAAACACAGAACAGCTGTGTTACTAAAATCCCATCATCACAATTTCACAACCATCTATCTTTAAATCATTTAATATAGGTTTAACTCAACTTATCTGTTATAAGGGCTGGTTTCAAAAACTTTTGAGTTCTTATTACTTACTTGGAAACAACCAGTTAATGTTTAAAAGTTAATAAAAAATTTTTTTAAATCATTTTCAAAAATGTAAAATGTGAATACTTTTAAAGAAATTTGGAGACACCTATTAAAGGTGCCGTATCATGTAAAACCCAACTTTCCAAATATTTCTGGCATGCTTTAGTATTGTTTCCACATTAAAAACATGCTTCGAGTCATGTTACGATTGGGTCATGCTTGTTTGTTTAATTCTATTTTCTTTTTCTGGGAGCTCAAAATGGTTCTATGGCCATAGCTAGGCCCATTGGCCAAAACACTGCCCACTAACCAATCAGATCAGCTGCTAATGCATCTCAATGAAGGATATCCCCGCTGACTGAACCGCATCAATTAAAAAAAAAAGTGTTTTTGGCTTTACCGGGCCTAAAGTGTTGTCTGGATTCTCAAAAGATGAACATATTAGTTGGAAATAGGAGGATTTTCTGTGCGCTAACAGGCACAACCCAGCAGGGGGCGTGGTGGAAGCAAATAATTGCAAACAAATTAAATGATGGTAATTCACAACTGTGAATTGGTATCTACCATACAACGAGAATAAAATTCAAATAATGAATGTGTTTAGTGGAAATATGTATCCTTATTGCAGGATTTTTATGCATTTTCACATTTGTTCACATAATTGTTTTGCATAGAAGTAAAACTTCTGATAAAAGTCAACCAATGACAGTTGGCTGGTAAGGTCCTGCATGCTCCTGGTCAGGACTGATGTTCTGTCTTGTTGTCAGTGTGTTGGAGATGAAGATCCAGAGGTTGTGATCATTAAAGAGGAGAGGCCTGAGAGTGTGAGAGACGAACAGACGGAAAGAGAAACAGGAACGACAGACAATCGTAAGTATTTAAACCCATATGTTAAAGAGCAACACTGTGTACATTGCTTTATCTCACCACTAATTGTATTTAAACTGGGCTTTTATGTTAATTTAGTGTTAGTTGGTCAGTTTAAATCAATCTGACTGAACTAGGATAATTATACCTCCTGATTACGGAAGGAAATTTATAATCTCAGAGGTAGCATTAAATGGTATTTCTATTTCTACCCTATAGAATGATCCAATATGAATTCCTATTCCACTCTTAATCCACATTAGGTGTTTGTGAAGCAGTTTTGAGGCAACTAAAGCTACTAAAAATGTATAGATTTTTTTGATAGGTTGATTACAGATTTTTTCCTGCAGGGTCTTAAAAAGTCTAACCTTTTAAAGTCCACATTGTTAGGCCTGAAATTCATGGTTCTTGGTCTTAAAAAGTTTTTCATAGGTCTTGTTTTTTGTAGATGTTCTTGTAAAACCCTTGCTTGGGGTTGCCAGAGATTGATAAAATGCTCAAGAACATGGTTAGGGTTTCAAATACTTCAGGGGTTCAGCACATAATACTGTTTATTATGTAAGTTTAGTATGTATTATATTTGTCTTAAATTTGACCTTATGAAACCTGCAGAAACCCTGTCCTACATTTATATATTTAAAAAACTTCGTTGATTTGGATTAGTCAATAACCAAAGTGCACCTAATGGTTACTATTATTTAATAGTTAGTTATTTTCTAACCGCATAATAGAAACATTCTGAAAACATACATCATGGTTAACAAGCTGCTGTGGCTACAGCGATTCAACTTTGGCTCGTCCTTCATCCCACAAATGTGAAGCGTTATTGAACTGAAATTTAACTTGACACTGTCAGTAGACCCAAAATAGTATTTTTTGTTGCATTATTTATGAAACAAGTGACACAGAAAGTGACGGGTTTAATACAACAACTCATAATGAACGGTGAAAGAATTGTTGGTCTTTTGTTTCTGTTTTTTTAATCAAGGTGAAGGTCAATACACAGAAACAGAAGTCTTCGAATCGCCACAAAGAGCGAATTCACTAGAGATCAACACAGTCCAGCACTGCCACCAACAGGTGGGAAGCTGCGTTTCTCAATCTTTGATCATGACTGCTGACATTTAAGACGAGAGAGTTGTGTTTTTCCAGTCTGGAAGCGTCGAAGAGCCGGATGTGTTCTTTGTAAAAGAGGAGAGACCTGACACGAGGAGTGAAGAGTCAGGAAGAGCTGGTGAGATCCCTGAAAATGGTGAATTTGGTCTTGTAGAACTAATTATTGTTATTTGATAGTTTGTTCATTTATTATAGATTCATGACAAGCAATTTTTTTCTTTTCAGATGACACGCAGTTCAGAAACACTGCAATGTTTGCTTCAGCTCACAAAGAGAGCTTCATAGACCAGGACACAGTGCAGCACTGCCATCAGGAGGTGCGTATCGGAGAGCTTCTACTCCTCTTCTTCATTTATAAACCAGTGTTCTCTTCAGATCATTAGTGTTAAACAGTGGAGGGAAATCGAGACGGATTTCAGCAACAGTTGGACTTTTTATTACTTAAACAATATTATATCATCAACAACTAGAGTTGTGTTTGTATTGAAGATGTCTTGATTAGATATATTTGTATGATTCTTCTTCTCTGGTGAAGTTGTGAAAAAGGGTTGTGATTTGTTGTTGTTGTTGTTGTTGTAAATTAAAGTAAAAAAAAAGTCTTTGATCTATACATTTACATTGAGTACCATCGGCATCAGTAAAATAAACAGCAATAGCTTTAGAATTTGGAAACAGTCAGAAGCAAGAGTTTCTGGCTTCCTCAAGAAGCACGTTTTCTGATTGATCTTCCAGCAGTTTACGTTATATAATTAAATTAACAAGAACTTTCCATAGGGGAGATGCAATTTCTTTTTTTAAATGACAGGTTGGAGGGAATTTAGATTTTTTGTGGAAAACTAGACTAAAAGTGCAGAGGTCTACACAACTCACGTCATTGGTAAAAAAAAAACTGATTTACAAAGCAATAATAATAATATATATATATATATTTTTTAAATTATATATAAAATACATATTGTTCAAACATTAATTTCGGTGGTCAAGAAAGAACACAAGTTAAAAACATGAGCAATGTTTTCTTCTCTTGCGTAGTTTAAAATGGATTTTAAAATATTGATTTCAAGACAACTGAGAGAGCTTTAGTGTTACATGTTTTGTAGAATTACAATTATTAGATTTATAAAAAAAATCTGTAACATATTTAGAAATCAAATCAAATCAGGTTTTATGGAAAAATTCAGTTTAGGTCAGTTTGAAACTTTTCTGGTGGAAGATTCTTATTTACAACTGTCCTCAACAGGAGCCGTAAAGAGGGTTCGTGAATACCAGGTTCTGTGAGGATCACACAAAACACATCCAAAACACACTCAAAGCACCCAAAAGCTGATGTCAAATATTTTTCTAAATATTAATGAAATCACCATATTCTACTAATTATTTTCAACTACACATGCTGAAAGGGCAGTGTAAACAGACGCAATCTCACAATTTCCATCACAGAATAGATTACACAGAAAATCATATTACCAAAATAATAGTTGGTAATGACTATTAAAACAGTCATAAAAAGTATTTACTTCAGGCATTAATTACTCAATGTCTGAGTTTTGTGCTATTTTACTGGGTATGGATACCATTTTTTAAACTTCTGAAACTTTCTACAAATATAGGAAATAAAAGAATTCCCTTCGTTAAAAAATACTTTTAAAAAGCATATGGTTAACTAAAAGCTTAACCAGTGACTGCAAATTAGACCATGGCCTAATGTTTTCCTTCATTGTTTCTTTCTAAAATAAACTCAAATAATGAAACATTTAGAAAGTATTAAAAATGTATGGGGTTTGTTGACAAAATTGACAAAAAAAAGCTTAAAGCCCTGATTTAAAACAAGAGAGTTCACCATCAATGCTTTGTCTCTTTGGCAGTCCGGTGCAGCTCAGACTGTTCTCCTGGAAGAGGAAAACCCAGACATCAGTGCTTTAGGTAAACCTACACCAGTCTTACTTAAAACCCTTCACTTTTTCTGGTTTTATTTTAGAGACACTTTGTATGAAGTAAAACAACTCAGTGATTCAACACTTTGGGAGTACGTCGAGTTTCTGTTTGCTTTCATTTAAGAAAACCTAAATGAAAAAGAAGTTTGGAGAGATAAAAAGCAGTTTTGCAAAGGGAAATGAACATCTGCAAGTAAAAATCAGCAGCTAAATAATAAACACAAAAATGCACACAAAAAATAAATATTTGAGGACCTTTGAATTTGCAAAATAAACATTTTCTTCTAAATACGTAATGTATTCTTGTAAGCTAACCATGTGATATTTGTTAAACAGGAGAAAGCAGAATAGATGGAGAGACAGAGTCCACCCTCCATCCCATCACATCCTACCCCTCATGGGTTTCCAGGAGATTCGATCCATCCACAAACCATCAATCCTACCTCGAATCTGAGTGCAGCGGAGGACCTGTGAACCAATACCTGGTCTACAGAGGGACAGCTGATCCCATGTGTTCCTACTCTTCAGCCTCTAACAGTTTGAGCGTGTCCAACTTGGAAGGGCATCTAACCCACAATGAAGACGTTAGCAGCGTTTGTCCCCCCGAGCAGCCTGCTTTCACTCACTTCTCTCCCCACATGCAGAGGAAAGACAGGTTTCAGTGTAAAATCTGTGGAAAAACCTTTTCTCAATCCAGCACTCTGCTCTTACATCAAAAACTCCACACGCGAGAGGGGCTGCATCACTGCGCACTCTGCGGGAAGCGATTCAGTCAGGCGTCTAGTCTCAAAAGACATTACAGCATTCACCGAGGAGAGAAACCCTTCAGATGCCAGCACTGCGGCAAGCATTTCTCAGATCAGAGTAACCTCAAAAAACACGTGACCGTTCACACAGGGGAGAAGCCGTATGGGTGCACGCTGTGTGGGAAGATGTTCAACCAGTCGTCTAACCTCAAGACGCATATGAAGATCCATACGCGGGAGAAACCTTTCGGGTGTGATCGATGTGGACGCTCGTTTGCGCACAAGTACATCTTGGTGAAACACCAGCAGAAAATGTGTTCGGCCCCTGGACTCATACAGGCGGAGCCGGGGAGAGAATACTCCACATGAAATCTAAGAGAGCAGGCTCATTTATGTAAAGCTTAAAAAGTAGTGTCTCTGATGATGTTACGTTTTAGGTTTTTTCAAGACTACTTACTGATAATCTCCTAAATAATCTTACATATTTTAATTTTGGATGCCAACATGCCTTGCAAATTTTGAAAACTATAATGTGACTTGTCTTGTTCACTGTGAACATTTCTGAGATTATTGTGTAGACCTTAACTTGCTTATCTTTTATCTTGTCAATCACTTTTTTTATATAGCGCTTCTTTAGCAATTCAGCTTCACAAAGTCCTCGTGAGGATCAGGTAGAGTAAATAGGAGTTCCTCTGTGAGTGGACTCTTGCTGACGGAGGCAGGTGCTAATCACCTCCCCAGCATAAAGAATATACAAACTTAATATCCATCGACCGGACAGGTTCGCCGGACAGGACTTGAAAAACAAAACAAACAAAGACAAAACAGAAACTAACAAATGGAGAAACAACGGTTAGAAAACTGAAACACAGACAACAAAGAGGTGATCAGCATCAGCTGCAGGATGAGAGATAAATGATGAGGATAGGTTAGAGAGGAACATTGAACCACATTGTTTTCTCAACAGTCTGTATGTATATAGTGCTCAGACACCAGATCTGTTTAGACAAATACCAAGAGATAATTATTCGAATGCTTGATTAAACAGATATGTTTTTAATTTAGTTTTTAAATCTGTGTTACTTATTTTGTTCACACATTATTTAAACAACTTGTGAAGGCTCATTAAAATCATATGAACGTCAAAATAGGTTTTTTTTCGACTTTATTTTGGTTAAACATAAGAGCATCTATGCTTTTAGAGGCTAAATTAAAGATGATCATAGGTGTGTCTAATTGCGTAATGGGGGGGGGGGGGGGGTCTTATAACTGGAGGGTTGGTGGTTCATTCCCCACCAGGTTCCATCTGTTATGGTGGCCCTCGGAAAGCCACTTCACCCGGATTCCCCTGTATGGGTGTGTGTGACTGGTAGGGTGTGTTTGGTGGTGGACAGGAGGTCCTTTGGTAGTTTATCACAATCGGTGTGTACATGTGTTATTATTATTATTATTATTATTTTATTATTATCAAAAAGAAAGATCATCACCTTACCTTGTTGAGTAGGCAACATAGATAAAACATGGGTAGATACCTCAACTGTTTTCAGAAATTAATTCTCAGACTCCAGAAAATACTTGATTACAACAAAAGAATAGTATTATTATCATCAAATCATTAAGTAAAAGTGGCTTTAGGACCTTAAGTTTTTAGAGGTAGCCATGTATGGTTGCTATAGTCCCTTTAAAATATATAATATTTTTAACTCTTTACAAAGCAAGCTTTGTCATTTTCAGAGCTACCTCAAACTAAATGTGTTCCATCCATTGAAGGAAAAGCGTCTCCGGCAAGTACCAAGGGTGATTCTTAGAGATACAGATAAAGAGTGAAGTGTCTTAAAGGTGGATGCTTTAAAATAAACTGCAAGATTTGTCACTGAGTGTTTTCCGTGATGCATAGGGCTGACAGATATACAACATTTATTTTGCTTTTACAGTTTACTTTTTTTTTTTACTATTTTATTCGGTTAATGAACAAATAAACATCCTAAATATGTGAAGCAAGAGGTCAGTGAAAATAGAGCTGTGTTTTTGGAGTATTGTTCAAGCGTTCATTGACCCATCTATTACAAGATAGTAGCTAGCTGTTTAAAGCTATTTACTTTCTGGTCAATGCTTTAAAGTTCCAAACACTGTTTGCGCTGAGCTGATCATCTAGAATTTCCACTATAATTTAGGATGTGTTGCTTTTTAGTCATGATATTAATTTATAATGGCAAAAGTATGCCTCTACGATAAAAAAAAGTAGTTTAAAAAATTCAATTGTCCTCTGAATGACTCTACGTTACATAAAAACAACTAAAATCATAGTCAAATAATTAAATGTAGCGCTTTTACAGGTCGATTTTATACGACTTTACACATGTTTAAAACCTTTAGTATTATAAATGTTGTTTTGCGGGCGGGCAAGGTTGATTTGACTCATATACATGAGAGCTATAAATTACATTTCTGTGATTTTATATTTTATTTAAGTTTGTCGTTGTAAAAGAGTTCTTGAAGAGTAACGAACCGTACTTTTATTTTGAAAATGTTGATCCATGATTCCGGCTTCACAAAAAACGCGGAAGCGATTGAACCGCTCACTATGATTAGAAGAGGACCGACACGTTTATAAGGTAGCGTCATCTTAAACATTTATGTTTATATTTGGAAAATTTGTGTTATTTTCTCGATTTTTACTGTGGAGAAATCTTATTTTGCAAGTGGTTTTAAACCCATTCATTCAGTCATCGTTCATTCATTTCTCCGGTATTGTCTTCAGTTGGACTGACGTTAATGTGTTTGGCAGTGTTTTATTAATAGACAGATGGCACATTCTACACAAGATGCTTTTTCAAATAGAAATACTATATATTAATGCGTGTTTGGATAAAAATGTAAAACTGTCTTGAAATTTTTTTTTAAATAACCTGTTTTAAACAACACATGACAGAGCCACAATTTGTGTTTATTGTTCTCAGGTTGAAAGAAGAAAGATGGGTCGGAGACGGAAGAGGGTCTCGGTAGGAGATGTGGTGCCTATACCTAGAAAGGAGGAGAAGGCACTTGCACCACCCCGCAAAGAAAAGAAAAAGAAAACTGACATTGGGAAGGTGTTTATTAACATATCTATCGGCTTGTGCATCTTCAGCCTCACCTGGTTCTTCTATGCACTTTACATGCGCTCATCTTTGGCCAAGAGGGTTGTAACCTTGCACCCGTCTCCAAGAGTCCTGGATGCAAACAGCTCCAGTCCTGCTGTGTCCCCTGAAAGGTTCTGGGGTTCCTATCGGCCCCAGGTGTACTTTGGGATGAAAACTCGAAGTCCTCAGTCTGTGGTGACAGGTGAGATATTTTGCTCTCTACGTACATGCAGTTTTTTTTGCTCTGTTTTTCTGATGTTTGGGTTTTTCAGGTTTGATGTGGATGCGCCAGTTCACTGAGACGGATGGAAACCTCAGGCATACTTGTGAGCAAGGGGACCATCTGCCAGGTTATGGTTGGGTGATGCATGATGGTGTCTCTTTTGGAGTCCAGGAGATCCATGATCGTGATTTTACCCTGACCACAGAGTTTGTGAAGCGTATGGGTGGAGATCATGGTGGAGACTGGACTTGGAGAATAACAGCAAAACAACATGTAAGTCAAGTGAAATACAGTCATATTTTTTATATTAACATTCCAGTTTATAACTGTAGTGAAATATCACCATTTGGGAAGGACCGGCTTTAGATTCTGATTGAGATTTGGAGTGTTCATCATCATCATCTACGTTTTTTTCGAGACACCAGATCTGAGGTTTTTGTTGTTGATTTGCAGCCCACCGCGGTATCGACTCCTGTGATCTCGTTGCTGTTTTACACAGCCACGGAAGATCAGGGTTCACTTCAGGCTCACGTTGAGGAGAAACTTCACCTGAGCTCCATCACAGGAACTTCTGAGGAGCTTGGCAACTTCAAGATCACATTCGGCAAACCCACTGCGGGGGAGGGGGATGGTGGAAAGTATACAAGGTAGAGCTACTCAAATGAGGGGGAAAAAATAATTATTAATTTGGCAATAACTAAAAGCACAATTATTTCAAACAATTTAAATAAACATTTAATTTTAAAAATTAATTACATTTAAATAAAATTATATTTACCCCTAAATATAAATCATCCCACTGGATCAACTTTGGACATCCCTGGCATAGGTTATTCAATTGTATTGGAAAATAGAAATGGTTACACTATATTATTTTGGTTATTTATTGGTTTAGTGTAGAATGTAATTATGGAACAGCTTTTAGTAAAAATTTTATCATAAAATTCTAGCAACTTCAGATATATATCTAAAGTTGATATATTTTTATAATTAAAAATATACAAATAGCTAGTTATAGTTGACCACTGAAACCAATAGAAAAGGCAACAGGCTCAGTATGCTGCACCTGAAAACCTAGTTAATTTGTCAAATTTTATTTAGTTTCAGATGGAAAAAAGAACATTGAGATTGTATGATAATTCTGCTGCTGTTCAATATTGATTCATTGATCTTTGTTGCCCAGCAATTTTTAATTGGCCCAGCTTTAGCTTACTTATACTTGGCCCAAGTACTACAATAAATTACGCGACATGACTTGACCAAGATACATGAATGCTCATTACAGTGGACTGACTGCTATATTATAAGTGCTGATTTAAATTAGATTTTTAACGTTAATAAAAAGGTCTTTAAAAGGTCTTAATAATTTACCATATGAAACCTACAGAAAACCTGTATTTAAGCAATCCAGTAGAATAGTGTTTAGATCAAATTACATGGCGCATGAAAAAAAAACTGGGAACTTAATTGTTGAATGTGTAAAAAAAAAAATACACACATGCTCTCTATTTTTTTTTTTAGATATAATTACATGCAAACAAGAATACCTGGGCTTGATAAGCTGACGGACATTGTGAAAAGCAGCCTCAGTCACAGGTTCATCTTCAGCCCGTCCAAAGGTGAAAAAAGATCTTATTTTGCTGTGGATTCTCAAAAAGTCTCTAACCAGCAGAATCAGCACAGCGATCAAAAGATGGAGAGTGATTTTGTGGTGCATCAGGTGACCGTTCAAACACCGTTCCAGATAGAAGTTTTGTTTGAATCCGGAAGCTTCTGGGATCGACCCAATCAGCTTGTAGGCTCTGTGCTTACAGATGAACTGGAGAAGCACAAGTCGGCATTTGATAAAAAGTTTGAGGAGACTTTCGGCCTGAAGGAGAAAGAGTTCACAGCAGCACAGATCAAATTTGGCAAGGCGGCCTTAAGCAACATGCTCGGTGGAATGGGCTATTTTTTTGGACAGTCAGTCGTGCAGTCAGTCTACAATGAGCATCCTTTGCTTTACCCTGAAGGTCCGCTGTTTACGGCCGTGCCCTCACGCTCTTTCTTTCCAAGGGGCTTTCTTTGGGATGAAGGGTTCCATCAGCTCCTCCTGAGCAAATGGGACTCGCGGTTAACACAGGAGGTTATCGCACACTGGCTTGATCTCATCAACATCGAGGGTTGGATCCCACGCGAACAAATCTTGGATGATGAAGCACGCAGTAAGGTACCAAATGAGTTTATAGTGCAGCACAACGAAAACGCAAATCCTCCAACGCTTTTCCTCACTCTGCAAGAGCTGCTGTCAAACTTTGATGTGGAATCCTCTCAGAGCATGCTTCCATTCTTGAGAAGGCTCTACCCAAGGTTGCAGGTTTGGTTTGAGTGGTTTAATACTACACAAGTCGGCCCAGTTGCGAACTCTTATCGGTGGAGAGGAAGGGACAAAGACACCAACTTGTTCCTCAATCCCAAGACCTTGACTTCAGGCTTGGACGATTACCCTCGAGCTTCCCATCCATCTACTGATGAGCGACATGTGGACTTGTACTGCTGGATGACTTTGGCATCTGGGATCATGACAAACGTGGCACAAATTCTCGGAGAACCACACCAAGTCTACGAAAGCACCCATCGTACACTCAGCGCCAATGATCTATTAAACAAACTGCACTGGGCTGAGAATCTACATGCCTATAGCGATTACGGCAATCACACTCAAGCTGTCTCTCTTCAGCAGGAGAAAGTGTTCGTGCCTCCTGGACAGCCACGCCATCAGTTCCCCGTTGCACGATTGGTCCGCTCTGTTCGCAGAGCTCCAAAGCTCCAGTACGTCAATGCACTGGGATATATCAGCCTTTTTCCTTTCTTACTTCAGATTTTAACACCAGACTCACCAAAATTGGAGCACATTTTACTAGCTATTCATGATCCTGATCGCCTTTGGACACCTTATGGCCTCCGCTCACTGTCCCGTGCGGATCCTCTCTACATGAAGAGAAACACTGAACACGATGCCCCTTACTGGAGAGGGCCTATCTGGATCAACATCAACTACCTGGCTGTTCGAGCCCTGCACCACTATGGCAGCACTGAAGGGCCACACAAGGAGAAGGCAGCTAGCTTATACCAGGAGCTCAGGACTAACCTTGTGAATAATGTTTATAAGCAGTATTTGGAAACAGGGTACATCTGGGAACAGTACAATGATGGTACGGGAAGGGGGCAGGGAAGCCATCCCTTCACAGGATGGTCAGCTTTGAGTCTGCTGATAATGGCTGAGAAGTATTGAGTGTCGATTGCAGGCCTGAATAAACGTGGATGATTGATCTATGTTTTTTTTAAATATTTTATGATAATTGGTGTCTGTTTTTATTTCTCTGTTTGTTTTGCAAAGCTGGACGTCCAGTTGGATGTGGGTGAAACCTCAGGGTTGGTGCATCAAAGACACTCATCTGTGTGAACCAGGAGTGCTCTTTTTGAGTTCATTTAAGAGAATAAATTACATTTTCTTCAGTGGAACTTGATTATACTTGAAATGCTGATTGTTATAAATGAGATTTGCCTTTTTAAATGTAATTTAATTTATCCTAGTTCAGGATAATTGCAAAGGCAGGCAGAATCATAAAGTATAAAGAGCAAGATAAATGTTTTTTTAGTGCTGTTAAAGCTGATTTCAGCTGTTTTTTTTTTCTTCTGTTCATTGCAGATTAGTAATAGGGATATCATAGCTATTAAAGGAAATTCACTTTTTGAGCTATTATGACTAAATAAAGAATGCTCTGATTGGTTAACCTTTTTAAATATTATAATAAATTAGCCATAATAAATAAATAATAAATGAAAATTGCTAGCTGAGGGAAAGCATATTGAAGACATTTTTAAAGCTTAGTAAACCACCAAAAGATGGCTGTGGACACACAATGACAGATTGGCATATTATGGCCCCTTCCTGATTGCACCAGAAGGCATCTTTAGAAGCAGAATATTTGTTTTTATAGCAGATTGAGATATGTCCAGCTGCAGTTTCAGAACATCAGTATCAGAGTGCTGGGGTGGAATCAGTGAACATTTTTTTGGAGGAGATTGTGATTGACAGAGTCTCTAGAAATCCTTGCAAACAAATCATTCTTTAATGCCATAACTTTAATGTTTTAGTGCTATGTATTCTTTCGCACACAAACACCCATATGATCTCTTAATACATTTACTAAAATGATTGTCTTCAATAACTTATCATAACTACAACTATTTTAACCTTCCCCTAACATTTAACACGATCTCCAACACAGGGCGCATCGATCTGTAATTGACCACTTGTGCCACCCTCCACCCCCCTCTCTAGTGAAACTAGCCTGCAGCTGGATACTACTGATGGATTTGACATTTATTGTGGCATAATTTTGTATGCAGTGAGGCTGGGGGATCAGGAGGGAGTACCGTGAAAGACAATTCTACAATCTACATTGGTTTTTCTTGAACTGGTTCCAATAAAAGCCAATTAAAACATTGTCAGGGCTATAAATTAATGGATTTTCTTTCATTATTCTATTAAACAAAATATCAAGCACGTTTTGGTTTCTCATTTCTAACATGTTAATTCTGTTTAAGTGTTCATGCATTCTGTACAATTTAATGGATTACATGTGAAAAATAATGATTTTTAGTATTAAAATTTTTTTTCAACCGGTGAGTCTCTTATGTAATCTTTATCATTTAATCTCATACCAAATGCAGGAACTCCACTGAGCTCCAGCTGATTCTGTACAAGAGACATTGTTTTGCAATATTTACATACTCATATTCATTATTAGCATAATTTTATATTTTGCTAGGAAATGAAGAAATAGTTAATGGTCTCTGCAGAATATGAGGAATGTTTTAGACTAATTGTGATTGTTTAATAATACAAAGATATTTTAAAAATAAACAGGGACCATTGTTTGCTACTGTTAGCAGGGCCAAAAACTCTGACGCTGCAAAAATTAGCTTTCCATTTATTTATTTAAAACCTAAACTCGTACATTTAAACTTGAGACCCATTAGTTAATGTAATTTTTTATTTCAAATTTTACATTATGTACATTTTTTTTTTTTGTGATTAGTTTGACTGAAACCCTCCCCTCCCTCCTTAGACAACCAAATCAATGGAATAGAAGGCTAAAGCATTAGAGAGATCTAACCCACAGGCAGAAATAGATGAGTCAGAATCGGTCCATTTGCGCAGTCATGAGATTCTGGACCTCTCTGCATCCTCTGCTAAAAGCAGTTTCAGGATATTTATCTGAGTCATACTATCGCTTAATATGAAATGTATTTATTCTCGAAGCTAGCTGTTTAATTAAACAAAGTCTCTGAATGAGCTGATTATGATGTAGGATTGTAAGGGTGTAATAATGGTGCCAGATTACTAGAGGGAGCCATTTAATCACTGTCAGAGCTAGTAAATACAGAGCTTTCTGTCTGCCAAGCCTGACTGTTTAGTTCATCTGTCAGATGATAATGATCATGCCCCTATAACGCTCATTTTTTCTTTATTCTCGTTGAGGAATTATTTCTGTGTTTAAAATATCTTTGATCAAGGAAAAGAACTGTAATAACAACACAAAACTGTTATAATCCATAACTCAAACCGACTTAAAATATTTGTCAAACCGAACATCTCATTTCTATTATTCTGAAAAATGTGATTTATATATTGCTATTCAGTGACAAAATAAGAAAGGTTAGAATGCAATAACATTTAGGATAGATATAAGAACTTCCTGTCAACCAGATACTGGAGTGGTTTTAGATATCGGGCGTTTGTCACCACGTCCATCAGTGTACCAATAGCTCAAGAGGGTCTGAGAGTAAAGGCAAAAGGCCTATAAAAAGAGGCAACAGAGTGTGCTAAAATTACAGATGTATGCCTCCACAAGTTTAGTTGCAGCCGCAGACACAGAGTTGTTAATGTCTAAGCAGTCCTGAGTGCGCATGTGGTCTGTGAGGGGTGTCCATCTAAGACCAAATAGGCTAGAACTGCCTCTGATCAGGTATCTATGGCTATGTTAAGCCATTCATGAACGATTCATTCAATGAGCGAATCTATATAGTGAGTCATAAAGAACAACTCTTTAAAGTGAACGATTCATTCTTGCCATTTGGTTCATCACGCGACTGCTTCACAATAGACCCTGAGCCGGATATAGAAAGGAGCAGTTTATTTCAGTCACACTTTAACTCGTTTTTGTCGTTCGCAATGCTTTTCAATTACTACAGTACCCGGATGTTAGGTTCATTTGAATCACTCATTTAGATTTGACGGTATTTCATGCTGTGTTATGGTGATGGTTTTTGCATAAATTAATACTAAAGCTAATTTTTCACTGTACATTGTGGGCGCATTATATATTTACCTGAAAAAAATGACCTAATATTGATGTTTTGGAAGTATCAGAAGCCTTTTCTGGTGCGTGTTGATAAAAATCAAAAGACACAGGTAAGCTAATTTCACTTATTGTATTTTGCTCGGTTTTGGAGTCTCTTGTCATAACTATTTGCAAATATAGTTTGCTAGTGAATTAAGGAAATAATTATTATCGAATGAACAAAAAGAATGAATCATCCAAAGATTAGTTCTGTTGTGTGAACGAAAGTCTACAAAAACTCACCAAAATGAACAAAACTTCCCATCACTAACCCAAATGCAATTTATTTGCGCATATGTGACCTGTATCGGATATTTACATGACGGTCTGAAGAGCTCAATTCCTATTTTTTTAAGTCCCACCCAGGTCACTTTCACATGTGGTCCTGAATTTGATAAATATCAGATTTTTTTTTACAACGCGACCGCAGTCTCAACAGCCAGTTCGCATTTATTCGACTTTTACGCCATTGTATATGGACAGATGACGCATTTCTGGATGTGGGAAATGCTTCTTCTTTGTCTTCTTGATATGATTTGATTGAAATGATGACAGCTCCAATCGGAATTGAGCTGAAATTAAGCCAAACAATACCTCGAATTGCATTTTTTACCATCATGTTTCCTTTTGTTTTGATCGAAGCGGTTTCCTGCACATGCACACATTGCTGCCAGTAGGACTGCAACAAGATTAATGTTCTGTGCTATTTGAATAAGTACTCCCTAAAAATGGAATTGACCAATAAGACCTACAGTCTGAACGTAGCCTTTTTATGTTCATTATCTAAAAAGTGGCTCAGTCTATTAACGGTGTTTGTTACTTTGTTGTTGTTGAGTATATTGCTCATGGTGCCAGAGGGTAGCATTATGATCGTTGAAAGCATTAATTCCATCTGTCATAAGCAGTGGCTACCTCAATCCATCTGATAGTGATGTAATCACAGACACTGTGACGTTCAGCAGTGAATATCTCCCACCACCAGCGGCAGATAAACTTCCCAAGGGAGCATTAGTTTCTCAACAGCAAACGCTTGTACGCCAAACGTTCACCCTTCAGCAACACATCCAGCAAACTCAACTCCATCATCGTTTTCCCTTCTTCACTCAAACTCTCCCACTTCCTACCCCTCCCATCACTGTTGTGTTTGCTCAATGTCACCTCCAGACACCACTTACACACTCGATTCTAGGGCATAGACCCCAGTGCCAACCCAAACCCCCTGCTCTCTGCCAGAGTTGCCCTCTTCGATTATGTAAGGCTGCCTCCATAAATAGTGGCGCCTGGGATCTTTTGTCTTTACCTGCTCGCTCTTAGCCCAACAGTTTTATTTCTGGAGAGCTTGTGGAAGCAGTGCCATGCAGAGCGCCTGTTACCATAGTTACTTATGTTAGCGAGAAAAGGGAGAGAGAGTGAAATACGCCACATTCTTATTTGGTTTCCTCATAGCAGCAGAGCAGTCTGCTTGAATAGACTCATCCCTTCTATAGTTGAGCCCTGAGAAAAGGTGATGATTTCTTTCATCGGCTTTTATTGAATCACCTTGATGGGGTCAGGTGTTGTGAAGTCTGCCTCGGAGAGACGTACACAGTGCTAGAAATACATCGAAGGGAGAAAACCGAGAGTCTCCACAGTTCATGTAGGCTTTGTGATACCTTCAGATGCTTGTATGGGACCACCGTGGGGCCTGTTGCATAGCTGCTGAGGCCTGTCACTGTGGCGTGAAGCTAATCCATCCTCATTTACAGGGATTAGATAACTGCAGGTAGCTGGAGGGGTGCCAGTTTGTGCTCTGAAGCTGTGGCTGAGAGCGGAGAAGAGGTTGCTTGGATTGAGGGGGTGTCAGTCGGAGCGGGAGGGGAGCTGCTGGAACCTGCTGCAGTCACGATCAGGAAGAAAGCCCAAGCTGCACCCCTCCCAGCAAGAAGAGGGCCGAGTTGAGCACACGGGTGTATTTGTAGAACTGCTAGGGAAACCTGAGTGGGGTTTTGGTTTCGCAGGCAGGCTTCCCTAACCCCACTCCCACGCTCCACTGATGGAGGCGAGCGATAAGTTTGTGATTCTTTCTGAAAGGGGCTCAAGCATTGGATTAAATGATTTGGCAGTGTGTGTCGTGCTTCCGGTTGAGGAAATCTCTGGTGTTGGTGCTCCCAATCCCTTTTTTCGGTCTGTCATTGTTGCTATGGTTTGAGGAAGACGAGCCTTCATCTGGTGCCACCGGGGGTTTGCAATATGGGACATTCTGCAGGAATGTGATGTTGAGGGCGGATGATTTCTTTCCTTTCCTTTTTTCTTGAAACCTTTGAGAAATTCTTGAAAGGAGTCCAAAGCCTGTTTTCAGCCTCATGTAGGGAAACCTTCTTTACAGATTTAAGTGATGGATATCGTTATGATTCAACATCCTTTTAGGTCTTGTTTGGAATAATTAGTTCCAGTCTTCTTTCAGTTCAAGAGATGCTTTGGGAATTAGGCAAGATAGGTCTGAATTTGATAATAACATTTGTTGGAATGAACAGATGGATCACAAATCTGAAACCGGCGAGAAGAGAATTTGTTGTCACTCTCTAGATGTCTATTTTTCCTTTTGGATGTTTTAAACTGTCCAGTTCTTTAGATGGTGTGTGCAGACTTTTGAAAAACACAGACACGTCCATGGTCTGATTACACTTTTACCTTCATTGCATTTCTTGGGTATAATAATCTTGGTAAGTGCAGGAATTACATAAATCCATTACTGAGCTGGTTGGCATTTTGCAGAGGCGAGGGGTGAGCGCTGCTCAGCAGTTAGCACACAGCGTCTCAGTGTTGTGAACTCTTTAAGAGGAGAGCTTTTTAATAGGTTTAGGTCAACTGGGAGAGACCACCGGAGAGGGGGATATTAGGGCCTCGAAGAGGGGAAAGCAGCCTGACGCTGACGGTTAGCTCCAGAAAATGTCAAACTCATTGTTAAGTGTGATTTTGTTCCATCATAATGGGAGGAATATTTCATTCTGACCAAGCCTTGTTCAATCTCGCACACTGCGTCTTTGTCATTGCACATGTGGATTTAAAGAAAGTTCACTGCAGAGTGACGATTAATGTGGCGTTTAGAAGATGTAAATTTCAGCTAAAGGCATAAATATCTTCAAATAAAATAGTTTAGTATTAGTCATTCATGATTTAGATGAAAGTACTAATGTGTAGCATAGGTTTGAATCGTGCACATCTTAATCAGATTTATTTAATCGAATTAGAAAACTGAATAGGTTGTCTAAAGATCTCAGTGGGGTGCAATTTAAAGGTGCCATGTTATTCTTTTTATTTGGAATAAATGTATGATTTCTCTACACCATCACTGCACTCTTAAGCACCTTCAATTAGAAAAACTGTTTTAACCACCTTAAATTGGTGTGCTCTGCTAAATGCCATGTTCTAGAGATATTGGCTACATAGTGAGATTTACTTCACTTTTAATTGCCATAAAAAACCTTTGACCATCAAAATTCTAACGAAGAACCACACTATGTCTCATTTTAACTTCGGTAAAATGATTGTTTTTATAATGTCTTTATTATTGTTAGTGTAATGAAACCAAATAAATTGATTAATAAATAAAATCAAACTGGAAAAGGGTTAAGGAACAGAATTTTAGTGTGAAACAAATAGTAATTCTAATCAATTTAAATAATGTTTGTGTCTATATATGCACAGTAGGCAAATCTCATGGGGTAGCCAAAATGATGACTCCGCCTCCTCCAACTGCCATGCATCTGCAACATCCCCTGCTGTCTGAACTCAGAAATCTACAAAACATTAACATTGAGCATTATTATAATTTTTTTAAATAAGGCTTTATTGTTGTTCGGTGCAGTTCTGCTACTCTCAGACAACAGGTCCATTCTGCATTTAGATGACCTGCAATAGCAGCTCATCTGATTGGTCAGCGGGAAGCACATAAATAATTGGAGGTGCTATGATCTTGAGCTGCTTTGAGCTCCCAAATCAGGAATGTAAGATTACAAACATGCATTAACAAATCTGAATAGGACTTAAGCCATGCTTTTGATGACTGAACAATTCTAAAACGTCGATTGCATAATATGGCACTTTTGAAGAAATAGTTTAGATTAATTATCTCTTGAAAAGCCTCTACTATAAGTATTATTTAATCTAAGCTATTAGAAAGCATGCACAGACTACTTCTAAATGACTGGATGGCTGCGCACATGATCCACATAATTTAAACACAGAAAAGTTTACAGTAGTACACAACAGATTTTGGTGTTTATTATCAATTTTCTGCCCCTGTCCAACATGTTCTTTCCCCACTTGTTTTTTCTGTTCTGCAAAAAAATAAACTGAACAAAGGTGGGAGTCATAGACATTACTGCACATCTAGATGGACCAAACCGTAACCAAATGAAGTGTTTTGAAGGCGTTTCACTAAAAGTGAAAAAGTGGACATCTCTGCACCCCTCAGAGTTCTTTAATGCTGCTGAGGTTAATGTTGTGGAACACAAGAGCCAGTCATTAACTCATTCAAAATAGACAACAGTTCACAATCTGCTTAATATTTGCAAAAGTCAGGGATTGTAGTTGTGCAGAGTAAAGCTTAGCTCCTGTGTAGGAGTTTCTGGGTGCTTATTTTTAGAACATTCAGATGAAAATCTGCAAAAAACTTGTTCTGTATAGTTTTTCAGTGTTTGCTAATCATATCCAATATTGTACACATTATCTTGAGGAAAAACTTCACTGAAAAGTGTTAAAGTTAGGGGTTTGCCTCTATAGTAATTGCAATTAATTTTGAGCCAAAATTCAGTTGAAAGTGGTGAATGGATTTTGCATTGGATGTGTATTAAAAATTAATCGCAACTGATGAACATCTTTTCATCTTGTTTAAAATATGTTTTTTTTTTGTAGTTAGCAACAAAAATGATGTATTTAATTAAAATAAATTTCTTTAAAGCAATTCAAACCTGAAAATGAGACCTAATTGTAATATTAACTTTCTTTTTTCAGAGTTAATGTGACTGGTTAAAAGTAGTGCATGTTTTTTTAATAAATATGTTATGCTTTTTTTATTAGCTTAATATTAGCTAAATGTAAAAAAATGGAGTAACAACACTATACAAAAACATTTGAGCTGGAGGTTCTGATTGTAAACAGTCTCTGGGTTTGAACCCTATTGAGCTGATGAGAGATTGATGTGAGTGTAGGAATGCAGGGACTGCTTCATCAAGCCATTGCATCCTCTAAGACAGAGTCTTAAAATTCAATACTTGGAGGGGCACAGTCTTTGTTGGTTTTTGTTCCAATCTTATTTCAAGTGACACAGAAGTAGCTTCAAACGAGCCTAGAGAAACGTAATGAGTGAAATCATTTGTGTTCAGCTCAGGTTGGAGCAAAATTGTGCAGGGCTGCAACACTCCAGGAACTGATTTTGAGACTCCTGCTCGAAGAAATGCTCTAGGATCACTTGGCTCTCATAGACATGTGTATTTTTTTGGCAAGCAAAGAAAATGTTTAAAGCTAAGTAGCCAAGACATCCCTAACTGCATTTACTTGAGAGACTAATTCAAGGCATGCATTCTTGGATAATAATAGCTGTAGTGTACAAAAAATGATTTAATTGAAAAAAAATATATGTAATAGATGCATCTTAGTTTTTTAAACGCAAAACAATTCTACCATTGTTTTTATAACTCAATGGTACAAGGCTACATTTGTTTTTTAAACTATGTTTATTTCTATTGATGATTTTTGTCTAACATCACTTTCTTTATATTTACCTAGAATGGGGACAGTGCAGCTTGCATCAAAGACGCTTTAAATACAGACTTCTTGTGAAAGGTTGATTTGTAGGCTAAAGGCAGATTTGAACATGCATTATACACACTAGCGTTTAATCCTTTGATGCATGAATTGTGAAAGTCTAGGTTGAGATTTTTCCTAAGTGCCTTTATTATTCTGAAACAAACTGTTATAACAACTTTGTAAACATATGCTTATTGTGGGAAATTGCAAACAAATCCAATCTAGTGGACAATATGTGCTTGGCACTCACAAAAACAGTATGAAGTCATTGTAAATATGAATCAAATTGTGCTTTATGGTAAAACACCGAACAATCTTTTCTTTTTATGCTTTGAAAAATAGGTCAAAATAGGCACGTGGCACCAGGACACCTTAGGCCGAAGGTCGATGATTGACTTCGTTGTCGTATCATCTGACCTTCGACCATGTGTTTTGGACACTCGGGTGAAGAGAGGGGCTGAGCTATCAACCGATCACTACCTGGTGGTGAGTTGGATCCGCTGGCTGGGGAGGAGGCCGGAAAGACCTGGCAGACCCAAACGTACGCTGAGGGTCTGTTGGGAACGTCTGGCCGAGCCCCCTGTCAGAGGGAGCTTTAACTCCCACCTCCGGGAGAGCTTCCACCAGATACCGGGGGAGGCTGGAGACATGGAGTCAGAGTGGACCATGTTTTCCACCTCTATTGTCAATGCCGCAGTGCGAAGCTGTGGCCGTAAGGTCTCTGGTGCCTGTCGTGGCGGTAATCCCAGAACCCGGTGGTGGACACCGGAAGTAAGGGATGCCGTCAAGCTGAAAAAGGAGTCCTATCAGGCCTGGTTGGCTTGTGGGACTTCGGACACAGCCGACCGGTACCGGCAGGCCAAGCGCGCAGCAGCCAATGCTGTGTTAGAGGCAAAAACTCGGACCTGGGAGGAGTTCGGGGAGGCCATGGAGGAAGACTATCGGTCGTCCTCAAAGAAATTCTGGCAAACTGTCCGGCGCCTCAGGAGGGGAAAGCAGTGCCCCACCAACACTGTTTACAGTAGAGGTGGAGAGCTGTTGACCTCGACCAGGGATGTGGTCGGGCGGTGGAAGGGATACTTTGAGGGTCTTCTCAATCCCACTGTCACGTCCTCTGTCGAGGAGGCAGAGGCTGGGGTAGTTGAGGTGGATTCGTCTATCACCCAAGCCGAAGTTACTGAGGTGGTTGGTAAGCTCCTCAGTGGCAAGGCACCGGGGGTGGATGAGATCCGCCCTGAGTACCTCAGGTGCCTAGATGCTGTGGGACTGTCCTGGCTGACACGTCTCTGCAGCATCGCGTGGCGGTCAGGGACAGTGCCTCTGGAATGGCAGACCGGAGTGGTGGTCCCTCTTTACAAGAAGGGGGACCGGAGGATGTGTTCCAACTACCGGGGGATCACACTCCTCAGCCTCCCGGGGAAAGTCTATGCCAGGGTACTGGAGAGGAGAGTTCGGCCGCTAGTCGAACCTTGGATGCAGGAGGAACAATGCGGGTTTCGACCTGGTCGTGGAACACTGGACCAGCTCTATACCCTCTGCAGGGTCCTCGAGGGGTCATGGGAGTTCGCCCAACCGGTCCACATGTGCTTTGTGGATTTGGAGAAGGCGTTCGACCGTGTCCCTCGTGGTGTCCTGTGGGAGGTGCTCTGGGAGTATGGGGTCCGGGGCACTCTGCTAAGGGCTGTCCGGTCCCTGTACAACCAGAGCAGGAGCTTGGTCCGCATTGCCGGCACAAAGTCAGACCTGTTCCCAGTGCGCGTTGGCCTCCGGCAGGGCTGCCCTTTATCACCAGTTCTGTTCATAGTTTTTATGGACAGAATCTCAAGGCGCAGCCGGGGGCCGGAGGGGGTCCGGTTCGGGGACCTCAGGATTTCATCGCTGCTGTTTGCGGATGATGTTGTCCTGTTGGCTTCTTCGGGCCTGGACCTGCAGCGTGCGTTGGGGCGGTTTGCAGCCGAGTGTGAAGCGGCTGGGATGAGGATCAGCACCTCCAAGTCTGAGGCCATGGTTCTCGACCGGAAAAAGGTGGCCTGCCCTCTCCAGGTCAGTGGAGTGCTCCTGCCTCAGGTGGAGGAGTTCAAGTATCTCGGGGTCCTGTTCACGAGTGAGGGGAGGATGGAGCGCGAGATCGACAGGCGGATCGGTGCAGCATCTGCAGTGATGCGGTTGCTGTATCGGTCTGTTGTGGTGAAAAGGGAGCTGAGCCGAAAGGCGAAGCTCTCGATTTACCGGTCGATCTACGTCCCTACTCTCACCTATGGTCATGAGCTCTGGGTCATGACCGAAAGGACAAGATCCCGGATACAAGCGGCCGAAATGAGCTTCCTCCGCCGGGTGGCTGGGCGCTCCCTTAGAGATAGGGTGAGAAGCTCCGTCACCCGGGGGGAGCTCGGAGTAGAGCCTCTGCTCCTCCACATCGAGAGGAGTCAGCTGAGGTGGCTTGGGCATCTGTTCCGGATGCCTCCTGGACGCCTCCCAGGGGAGGTGTTCCGGGCATGTCCCACTGGGAGGAGGCCCCGGGGAAGACCCAGGACGCGCTGGAGGGACTATGTCTCCCAGCTGGCCTGGGAACGCCTCGGGATCCCTCCCGGGGAGTTGGAAGAAGTGTCTGTGGAGAGGGAAGTCTGGGCATCCCTGCTTAGACTGCTGCCCCCGCGACCCGGCCCCGGATAAGCGGGAGAAGATGGATGGATGGACAATTTCTTGCATTATATAAACACTATATAAGATAAGCCTATTCTTTAGACCGGAATAACGGCAACAATCTTCACAGCATTGAATGTGAAGCTTTCTTTCAAAACATCTCCAGCCAGAAGAACATTATTGTGAGTCACTGGAGCAGGGTTCCCCAAACCTGCACATTTTAGTTGCAACCTTGCTCTAGCATGCATACTACTCTAGCTTGAGACAATCAGAGAGGAGCTTAATTAGTACAACAGAAGTGTTTCATGATGGTGGAAACAAAATGTGCAGGACACTAATGTGCGGGGTCCCCCAGGAGCAGATTTGGAGACCCCTGATTTAAAGGATGTTTGACTGGTATTACCACCTCTTTATACTAGAATTAATATGTTTTAACATCAAGAACTGGCATTCTTTGCATTCTTGAACGCTTCTTTTGGGGAAGAAACCCTAAGTGATATGCATTTCATCAAGTCTAGACTGCATGACAGAGTAGAGCATTAATCCATGTTAAAATGATTAAATTTTCAGATTTATGGATTACCTCCCATAGACAAACAATGATTTTACAGTTTCTAGAAAATGTTTTTAAAAATATGATTAATACCTCTGTCTTCTTTACGCCCAGGGGCGAACGCCATTGGTTAAAGGTTTTCAGGAGGCCCCTACCACAGCTTGTCACCCAACCCTTGAAAGATACAATTTGTAAGCTCTCACAATTCTTCCACTTGTTAGTTCAGTTCAGAATCGAAATACTTTATACTTCAAATGCACAACATTTAGGTTTGTATGCTGAAATTTCAAGTATATCAAGAGACCACGCTCAGAGATTATTCCTTTTTACTCTTAAAATGTAGCAAATGTAAGTTTTTAATCTTAAAACGCCCGAAACTCCTCTGCAACACAAAATGATTCCCTTGAAGCGTACAAAATCTATTTACCTGGCAGTTGACTTCATTCTTTCTGTCCGCGCCACCTAAAAAGGCATGTGTTACATTTATATAAATTAAACTTTATATAAATTAAAATAGATGTCCCTATGTATTTGTTAGCCTGTGACCCTCTTTTTTGCGCCATAAACACACTCTAATTGAGTAAGTTTTTGCAGAGCGCTTTGGCGCTGCGCTCGGCGTCGCTCTCCGTGGTTCTGAATTCACTTCAACTTAACGTCAACCCCGGCTCCTTTTATTTGTGCATAGATTGAATACTGATTTTGTTTCTTCTTTTTTTAAAATCCCACACAGAGAGCTTGTTGCCGTACAGCTATAACCAGTGGTTTAAAGACCTGGATTGGTCAAAATGTCTGTAAAAAGTCGCAAATGTATTTTCAAGTAAAACCAAGGGTCCGAATTTGTCTGAACGACATTCAAGGAAATAAATAAACGTCGTTCTGAGACGACAGCCGTACGTTAAATCTTCGTTATTGAGTGGCTTTACATCACAATAAACGCGCGAAACCCGCTATCGTTCCTTCACTTTTACCGACATATTTGTTGAAGCGTCAGATTCATAACTCTCCTTTTTGGGGAAGCCCGTCATATCCTCTGTCCATATATGGTCAGGGAGACGACACGCAGCGGGGAATCCTCTCACTGGAGACAATGAATGGGGAGGAGGGCTGAGCGCAGGGACGGAGTGTATATAAGGGGAGCGAAGGGAAGCCGCTGCCGTGAGAATCAACAGATCGACACATCCAACACAGAGCTGGAGCTCGAAACTACCACTTTCTCGACGCACATCTTAAAAAAAGAGGAATTCCAAAGTATTTACACCTCCTTTTTTGGACAAACGCCCTAACGGACTTTACAACCGGACCCGTTTGTTTGCTTTTTCCTGGGTTTAACAGTTTCACCAATAACCTGCACAGACTGACAGCCATTACGGGAAAGATGCTGAACAACATGGATTTAAACTCTCAAGATCCTTTCTACTCTCAGTTTGAAACCTGCAATAGTTCTGCAATAGGTGTGGAAGCGCAGGGCACCAAAGACAACCAGGATGTTTTCGTGGATTCTGGGAGGACTGCACCTGCACAGTTTGCTCACGGTGAGTTTCATTTGGCTTCATTCCTGTTGCTTAAGATGCAGAACCTTCCAAGTTAAACCAACTGTATAGTTACATAACGAATCGCACAGTTCTCCTAAGCCACTGACGCATCTATTTTCCTTCCTCCACCAGGTGCGCCTATCACTCCCAAATCAGAACCCATGGGCACTGAGCAGTATAACTCCTGTCAGGGGCCAAAAGAGAGCTACACATCCTCTTTGGCTTACTCGGGCAGCTTTTATTTGGAAACGTCTCAAGGAACGCCGTGCAGCACGGAAACGTTGCTCAACATGATCACCGAGATCGTTGGCATTTCAACAACCCCGGTGCTGGATGCCCCATCGATGAACACCAGCCGCAGGAGCTTTGGTGACGAGGGGGTGCAGTGCGCCTCTCCTCCTCTGTACTCCCCAGGACAGACAACCCACGGTTACTCCGAGCAACAGGCCCAAGACTCCTCAGCTTCGCATTTAAACTTCTCCTCCTCTGCGCAAGACGCGGAGCCCACCCCCGAGAGCGCGACGTTCCCAGTGGCCATCAAAAACGAGTTCGAGAGCAGCTGTTACGAGTGGGGGACCTTCAGCAAGTCTTACCTGGATGCTAGCTTCCAATCCGAGCCGTTCTCCATGCCCAGCAGTTTCGCTGATAACCAACAGGTGGACGTGAAAGAACTTTTGGCTTCTTATTCTCCAATCTGCTCGAACGAAGAGACTGAATTTAAGGTCGAGGGCTCCCTGAAACAAGAGCAGTGCTTCGGGGACACCTGTGCGCAGGGCTTCAGCGGCCCCGTGTTCAATTACTCCTCCCCAGTTCTGGATTTGCCACCCACCAGTCTTTTAAAACCCAACATTTTCCCAAACGTTGACTCAAGCTGCGACACAACCTACTCCACTTCCACGATAGATTCGACTATGTACTCTTCCCTACTTCCGGAGTCATTCAGTCAAACTTACACCCGACCCCAAAAGCCCACCCGCGTAAGAAAGAGCCCCGCGTCCTCCACCGGCGCGGTCAAAGAGAAACCCTTCACGTGTCCCATGGAGACGTGCGACCGGCGGTTCTCGCGCTCGGACGAGCTCAACAGGCACATCCGCATCCACACGGGACACAAACCCTTCCAGTGCCGCATCTGTTTGCGCAGCTTTAGCAGAAGCGACCATCTGACCACGCACACGCGCACGCACACAGGAGAGAAGCCTTTTTCTTGCGACGTGTGCGGGAAACGCTTCGCCCGGAGCGACGAGAGGAAACGACACGGCCGGGTGCATCTCAAGCAGAAAGAAAAGATGGAGCTGAAGCCACAGGTTGTGAACGCGTGGCCGTTCACTTTGCCCGAAGCTATTTGAGCGAACGCGCGCTCGATGCGCGTCTTGTGAAATCTTACCGTCTTGGAAGATTCAGGAGAACCGAAAGAGTGGATGATTGATCCCGCACGGACGTCACGGCGAATGATCTCGAGAGGGAGAAAGTTTTCGAACTTATCTTCCCTCCGTGAGTGTTGCGCGCAGCTTGGAGAGTGTGCAGCAAACGCATAAACTTCATTTATATCGTCCTCGAGCTTTCTTAATAACGGAGCGCATTTTGCAGAAGAAAGGAACTGCAGTTCAGCACTTTTATGGAACAGCTCCAACCTCGACCTTGCATTGTAAAGCGGCAGTAAAAGCACAGCTGGAATGTATTGCACTTCTCTTGTCTTTTAGACTTAAATCTGATTTACAACCTGCTGATTTTCTATTCTAACCCGGTCATTTTCTTTAACACTGCATGTTCACGTTCACGTGATATTAATAGTCACTTAAGGGTGCTTAAAAGCACAACTCAGATTTACCTCGTTTACAACATTCTGGATTCATTCGTGCCAAGGGTTGACTTTGTATCCCCAGTTTGTTATGTTCTATCAAATACTAGTCGTGTTGTACTTTTGAAAGAAATCCAATTTTATTGTTGTCAGATTTTCATAGTGTGTGAGAGGAAATAAATCAATTTTAAGCCAATGATTATTTGTATTTTTCGAACAAGCTTTCTTGTGCTGAAAATTTTCATGAATGGGTATTTTCTGTCTCTAATGATTTAAAAACGCAGACCTTGTTGCACTGTAAAAAAGGGGAAAGTCTGACAGCAAATCAGTTGCTGTTCATTTATGGTAATACCAAATATTTTTACAGTACGATTCCGTAGACATACAATTTCACCTGTATATTTATACATACATTGTAAACAAATGATAAGTTGCTTTGTTGTATTTTTTCACAATAACATTTAAAACAGCAGATTGCTGTAAAATAACCCAGATAATCCAACATCGTAAAATAATGGATTTCAACTGTAGTTTTATCTAAAATCTTTTTGATAATCCAGATCGATCACATTTTGCAGTTGTGCTCGTACAATTACAACAAGTACACGTGTGTTTAAAAAATGAAACATTTTTACAGTGTAGAAGTGTCTTGAGGGTTTTGAAAGTATGATGAGATTTGAATGTATTAACCCCATAGGACTGTCAGCCCTATGCTATTCGATAACACATCCTCCATTATTAACATATCATTTCTGGTGTTATTGTGTGACCTTCTGACACATATTCATGCATTCTGAATAATCCCGTTCACACTGATCTTTTATTTCCCAATGCGATGAGAAAAAAGTGGAAGAGTAGAGGGTTTGACACTGGTGTTGAGTGGTTCGAAAGGATGCCATTTTCAATGGTTTTACCATGCCATTCAGTCTGAAAGCTTTTTACTGTATTAGATGAATTACTAAATAGACAGGGAGAAATGTAGAAAACGTGAACTCGCCTTAAGTGTAATGATTCTCCCGATGAAGCGAATTAGATCTTTTGAGACCATAAACGCAATAACGTCGATGTTTGTTATTTTTTGCCAGATATTTTTTTTGATACAACTGTTTCTTGGGATGCTAAGAAAGAGTCTTTCACTGAGAATGGGGTTTTAATGAGCGAGTTCTTCTCCGTGATGAAGCTGTACTTTCCATGTAAAGTTCTAATGGTGGTTCTTCCTCCATTTGGGAAACTTAGCAGTTCTATGAGTTCCTGCGATCTGCTGGCAGACGCTCATCAGCCGCAGTGCTAGGGTCTGTAGACATGACGAGTCCCGCTGGCAGGACATCACTTGTGTTAATCACTCCAGTGCGTAAGAGCCATGCACTATTTCCCCTGACACTCAATACTGGCAGTGATCAGAAACTGCTGTTCCTGCTCTTCCTTTCAGGGCGCCATAATGAGTCTGGTCAAACTGTGACAGTAGATTTTGGTCTAATCTCTGACTTCCTTTGAGCAGTCGGTGTTATGGATGAGGGGTGTTTAAGTGATGCTTCAGCACCGCATTGCTATAATTACAGTGCAATGACTTATCCATGAATGTCATTCAGTGGAGGATGACAGATGGATGTCTACACTCAGAAGTTATAAAGACATCATTTTATTGGTTCTAAAATGTGTGGCCAAAAATCAGCTTCTATAAGAGCAAGTCCACACAAGTATATGAAGTCTTGGTTTGCTTTCTCCCTTTTAAAACCTTTTGAATCTGTTTTAAAGAGTCTCGTTTTCGAGTGTACCAAAACAGTTTAGCTTTAATTGTGACGAGAAATCAGAAGTCAGTTTCATCAAAGATTTTTTTTCACTGCAAAACAATACTTTCAGAATCTGACTGAGTTCATTAGAGGTAATTATTAAGTAACGAGAAGCGCTTTAGTGAATCGGCCACACGCCTCCGGTTCTCTCTGGAGATTAGGACTGTCTCAGAGGATGTTTTTTTCTGAATTAATCTGAATTAATTCATTGTGAACTTGAATTGGCATCCGTGTACATCCACTGGGATTTATTGTATGGTTTCAATGAGTTCGATTGTATTCTCTGTTTCAGTTTCACTTTTTAAAATGAGTTTTGATTGTTTTAGTCCTGTTACTGTTCGGTGCTTTGGTCAACTGTTATGGTTTACAGCATAATACAAATAAAGTTTGATTGATTGAGAAATAGGCGACTTTTGTTGTGAAAAACTTCTTGTAAATTCATTAGACAATCACATTTTATCAGGTAAATAAAGTTCTCAAAAGAAGCGGTTGGTATTATTATATTTTTATTTTCATAAAAAGTTTTGTAGCACAAAGTTTGATGCATCTCAAGCAGTTGTGCTGGCTGTTCTTTAAAACGATTCTGAGGATTTGTTTAAAGTTTGTATTTAGTAAAAAAATACTGCTTCTTCATTTTTGCAATTTTGTAATTAATTTTGAAACTAAGTAGCATCTAGTCAGTAATTTGCTGATGATATACTCACTGTCACATTTTTGACTTTGCTCTGCGTTTTTAAAAAATAAACTCATTCCAATTATTTAGTGATGACATCTATAAACATCTTAAATAAATAATAATAATTATTATATTATAATCATAAACATTTTTATTTGCCATAAATGCTTGCAAAAAACATAGGTGATAGCTTCCTGTTCTGGTCCTGTTGCTTACAACATGCTTCTGTTTTACTCTAGATGCCTTTAGGAGCTACATAACTGAATCACCAAAGAGCATTCCATATAACATATTTTCTATTTGCAGGGAAACAGCAAGAGTTCTGATTTATTTTAATCTCAAATTAAAATGCCAATGATTAACAATACAATACATTAAATAAAAACATTACTGATACACCATTAGTGCAATAGTACTGTACAAAAATATACAGCTCTCTTTTTAGCAATAAAAATCCATCGTTTGTGATCTTGTGTCGCTGGCCCTTCAAATGATCCAGAGATCCTGCTTATCCGTCAAACAGATCCCATCTTTTTGTAATCCAAAAACATATTTTTTCCCCATTGTTTATTGACGCGGTTCTGCCACGGTTCACTTTTGGATTAGTCAGTGTGTACATTCTTCATGGAGATGAACTGGATTAGTGCGTCATCAGATTGGTTGATGGGAGTGACAACCGCCAACGAGCCGTTTTGAGTGAAGAATAATTAACAGCTAATAGTTACACTTTTGTCGTCCACTGTTTTGTAGTGATTTTTAATTAAAAAAATCAATAATGCACAATGCAAAACTTTGCAGTTTTGCCCCTAGTACTAGCCAACTGAGTTGTTAACTGCCATTGCTCTAGATCAGGGTGCACCAAATCTATTTATGGAGGGCTGCTGTCTGCACGTTTTAGTTGCAATTCTGCTCTAACATGCATACTTCTCTAACTCCAAACAAGCCAAGAGGATCTTAAGGACTGCAAAAGATGTGTTTCATGATAGTTGCTCCAAAAATGTGCAGGGTCCTGGACCTCCAGGATTAGATTTGTTGATCGATACAAAGATGCCTTTGTTTTAATGGAATTGATCATTTTATATAAGAATAGATTTATATATGAAGGCCTACATTAAATAAATATACAAGCCAAGAAGCCTATATAGCCTATTTGGTGGGTAACATAAAGTATTCAGTTCACTTATTTCCTTGTTTTACATCATAAAAGAAAAAAATCAACACACCATAGTGAGGAGAAAACAAGGTGCATGTGGCCTCACAAAGAGAATCTTGGCTTAGCTAGTTTGGTTTAAACCACCACAAAAAAAAGATAAATAAATAATTGAGATTCACATTACTTGAAATTACTTCTTTTTCTTTGTTTACCTTCTCAATTAATACTACAATGTGTCAAAAGCTATGTTTTGACACAAGTGCAATTTATTTATAAAAATCTTCATCAAATGAATCATTCAGTGACCATTAACAGCTGGGATCGCCAAATATGGTTCTGGCAGTCCGGAGCCCTACTCTAGCATGCATACTAGTCCAACTTCATTCAAACCAAAAGGTCCTTAATTAGTACAAAGTCTAAAAGTAAAAGGCCCCTGATCTCCAGGACCAGATTTGGTTTAATCTGATTTGTTTTATTTCACAGACTGTTTTAGTTGCTCCTCTAGTTCACCGCTTGCCAAGAAAATCTCTCCATGTCTGTCAAATTAAGTGTTTGTTTTATGACGTGTAAAGAGCTGACTTTTAAAAGCCGGAGGTCTTGTTAAGTGTTACTAGCTATATAGGTCTCAAGTACACCTTATTAATCAAAGTTGCACTTCAGACTGGGCTAAAAGACGATGCTGGTACTAGATTGATCCGTCCCAGTGCAATCATTGTGTGATTTTATATCCACCTTGACGATGTGTGGCCGGTGTCGCGTGGTCCTTGGGTGGGTTTGTAATCAGGCCGTATAATCATCAGTTGTGATGGCAATCAGCCTGAGCGGATTAATTCGACGGATGGCTCCCCGGACCGTCGGTCCTGTCTACGGGCCTCAAGAGGGGTGTGGGTGTTTTGGAGAGTGCAAATGATTAAGATGGAGAAGTGGCGAGGTAAAAGAGCTCGTTATGCAAACATTTAAGTGTTTGATTCTCACCATAGTTCTGCCGGCGAATTTCTTCATTAGTATGACTGGTCAGGGTAGACACTAGTAGATGCATTCAAGAACCCGCAGAGATGTTTTTATCCCGCACTAAATGGCAAGTTAATCCAAGGGGTCAAGGAGTCTTGTCCTGGCTAGCGCTGTTATCCGCAGTGAAACATCACTATGGAAACCAGGGTTAAGCGTCACGGTGCGAGCGGCAGAAATGAGCGAGAGGTGAAGATTTTAAGTGAGATGAATTGCCTGAAAGCTGTTCAATCACATGGGAGAAGAGTTCAGAGCTGTCCTTGATAGTGCGGTGGTGGCAAAGAGCCATCAGATCCCCAAAACAGTTCTCTTAAGGCTGTTAATGCAGTGTAGTCAGTAAGTGTCTGCATGATGCTGTTAGCTCGGAAGCCAAAGGATGGTGCTTGCCTGCAGACACTGTTTGATTACACCATTCCTGAAAAATAAAATCAGTGGAAAACATTAGCTCATCAAGTGACAGAATGTGCTGTTCTTACCGAAAGCTCCCAAAAAGTCCCCTTTTCTGTGGAAGCATGAGTAGTTGCACTGATTCCATGTGGTCTATCTGTGTGTTCTAAGCAACCAAATCACTTTTTATTGATGGGAACACGGAGTAAAATATCCTCATACACATACAGAGAAAAGATCTCCTCCAGAGAAGAACCCCTCTGTGAGATCACAGGGAGCCTTACTGACTGTGGTAGGTGCTAATCACCCCCCCAGTATAAATACATGACATTAAGATCCATCGAGGAACAGATCATTGAACAACATCTAAAAAAAAATGATGTTATAGTTGTCATTAATTAAGAAGCTGAAAGATTCTGAAGCAGGGAGAATCCCTTTTGACAATTACAGATGAGAAATTGGGAAATGGTGATAAAAGCACCCATAAAACTGAGAAAAACCAAACTGTAAAGAACCCTAGACCAATAATGGCTTGTTGTAATGTTGCTTGTTTTGGTAGTTACCTAACCAATATATAATAAATAAATAAATAAATAAATAAATAAATAAAGTAAAATGCATGTCTCATCTTGAATGTAAATCTAATTAAAGAAACAAAAGCTAATAAAAAAATAAAAATTTATTGCAAAAAAATCTGCCATTGTTTTGCTTGGTAAATGTTGAGTAGACTTGTTATCGTAAACTTAATATTTAAAAAAAAAAAAAAAAGAAATTTTAGCCGATAGAATGAAAACAAACCTTTAAGATGTAATATTTCTATGGAGAAAACTGGTTAAAAATAATAATTTCATTTTTTTCTCAGAGTAAAAAGTTGCCCTTTTAACAAATGTCCTCTAAAGTAATGTCTGAATGCAATCATCAGGGTAACTTATCATTTAAAGCTAAAATGCAAAAATACCCGTGCACAGATTGTGCAGTGATGATTGCAAGGAAGGCCCGAGTGGAGGCTGTTCCCATGTCCTCAGCGGGACAGTGATTGTGGTGTGGCTGACACTTGTGCTGCAGTAATGAGGCTTGGCCAGCAACGGCGATGTCACTTAAGGCCACCCATGTCAGCGTGTGTCAGAAAGAGAGGAAGAGCACAAGAAAGAGAAAGAGAGGGATGAAATTGGCCAAGATGAAAAGAAAGCAACTGCATGACATGTATTGGGATATGGGGAGATATTGAGATTGTTAAGCGTGAGGGAGAAAACAATCTGGTCAGTCAGAGTCAGGGCTGGCATTACTTCCTCATGGCGCATCTGAGCTTTGAATGACACAGTGAGGCAACAGTTACCTCAAATGAAGTTTACCTCATCTGAACAAACTGAAGGCTCTATCTCAAACACAGGTGCCAGTGCAGTGACACTATAATGATCAGCATCATTTGTTATCTAAGAAACTGTTGCTCTTTTGGATTTGGGGTCATATTTTTGCTTAATAGCATGTACTAAACACCTACATTTCTTCCAGTGAATTATTAAAATGATCATTTGTTTACACCAACTTGATCAAATCTAATAATTAATCAGGATATTTTGAGGAGAAAAATCAAAATCATTGAATCGGTCTATAACAGTAGCATTTTCCAGTTGAGTTCCATTTCAGTTCAGTTCCAATCCAGTTCAGTTTCGTTCCTATTCAGTTCATTTGTGTTCTAATCCAGTTCCGTTTTGTTCCAATCCATTTCAATTCAGTTAATTTCCTATTCAGTTCAGTTCAAATGCAGATGAGTTCATTTCTATTTAAGTTCCAACACAAATCCAATACGGTTTGGTTCAATTTCAGTTCAGTTTAAATCCAATTCAGTTCAGTTCCAAACCAGTTCCACATCAGTTCAGTTTGGTTTCAATCCAGTTCAGTTTGGTTACAATTCAGTTCAGTTCAGTTCCAATACAGTTCAGTTCCAATTCAGATAAGATAGTTTTAATTCAGTTCAGTTAACGCAGTTGACTGTAAGTAACATGAACCTACCATGTGTAACAAAGGTTTTGTATAAATGGTAAAGAATGGGCGTAGCCTGTGATTGCCACATTGATCCACAGAGGCTGGACATTGGTGTAGCAGAGATGTCGGATTGACTGAAGGTTCACATCTTAATGTATATTAAACAAACAATTTGTGAAAATAATTCACCCCCCACAGAGTGTTAATGAAGACACAGTGGGTGTAGTTACGCTTTTTTCAGCTCCAAAGTTGGGGAGTTTTAACAAGACAGTGAATCAATACTGCTTCGAGTGGCTGGTCGAGGTAAGCCAGTTCAGTCGCTTCCTATTATGCATCGGCGGGGAGAGCAGGAGGTTGTCACTTGTTCTATACTGTAGAAGCTACCAAGAGCACTAAAGGATAAACTCCTCAAACATTTTCTAGAATATTGCTCCCCATATCATTTGAGTTTTTTTGTACTTGTTTTCAAATGTTTATACATTTTTACGCCACTACCCCCCCAGCTCCCACCACCCCCACACTCTGTGAATGTAACGGTTGAAATCCTGCTCCAAAAGGGCATTAGCAAATGAGTGGGCTGGCTGTGCTTACCTCTCTGTGTCAGGGCTCAGCAGGAGTGTAGTCTATACATACACTCTCTCTACTATATTCCTCAGCGTTCTGCCATTATATGAGCGTGCTCTACATGCACATATATCATTTGGGTCTCTGCAGACATGGGGGTTTTTAAGCTGACATTTTCGCACTGCTTTAGAAATGACAAGCTTGCTGTGGAAATGGTGCCAGGTGACTTGCACGCTGAAAACCACATTGAAAGATAAAGGAATGCTTGACGGTGACCTCCTATGCACTCTGCAAAAGGTTGTGAGGAGAGGATGTTATGTCTGTGTAAAATGTTTACCACTGAGAAAATGCATTTAAAATGTGTGCCTGTGCTGAGCTTTTTATGCGGGGGACAATTTTTTAAAGATTGCAATACACACTTTGATGAAATCTTGAAAAAAACAAAAAACAAATAGCACCTGCATTTTCACTACTATTTCACTGAAAAAGACATTCTTTCAGTATGATCCACGTCCTTGATGGTTGTTTTCAGTGGCGTACAAATACTGGCACCTGTCTGGTGTGTTTTTGAAATAGGTTGAACCTGTTTTAAGCAGTTTGATATGAGGTTTCCTTGACAACTCCTTAACAGTTTTAGAGAAAGAATTTAGTCATTGAGCTGTTTTTTCTAAAAGCATATTTTATTCTCATAAATGCATCTATGGGCTAGATTTAATCAAAGGAAAACATGCACGTCAGATTCATTCATTAAAAACTCAACTTTAAATCTCTGTAGAAACATTTAACTACTGCCTTGATCCCAACGCTGGTTATTTTTGTTTTTTTTTTGTTTTTTTGCAAAACATTAACATATTTAGCTGCATATTTTACGTTTCTTTTAAACTCTGAAAAATGGATTATGGTTAGATCTAATTTTAGGATTCCTAAAGAGGTACAGCTCTTTTCTGAGTTGGTTCTATTAAGATCCTAGAAAGTCAGAGCACATAACACCAGTCCTTAGGTCTCTACACTGGCTGCCAGTGACTCTCAGAATAGATTTGAAAGTGCTACTGCTCGTCTACAAGTCACAAAACAGCTCTGCACCAACGAACATCACAGGTATGCGTACTGTATACAAACCAAACAGAGCTCTTAGATCATTAGGTTCAAACCAGCTACAGGTACCACAGGTTCGCTTCAATCATGAGAGTCTGCTTTCAGTTACTATGCTGCCCGCAGCTAGAACCAGCTTCCAGAAGAAATTAGAGGAGCTTTTAAATCTATACTAACATCAATTTAAAAGTGTGTTTACTGGCTGAGCCCTGCTGTCCGAACAGCAATGTGCCTTAAAGTTCATTTGAATGTGTTAATGTCTTATTTCTTGCTTTTTAAAAATAAATCTGTTTTATGGCTTCATGTGTACGAAAATGTGCTATAAAAATGCTTATGGCTGATGGTCAATAAATATAATGGTTAAAACAAACCAAAGCAAACTTTTCACCTGCACAATGAGGCAAAGAAGTATTTGAACCATGCTAATGTTAAACTTTTGTGTGCAGACAAAGGTTTTACTCAACGGTGAAGGACTGAACAACAACAAAATGTTGCAGGTATTTTACCATATAAATGCCTTGAATGCTTTGGGATATGGCTTTGACTGGTTGTGGAACTTTATATTAGTTCAATCAATCAATCAATTTTTATTTTTTAAGTGCACCATCACAGGTGAGTTGTTCAGAGTGCTGAATTGCAAGCTACATAAAATCCACACAGTACATATTACATACATGTTAAAATAAGAGGAACAAACTGTCTATAAAACAAACTGCCGAAAGTACAAATAAAAAGACTGCTACCCACTAGCACTCAACCCCTACCCATAGACTTTAAAAAGAGTTCTCATTCTAGGGAATAAAAGAGTGGCTCAAGATGAAGCATTGTACGGTCCTGGAGTGGACTCTGTACCCTTCAGACCTCCATCTTATAGAAAAATACAATTAAGAGAGCTGAAGGTTGCCACACTCTCACCTAGAACCTCAAAAGAAAGTTATGCCACCTCACTTTTGGTTGTGTTTTGTCAAAAATGTCAAATATGTATTTCACTAATACACTTACATAGCACTGTTTACTTTGTGGAACTCTGGCCTAATCAAGAGGTTTTGTTTTGGCTGAGTTCTACAATGAATTACAGTTTTCCCACAGACCACGACTGACCCTCACCTCAGCCAAGTTAACAATGAATTTAATATCTGATTAAATATATTTATATAAATATAAAAATATAATTATAATAAATATATTATAATATCTGTCTTCAGGGTCTATTTAAAAACGTTATAACTTCTGTTTGACTCTGGCCATGTTTGTCACATGTACAATATGCCAAATACCATTCATAGACAAATATCATATTCTTTTGCTGACTGGGTATGTACAAATTATTTCATACATTTTTTGAAAATCTTCTGTAATAATTTACTTACGATGATATTTTTGGTATTTTTAATTTAAGCAAACATTCAAAGCAGGTTTTTTTCACAGCTGAAAACCATAACTTCTTCCAGACTCTGGCCATGTTCGGCCCACTCATGGTATGCCAGTACTTACTGAATGCACCAGACAAATTCCAAATTCTGTTGCTGAGCACAAATAAGTTATACATTTTAATGCAGACTTTTTACTTCTTTGAGCAAACAATTACTAGAACCGTCAAATACTAGAAACCATCAGATACTTTTTTCACCAATGAAAAATATATATAGTCTGCCAGACTTTGGCCGTGTTTGGCCCACATAAGGTAAGCCAGTGCCCAAAGAAGTGTCTGCATTGTTGGATGCAGTTTTTTTTTCTCACTGGGTAAGTACAAATAAGGTTTTATATTTTAATTCATTATAAAGCATATTTTGTTATTCTGCTTTTAATTTTAAAATTAATGAACAATTATATTTTGTATATTATATTTTATTATTATATTTATATATTATTACACTTTTACATTTATTAGTCAGTCAAACAATTTTTCGCTGATGAAAAACTTTTGTCCATAAATGGTCGACCAGCGCCTGATTAATGCACTGAATTCTTTGCTGATTGGGTAAAAATTAAGTAATACATTTAAATGCATTCTATCACATTTTTCATTTTATTATAGTTTTTCACCATTAAACCAAGCTGAGCCAATTTGATTTATTTACATATAAAGCACTTAAAACATTACAGCTACTGAACAAAGTGCTTTACATGCAGATAAAAACACAAGTAAAACTAGTAAAAATGTACACAATTAATAAGCAAGTTAAAATAAAAGGCAGTCAAACAGTAAACTTTGGTTCGATGCAAATTCTTTTTTCGCTTACTGAGTTAGTCTTGTGTTAGTCAGAGGACCTTGTGCTGATTTTTTTATGATTGAAAAGGATCCTAGAATATAAAAAAATGCAACATTGAGCTACAAACATATTTTAAAGATGGATTGTTTTTGACAAGGAAGCATGCTGGCTTCAATCGGTTTCTGAAGATATATGGTATATAATTGAGTTGTCTTTGTAGCATTTAATAGGAGACTTGAGAGTTTCCAACCATCATCAACTCTGTGTTGTAGTTCTTGAGGGGATAGAAGCAAGTTCCTGTGAAACCAATAATGAAATTGTCTTTCTTTTGCAAAGAAACTCTCGTCGTCTCCCTCCCCCTTCCCTTCATTGTGGTATGTTCCCTCCCACTGAGGCTTTTCCTGAAAATGGATTGTGACTGTGAGAGGGCCCCTGAAATGCGGGAGATGCTGTTTTTTTGGGGACCTTGCTGTGAGAGCGCTGTAGCTCTTAAAGGGCTTGACCACAAGGTAAGCAAGACCGTGACGGAAGATGAAACTGACCTCCTCAGGCATCCAGCAGTGCTTAAGCACTCAGAAAACCCTTCAATTATACTCTTAATTAGCAGGTCGCTCTAAATTGTGTAATTATTGGACCGCTTCATACTGATTATCCAAATTACAAGGACTGGAGGTAGATGCGTGTGTGTGGAAATTAAACCGGAAAGCACCTTTTGGAGCCAAGCAGGAAACAACAGTTGCTCTGCCGCTTTAGAAGACGTGCTATCCTCGTGAGGCCACATCAGGTGAGATGTCCGCGAAGCACTGGGAGGACACATGTAGACTCTCTTCTACAGTAATTATCAGCATTTACTACTGAGAGGAAGCGCTTCCGATGGAGATTTCGCTACGTTGATCTCTATACGGAATTGCATGAGGAGATTTATATATAAGACTAGCTCCCTCCCTGGACACAACACAATCTTCACCTGCATATGTGTGAGATTTTTTCTCCGTTGAGGTGTTTTCACAACTTTGAATTTTAATATAGCTCTTTTTGCTGACAAATCAAAGACTTTTGTGAAAGCCAGAGAAAACCACTTCTTTTTGCGTTCCATACATCAACCAGCAGGATCACCTTTGATCCCTTGACGTTTTCTGCTTTTTAGGTTCCGTTTACATCCTTTTAGTGTTGATTGGTGATTCAGATCTATTAGAAATCAACAGGAGACAGATCTCGGTCTTGTTTCCCTTGTCGTCTTCTCACTAAGCAGTGACAGCGGATTAGATTGATGGCTTAATGCATTCATGAAGTGTCAGCCTCCAGCTTTTGGCCATCACCAGAGTGAGAGAAACAGTGTTGCCAGGAAGACTCATTTCTTCTCCGAGCTGCTCTGCACGGTTTGATGCTTTGAGGCTGACGGACCGCTGCAGGATGTACAGGTTAAGGATTAACAGAATGCAGTGTATTAGGATCTCTTTGTAACAGTTATCAGCATCCTGTTGGCTCTGTTTTAACAATTGATCATGTCGAAGATCTTACTGAGACGACGTCCCTCGTCTGTCTTTGTTGCTACTGGGGGGGGGGGGGGAGTCGGTAATTTGCATTACTTAATTTACTTTAGCTTTATTTTGAGGTGTAGTATGATTTTATGAGTGTGGGTTGAGCATTTTCTGTAAACAAGGTGTCTCAAACTCAATTCCTGGAGGGTCGTAAGCACCTGCAGGTTTTTATTCCAACCTGTGTCAGAAGACACACCACGAGCTTCATTCAACTAAACTCAGAGGAGCTTAATCAGTGGAATCAATGTTTTTTGGCTGTGGATCAATGTTTAATGGAAAGCATTTCTTTGTTTTGAGCAGAATCTAAATGCAATTGTGTCATGACGACACCTCAAATTTTGGACACCAGCATATATCTGTGTCATAAAAGGTCTATAAGAGTAAACTAAACAGTGAGAAGGATGTTCAATGTCTCATGTATCTTAATGCAGCTCATAAAATCTTGCCGATCGACTGATAAACTGATAAATCTCTGAAAAGGGACCATTTTCCACATATAACTACAGTAAACACTGTATTTTACACTCACATTATACACTTACTTTTGAACTTTAAAACTCTTGTCTTATGCTTTCTAAAAGCCTAACCCTTTTTGTTAGGACATATGGCTTGTTACAACTGTTTATGCAATTTGGCGTAAACTGAGCTTGGCTTATAGGATTTTGGGAGGCTTTTGCTTTCACAGAATCATCTAAAAGATGTATGCATGAAACGTCTGTGTTTTGATAAATGTCCATCTAACCTCTAACAGAACACACTCGGAAGGTTGGCTATACATCTGATGTGTTTTTTTTATGACAGCACTTCAAGAATCCTGAAGTTGGGATCTGATTGGTTGAATTCATCCAGATTTCCAGGGAGAAGTGTGTGTCGTATTGTTTTCATTCTGCTTGGAAAGTTTAGCCATATGATCGAGTTAAAGACCTGTTGTGTTTATTGAGATTGATCGCTTAACAGTTAAACAGTTTTTGTAGCGACATTTCCACATCTGAAAGCATATGTGACGTGAAAGGGGATTGGTTGTTTGGCATGTCTGTCTAGTGGCTTCCTGGGCGGGTCTTAGCCAAAGAAAGCTGCCAAACACACCAGACCCTTCCTGACACTTTGAGACTGACACCTTGTTCTTGGGGAGAGCACCTTAAATTTACCTTTTAGAGCCCCAAAACCAAAACCTGCATAAACAACCATTTTTAACCTGGGGTTTATATCTTTAAAGCCTAATTGAAAATATGGAATATGTACAGAAATGTATGCCTCGCAAAACATACATACATAAATGCTAAAAACCATAATGATTAGGGACCTCAGCTTATAGAAATGAGGTAAATGTCATCAGTTGTTTGATGTGATCACATAAAGATCTCCTTTAAAGGGACCAAATCTTTAGCACAGGGCTCCATGGTTCAAAGTTGCTCCAGCAGCGGCCAGATGTGCTTTCATGTGTTCAGAACCGCACATCTCATTATGTACTGTACAACACTGCCCTCTCATCAAACAACCTCGTTATATGTGACAATGGGTTACAGCAGGCCTGAGATTTCCCTGAGCTGAGCGGAGACTAGAAAGAGTATCGGTTCAAACTATTTGAACTATATGGTAATGCACTAAGGGCCATGGGGCTCCCTGTCTTGTTTTATGCAGAGAATGTTGAATTAAAGGCAAAGAAGCAGTTTAAGATCATTACTTCATGGCACTTAGCAGATTGCATGGGCATCGAAGCCAGGGATTGGAACAGTTTCAGCTGTCAGTCATCCCAGGGGTTGCCGGGTCTCGTGGGATTCAAATGTTTGAATCATTACAAGACTGGATGTGTTTCTCTGAGGTGTTAGAATGACAGTGTACAGTTAGTACGGCAATGCAGCTCTGAAGAAAATCTATTTTTAGTGTCATTTTACATAAAAGGCCTCACTGATCTGAATTTTTGGAAGGTATACAGGGACAGTGTGATCCCTCGTTTGGGGTTAAACAAACGAATCTGTGAAACGTTTTAACATGCAAATCAGTGTAACAGCTCAACAGTCCGTTGTCATACCTACATCGAAAGCCCAAATAAGTTCCAGAAACACACAAATGCTCACACAAGAGCCGTACTTGATAAGATATACACTGTTACTATGGTAACATCTGTGGCTCAAGCAAAGAATGGATAGAATAGGTTTGTACTTTGTCATCGCTGAACGTGATTTTCACACTTTAATCTGCACAGTGTTGTTAATGTATGGCTACGAGTAGAACGCTGCAGGTTAGTTTTAAAAGTATTCAACAAAGCCAGTGATTCTGTCCAGTTTTTTTTTTTCACGCATAATCAAGGTTGATATGCAAATTGAGTGTTGGTTATAATCAACTCGTTCACTTGAGACTTGTTCTGTTCATGTTTTCCTCTCATCACGCTCAACGGCCACTTTAATCACGCCATTAGCACACTCAGTGCGTGTATTTTCTTTGTTTGGTACATTAATTATCCCAGCGAAATCAATCGTTTGCTGATGTTTATGCTAACACCGTGTAAATTGTTCACAATACATAATACAATGCATCGAAAAAAAATTACAGATGTTTATCTTTTCATTTTACAAGCAGCAGTGGTGGATTTCGAGATTTGCAAACAAATGCAAAGGGTTCCTATTTCTTTATTGCTTCTTTATTTGCAAAAAGCTACAAATGCTTTTTTTAGGTGGTGTATAGAGAAAATTTAATTAACTGTCAGGTAAATTAGAAATTGTTGTGCACTTTAATGGAAAAATTGTCAGTCTTGGAGCTACCAGATACTTTTTTGGGGAGTTTTCAGGTTAAAAGTATAGATAAGCAACATTTTAGGAGACCTGTTTGAATGTGTTCTCTTGATATACTTGAAATTTTGGAAGAAAAAAAAACTTTGTGCATTTAAAGAGTAAAAACTCCAGGGTCTCGAAGCCTCCTGTAATTGTAGTGATGTTAGATGCTCAAATAAGCATTTTATTGTAAAGTGACAGAAAAGAATCTTAAATATATTTCAGGGATTGGCTGGTAGGGACCCTTAAAAATCTGAAGGCTCAAGGAGAGTCGCCTACATTTTCCTATTGGTAATTCCTCCCTTGAAAAGCAGTAAAAAAATTAAATTTTTTCAACTGTTTAAACGTAAAATATTAAACTATAAATTTAAATACATTTTATAGGACAGGGGTTTCAATCTCAAATCCTGAAGGACCACATATCCTGCTGTTCCAAAACTGTTTCAACAGACACACCAATAGCTTCAAACAAGCCAAAGGTAGCTTAATTAGTGGAATCAGGTGAGTTCAGTTAAGCATCAGAACAGGCAGAGCAGAATTCTTAGAAGTCTATTTTCAGAATGAGGGAAACAGAGAAAAACATTCCTTTGCTAAATCAATCAGGTAATACTCATCACAGATTCTATCTAAACACAACAATGGAACCACAGGATGGAGGAGATCACAGGAGACAGCTACAATGGTAAGAGATGACTGTAACAGGTTAGAGAACTCTGTAAGATGTACAGAGAACTCTGTTAGAGAACTCTGTAAGAAGTCTGATGTACAAATTTGTTAGAAAATGTGCTGCAGGGAACTGAGATGAAATACTAGGGGACTAACAGGCTTGTGATTATTTATGTGTATGTGTGACTGGGATTATCAAGTGAGGGGTTAAACCAGGCTAACGAGCTTAGCATAGTGAGCTATAGGAAAAGTCAGGAAATGTTTGATAAACACAACAGCGAAGCCATACATAAACCTAGACAAGATCATAATAAAGATTACAGTGTTAACAATAACAGAGCCTGACACATAGTGGTTTAATGTGTACAACATATTTATACAGAAAATTCCTGTAAATGTTATCATAACTATAATGTTTCCAGACGCTTTACAGTCTGACAGAGCGTGGCTGCTTTTTCACACATATGGCCTATTGCCCATCAACTAAAAGCACACCAGTCACATGCATCAATACAGGACAATGTGGGTGAAGTGGCTTGCTCAGGGCCACAACAGCAGATTGGACCTAGAGGGGATCGAACCGCCAACCTTCCGGTTATAGGATGACCAACTCAACCACTGCTCCACCGGACAACTTTGCTGACAAATACTAATCTAACCACAAAGTCAATGTGAAAAAAAATAAAGCACAAAAAATAGAACATGAATCACAGGAAATTAGACGACATTTTTATGGTTTAAAAATCCATAAATGACATCAGGATGACAGTACAGCAGAAGCAAACCATCTTCCCCACCCCCTCATTCTGCTACCTGCACCATTGGCACCTTTTTTGCACCAACAATTTTTTGAACACAGGTCTACTCTGTATTGAAGTACACTTTATCCAAACGGTGTATCCAAAACGGAGAATTAGTCATAACTCCAATTCGCAACCAAAGGTGGTGATAAATGGAGAAAGGGAGCTTTCATATACAGGTATTCTAAAGAACCAGGAAGCAACCAGGGCCTGGAGTATAGTGATGAAGGGGTGGAAGCAAGACGCTTGCACAATCATTGATAAATGCTCGTTTGTTTTTTGCTGATATACTAGATTAGTAATAAGCTAATGTGTAATCATCTGATTAGTCAGCTAATTATAAGACCAACTCCTGCTGAACTTAGTTGATTGGTTAATTAACCTCATTTTTTTCACAGCTATGCTAATGCTAATGATTTCTTTGCCATTAAAACGTAGGGAGGAAAACTCGATCACTTCATTATCTCAGTGTCTAGAGGGATTAAAAGTCTGGATAAATCTTAACGTTTTACAGAAAAACAAGATGGAGTTCATATATTTGGCCCCAGCAGTAACACTTCTGAACAAGACTTGTAGGTAACACTCGCAAGCCTTCTGTGACTAATCTGGGAGTAAAGGTGGAGAAAAAAAGACCGTCAATGCAGTGTTAAAAGCTTGCCTTTTTCCATTTAAGCCTTTTTTGAACAGAGCTAACATTAAAAACATCATCAACACTTTAGTCTGCTGAATTATTGTAACTCTGTTTTTTTTTATCATGGGCTCTCTCTTACAGATTTATCTCATCTTCAAATTTATCTGCATCTAATCTGCTCACTTGTATAAAGAAAAGAATTATATGAACCAGGGATGATACCCTAGATTAAAAAATGTGGGGGCTCGTCCAGGATATGAACCCCGGGACCTCTCGCACCCCAAGTGAAAATCATACCCCTAGACGTCACAGCACCACCCCAAATATATGTTGTTCCCTGTCTAGCAGTTGTAAACATAGCACATAGCACAAATTAGTGTTCCAATAGAACAGGAAGAAACAATAGGGAAAACAAGCATTTATTTACAATGTGAAATATATAAAAGAATTAAACAATGTGCAATGGTGTCAATTATAAAGGGTTTGAGGTCATCATTTGTGTTACGTAGTGAAGAAAAAGTAGGCTTCAGACATATATTTAGGATACCATGCAAATATTTACTTTTTGTCCAATAAGTGGTTTGTGTAATGTTTACATGATTTTAATAAAAATTGTGTTTTATTTTCCAATCTTGTTAGCACTTTATTTACAAAAGATTAAAGTTAAAACATATTGTGAACTGTTTTACCACTGCATTGTTGTGTTTTATTATAATATGTCTATTAGTTTAATGGTATTTAAATGAAAAAAAATCTTTTACGAAATAAAAAAAGTTAGTTCGTTAAATTAGTGCTCCATTTGACTTTTTCTTTTTAGCTCATAACAGCTCAGAAAAAGTTTTTCTGACCTAAAATGTATTCAAATGTCAAGATGTGAATCTTTCATTTTGTATATTTTTAAGAAAGTGTTGACTCTTAATTAAGAGGCTATCTCAATTGTTTCCCATCTCCCCTACCCACAACTGCTAAATGATTAATTTAGTGCAGTGGGTAGCACGGTCGTCTCACAGCAAAATGGTCGCTGGTTCGAGCCTCGACTGGGTCAGTTGGTATCTCTGTGTGGAGTTCTCATGTTCTCCTCGTGATCGCGTGGGTTTACTCCGGGTGCTCCGGTTTCTCCCCACAAGTCCAAAGACATGCGTTGCAAGTGAATTGGGTAAAAACGGTTGTCCATAGTGTATGAGTGTGGATGAGTGTGTGTGTTTGAATGTTTCCCCGTAATGGGTTGCCAGGTGGAAGGACATCTGCCGCATAAACCATATGCCAGAAGAGTTGGCTATTCATTCAGCTGGTGTGCCGACAAGAAAATGGATAGATGGATAATAATACAAATATTAATAATTTATTTTATTTAAAGGGGCCTTTCATGTAACTCAAGTTCACTGTACAATACCAGGATTAAAAATAAATACAAGGATTAAAAATACATTTCCCTAATTTGTATTACTCATTTATTTCTTATGACTAAATATCATTCCCTAATTCTATCTAATCGGCAAAGTTTCCAATCCATTGTATACCATCTCTCCAATGCACATTCATGATCAGATAACTTTCCCCATACATAGCTTCTTATGTCATGTACCATATCAAAGCTGTTCAGCTCATTCATAATTATTTAGGCTTGATCTTGGTTTAACACCCAGGAGCACTTTTGTATTCGTGGCAGTTGTTCCCCCTATTGAGGCGAAGGGTTTTTGCTGTTCCCTGTTGATTATATTATAATACAGGATAGACCTCATAGTGTTCTCAGGTGCATTGATTTCCAACTGGCTTTAAAAGAAGTACGCATTTAATTATTCTGCACACATTAGCACTTGTTCCTGCTCAGAGTTACATTCTGATTGCTTCGCCTCGGTTTTGCACGTCTGCTGGGTCTCAGTGTTTAAATTATAGTGAAAGAAATGGCACATTTCAGACACATGCTATCGTTGCTAAGCAAACAGCGGCTAATAATATCTTCAGTAAGCATTTATTGCTAAAAAGCTATGGAAAAGCACGGCCCGTCATGAATGGAATCAGTCAAAATACAAAGGTACGTGACAGGCTAGTAATTAGCCCATAGTGTGGTTGTCACTTGTTGAAATGTCTGAATTAAAAAGACTGCAGACAGAATGTTTGTGTGTTTTGTGTAGTTGTGTGTCTGGCCGAGAGAGGTTTTTAAACCAAGCCTCAGTGTTGGAGACTGTGGTTTTCAGCTCCAGCAGGTGTTTAAGAGTTGCTGTTCTCATTAAAAAGGCGAGGCGAGGGATACACTGAAATGAACATTATTATGACATGTTCCGTTGCTGATAGCAAGACGGAGTATTGTTATCTTTGGAGGCGATGGAAAAAGTTCAGGGAACTGATGAAGGCCTGATGAAATTCCTGCTACTGTGTGTCATGGCTCTGCCATGCCATGCTGAGCTCACAGTGGCACCAGTCTCATTGTTTGATTGGTGGTTAGATGGATTCCATTCAGGCTTCTTAATTGTGCATGGCTGTAAAATGACCAGAAGATGGCGCTAATGTTGTTCCTAATGGGTATTCCAGTTTAGAGGTGGTCATGTGGACAATGAGGGAGATGGTTTTCTTCTACAGTGAAAGGCTTGTAAAGTGCCGAGCCTTTCAGAAGGTTGCTCTGGGTCTTTTGAGTGGTTTCTGAGTGGATGTTCTTCCAATAGCTTTTCGGATACAATTCCAAACAATGCAAAATAAATTTGTTACAAAACTCCCTGAAGATATTTATTATCCATGAGAACTTTTTTCATTTCAAGGTTCAGTCCTGTTTGGGTCTGCTTGGTAGGCATTCCACCCCTGATAGCAAGCTACCATTTTTTTTACTGATCAAAATGACAATAAATCAATGTGATGAAGCCCAGTCTCAGTTCTATTTCAGTTTTCTGCTGATCACCTTTTAAAAATGAATTTAAAGTTTTTTTCCTTTTTAAACAAATAATGAAAATTTTTATGTCCTAGATTATAAATTGAGGAAAAAATTCCTTGAGTAAAAATAATATTTTTACATGCATTATTTTTCCATGGTGTCCCCAGAGTGTGTGCTGTTCAGATCTTGTTAATTTCAAATCTCTATTGCTGGCTTACAAAACCAACCGAATCTATATTGACCAGCTTATACACTCCTACATGCCCTACAGAAGCCTGCACTCAGAGAAGGAACAGTGACTAGTGGTTCCGTCCCATGAAGTCAGAAAATCTCTCAGCAGAACCTTCTCTCTCACTGTCCATGGCTGGTGGAACAAACTCCCTGATCCAGTCAGGAAAGCAGCAACACTAACAGCTTTCAAAAAGCAACTGAAAACTCTTCTCTTCAAGGAACACTTATAATCAATACCTTTTTTTCTTCTGCTCCTTTTTATTTCCTTCCTTGTATAATTGATTGATAGGCTGACACAACTTCTAGCGTCTAGTATGAACAAAAGCGTTTGCCAAATGCATACATGTAAGTGTAAATGTACTTAACCTTTGTTACAAGGAGGAACAAAGCCTTTATCAAGCAAGTCAAATATTGACCGTGGAGAGTCACAGCTCCGTTTATTTTAGTTTCTAAATCTAGTATGCATACCATTTTGGCTTTAGACAACAAAGAGGTTCTTAATTATTGAAATCAGGTGTATTTAATGTTGGTTGAAGGTAATTTGTGCAGGGCTGTGGCTCTCCATGACTGTGGACGTTCTTGCTTTATGGGTTGAGAATAGACTCTATGCTCGACTACTTCTGCGTTCTATCTCAGTTGTTCGTCAGTTGACGAAGTTGTTTTTCCATCCAACTCAATGGATGCAATCGCCATCGAATTTTACACTTGTGTGCTTATTTTGAGGAAAAATATGGCTCTAACCTATGAATTAAACAGAGACAAATTGTCACATGAGACAACTTTTATATTATATTTTAAAAACAAATTTCAGATATCGATCGGAGATAAAATATGACAATAAAATGATGTATTTACAAATGGAAATGTTGAAAGTAGCCAAACTTGAGTAAGTTCCTGTTAATAAATTTACAATGATGTAACTAACACAATACATTATGGTCGAGCATGCCATATTTAGCCACATAACCATAAATTACAATTTTATATTTAGAAATAAATTTTCTTTAAACACCCCAAAAACTGCCCCACAAATCAATGTTCTGCATCTAAAGTGGGGCACGCACTGAGTGAGCTCGTGGCGTCACGCACCTCTCTCTCTCTCTCTCTCTCTCTCTCTCTCTCTCTCTTCACTATCTCTTCCTCTCTCTCTCTCTCTCTCTCTCTCTCTCTTCACTATCTCTTCCTCTCTCTCTCTCTCTCTCTCTCTCTCTCTCTTCACTATCTCTTCCTCTCTCTCTCTCTCTCTCTCTCTCTCTCTCTCTCTCTCTCTCTCTCTCTCTCTCTCTCTCTCTCTTCACTATCTCTTCCTCTCTCTCTCAGCTTCTCCGCACGCGCGGCTTCTGCTGCAGAGAGCGGCGCTCGTGACGTCATCCTGCTGGAGCGGCAGCGGCTGGGCACGGGCGGAAACTGGGCACAAATCTGAGGTGAGAGGCTCGCTTTCTGACACATGTTACATGTTTTGGTTGGTGACGGCGGGTACAGTGTGTTTCTGCTTAGTTAAATGGCTGATATTCGCAGAGAGCGCCCGTGTTACGCGCTCGAGGAGTGGGTTTGCTGTGCGACTCGCCTGCGTTATTGGAGAAAATGGTGAAAATCTGCTGAACCGCGTTTGCGCCGTCGGGCACAAATTTGCAGCGTGGTGCTCAAGCCCAAAACTAATAGGCTTATATTGTCTATGGTTTTATTTTAATGCCTCTTGAAACGTGGCATCTTCAATGGTAACGTGGAAGGAAATTGAGCCGAATGCGAAATCGTTTCTCATCTCTGTGTACCCTGGAGAGGGAGAGCATGAGCTCCATTTCTGATGATTTAGAGCCTCCACCCTCACTTACATGACATACAGCATTGGGTGACACTGACACGGATTTCAGCCTTGATTATCTAGGGAGCAATCCCTTGTGTATTTTGGGTTTGTGAGCGCTCTTTTTAACCAGCAATTAATGAATCAGCTACTGCTTTGGAGCAGGGTCCTGGCCTTTCTCATGCTGTAGGGCATTGAGTTATAGTTCAAATATACTGTAGGTAACAGAATCAGATTCTATGCACCTTTGTAGTTGCTGAACAAATATGCAGCTAGTATGAGTGCCATTTGTACTATTCGACCTATGACTATTTGTTATAAGAAGGCCCAAATTTGTTCGTGAGAAATAGTGAAGGATAATAATGTAAAAAACGTGCAATAAACTTGCTGTAATGCAACATAAAAAAATAAAAATAAATTATATATATATATATATATATATATATATATATATATATATATATATATATATATATATATATATATATATATTTAAAAAAAATTCTGCAGAAGTGAAATGGGATTGGTTGTTTGCCTTGTCAGTCAAACGACTGGGTGGGCCAAAGAAAGCTGCCAAACACACCACAAAAAAAAAAAAAATAAATAAAATAAAATAATAATATATATATATATATATATATATATATATATATATATATATATATATATATATATATATATATATATGTGCAAATTTGTTTGGTCACATCATAGAACTGGGATTCTAAAATCCTTTAAAAATGGCTGAAATATAATCTATAATACTGTGCTGGAAACTATCCATTTAAACAAACATCTCATACAGAGTTATTAGTAGCATTTTTCAAGAAAAGTACACAAGAATAATTTTACTCTAATCAGAGCTGATGAGTGCAGGGTTTGGTTAATTAAATGCATATATGTCAAATATATCTTTCTGTAGCCAAAGTCTACTGATTTAAACATAATCAGTTTTTTAGAAATTTGAATGTGAAAATCTCTACAAAAAATTATCTCTGATTATCTCTGATAAAAGAACACAACAATAGTTTAAATTAAATTAAAATAAAATATTAACCAATGTAATGTCCAAGCATAAACATGTAAACATAAACATATAATATAAATATCTTCATTCTGACATGATAAAATTATATATTTTTCATTACATAGAACTTGCAATAATGTACATGTTACTTAGTTATCCAGTTAGCCAGTCAGACATTTTTTATTTTTATTTTAAGAGCTTTTCTCAAAGCTATTTTAAAACCAGAAAATAGCTGTGAAAATAGCATATCAAGAGTCAATATGTTAAAAGACAATGATGTATAGTATTATCTACTGCCACTGACATCGGTGGTCTCTTGAGTCTATTGATTTTAACATGTTCAGGAGTCAGGACAAGTGTGTTTTCCTCTCCAATGGGGTGTCTCACATTCCTGTCCATAATGTACAGCTTCTCTTATACTTGAACAACCTTAAACTGAAAATGAAGTAGATGGTAAAGAAGCCATGCCATGTTTTCTACCTTTACTCTTCATGTTTTCTCAAGATTTATTAATAACATTAAAGTAAAGAATACAATACTTTATAATATGTTTCTAATATTGTTTGAAGCCAACAGCATTTTATCTTGGTGGGTTTTATCTAGTTTAATCTTCAAAAGCTATTTGTTGGCCAACAGTTGAACATTGACATTGAATTCCAATCCTTTGAAATGAAGTTATGGTTTGTGTGAAGAAGACCAAGGTGTATGAAGAAACAAGCGGCGATAGCACTTTCATCACTGCCGTATATAATTATAATGTATAATTAAAGCTAGCATTTTGTGGTACTAAACCAATACTTTGGATTTGTTGATCTTGTAATTCACTTATCGAGGATGTGAATGATCCTTTTTAAGGACTGGATGTCCTTTTGTTACATTACACTAGGTTTGTCTTACTTATAATGGCGTACTAGAGGATCTGTCTGAGTGATGAGTCAGGGACCAGGACACTCTCCACACAGTGTGGTGAAGGGTTGGAAGGTGCAATTGCTTGCAGAAAGTTGAAAATTCCCTGTGTTCACCTGACTAGTGCAAAGCTATGACACAAACTCGTTCCAATCCTAGATTATTTGAATGATTAGCATTATTTGTGGAGTTTACCAAGCTAACAGGTAATGTTCTCGTAACAAAGGTTAACTTGTCTAAATGGAAACCATAAAGTTTCCAAAAGAAGGTTCTAGTAACGTTCTAATAACGTTAAATTAAATACATTTAAAACGTTATCTAAATATTCCTAGAATGTTTTTGGTGAGTGAGGAATGTTCTCACTGTGTTGAAAGAAAACATTCCGGGAAAAACATTCTCAGAACATTAAGTGAGAGTGATGAACGTTTAAAAAAACTGGAAAAGCTAACCCTTATGCAACGTCAGAGGTAACCTTCCCAGAACGTTCTTGTAACATAAATTGTAAGATGGCTATCTGGTTCTTAAACATGCATTTGAATCAGAAGAATGTAGATTAGATATGGATACTCCATATGCTTTTATTGATGTTAGGTCAACCCATAACACAAAGGGAACGGATTCCGTACAATTTCTAAAAGGTAGTTTATTGCAGCTATTTAGTCCTAATTTTGACCACAATAGCTTATCAAGCAACCAAAAGCAAAGAAAAGTGCACCCACCAGATTTGCATGTTTGCTAACTTGCATGAAAAATAACACAATACTGAAATCGATTGGTCTGCATCAGCTCTTGGTAAGGAAAAGAAGTGTGAAAAAGAGAGCCTTGAGTGTTTATTGGGATGCTTTCCCAGAGTGTAGGCATGTGAGGAGCTGAGGGTAACGAGGGATAATTGGCTCGCTGAAAACCAGAGATCAATAGGAGCTCAGACCCATCTGTCATTAATGAAGCTTCATGCTTTGAGCTGTGGATCTTTCCTTGGATTTCTGAGGCAGCTTTGAGAAGTTTTGCATGTTTGGCTCATAGAATTATTGTCATTGGAAGTCTGGAGCTGGCTCTTAAGATAATGATATTTCTCTCCAGCGACTTCAGCCTGCTCCACTGTACTCGAGTTGAAATGCCAACCTATTTTACTTCTGGGTCAGGCCATGTCAATTCAGGTCAAATCAAAGGTAGTTTTTCAAGAGGTTCCTAATTGAAATGTTTAGGAAATGTCTGGAGAAGCCTTTTTTACCAGGAGGTTGCTAAGTGAGTGTTCTTAATACAAAGTGACTTTTTCTGTACAGTTACAAATAGATATAAAATTTAAACTGCAGATAAATGTTACACATACAGGTTACGCTTTAGGAATAAGGATCGGGCTGAATGTCAACAGATACTGAAGGGACTCTTGTACTTGCCTTGTACTGCCTGTCTTGTACTGCCTGTAATATTGACAATGTTCTTGTACTTATAATGATGGGGGTGGGGAGGGGTTAAAGAACTAAAACAAGCCTAATATTTTAAGAGCTGAAGCAACAATAACATAACATTGAAAGTTTCATAACTCAAAATGCACATTTTCTTACAGCCATCGATGAAGAGTTAAAGCTCAGAGACAGGGTTAAGTGATGTCAGAATAAGAAATAATAGCCCCTTAACATTTCTAACCCCTACTAGGTCAACCTTCTCCTAATCTCCAAGTAAGTCGATCTTCAAGCAAGTGCTCCAGGATACTACCATTTGGCTTATTTTTATCTCAAATATATATCACCAGTAACACTCAGAACATAATGTGCTGTTTAAAAAGCATGCAATATTGCAAATTTAAACAAATCTAGTGAAAGGGAAATGAGGACCTATTGTATATCTACAAATATATCCCAGTGGACAGTACAAAGAAAAATTAATCTCAACTGGCTATAATAAACACTTTCAACAGCTAAGCAGTGAAAATAGTACACAGATTGGAAGGGAACTGTTATGTATATTCTCCTGCATTAAGTTTGTGCACAGCATCAAAAAAACAGAGTTTAGTATAGTAACTTGCGTGATTGATATGTAGAAATGCTTAATATTGAATTTATTAGAGGCCTCATGAGAGGGCTGAGTCCACACTATACAGTAGTGTTCCTGACTCTTCAGATGGCATCTTTTTATGCTTTCCCTGATTGACTTCTTCTGTGAATCACCACATTTACATCATCACTACTGTCAATGACCGAAAGCTTTTCCTACATATGAAAACAAACACACAAAAAAAACTCTCCTTCCAGTTGCATTCTTCTAAGTACATTCCAAGATTCTTCCAGCATTCTTGTACTTCTCCTCCTCTCGTTATTACCTCTCTGATGATTCATCATCCCAGCCAGGCTTGCTTGCATCCATCTATTACTGCGCTTCATTCTGAGCTTGTATCCTTGGCAACAATGGCCCTCCATCTTGGAAACGGTGGTTAGTCTGCGAAACTCAACCGTGTCTGTCATCAAGGTCAGAGCTGATTGCAGGAATGTTGATCATGAATGTAGCTGCTCTTGCATAACCTCTGATAGCACCATGCTTAAATAGCTACTGTTAAAAGAGCCCTTTAAGGCTTTTAGTTGTTTTTGCAGCTAATGCATGGTAAGAAGGCCTTAATCAAAAGTCTTTTGTTATCCCATTACAGATCCGAGAAGTGAGGGATTTCATTCAAGGCCCATTAGTAATGAAAAGGCTTTCTCTCTGCACAGTTGAGGAGGAATGAGGTTATGGAGGGATGGAGATCATTTCTGGCACAATAGGGACAGAACAGGAACAATAGCGAGCATACAGGAGCAGTAGAGTATAATGATGTGCACTCCAGACGGTTTGACATATGAAGACATCCTCACAATGAAACTGATTCTTTAGGAAGTGTGCCAGACTGGATGGTATAATGATGATCCTCTTAAATCAACAAGCACCCTCAGGGTTCAAATCAAAGTTTGGACCCCGTGGGAAGCGAAAGTGAGCAATCTGGACTCGATGAAGCATGGACAGCAAATCAGGACTAGATTTTGACAGGATCTTTAAAAGAATGTTGTCAGGTTTGTTTCCTTTCTGGCAATGAGATGCAGTCTAGACACCCGAGCTCAATGTCACTTTCCTTGAAATCACTCTCAATTTATTACCTCAGACTACATCCCATGAGGATAAATCAGTCATGGAGCAGTGTAAACCAGCCCTGCTGACTGCCGTATTGTATTGTATTTGGTTTTGGATGTTTCTTAAACTGATAGAACAGTTAAAGAGTCAATAACAAACCATGTTTTTGGCCAATCTCATTCTCTTACACTGCAGTACCGTTATTGTATAAAGTCATCCCTCTTTTTTTAATAAAACGTCTTACATTTAGGGTATAAATACAGCTTCCTCGGCACCGCCGAGCTAATGGGGACGTACCAGTGGGCGGAGTTAAGACTACATGAACATGCACGGCTGCTGAAATTGAAATTGGTAACAATGATAGAAACAAAACTAGCTTAATTGATCTATGACTAAAAATTACATCAAGCCATAGATATATGATACAGAATTCTGCAATTTTCTGTAGTTAATTTTGTTAAACGGTGCTCATTGAGTGTGAGCTGGTTGATGGGGTTCAGTCTCCTTGTCGTGTGCGCACAGTTTGGCTGAATTCTTCTATGAGAAATGCCCATACAAGGAGTTGCGTCATAGAGAGCCAGGATTTTAAAAACTTTTCAAAACTTTCTCCAAACAGACATGGTTCCAAAGACAAGACTTAAAACTAGGGGGGTCAGGGCATTTTCTGTGCAGGGGAATGCATACCATAAACAAGTAGTACAGTGGAATTATTTAAGTCTCGTCATAAACCCATTTTTACTTTTTGGCTTTTAACTGGACCTGAGGTTGTGTGGTGCTCTGTGTGTTTTATTCATGTGCGTATCTTAGTTTTGATTTGTTTTATTGTGTTTTATCTGTTTTAGTGTATTCCTTTTTAATATTGTTTTATGAGTTATAATTTTATTTCCTTTAAATATGTTTTGTGCAGCACTTTGGAAACTTCTCTGTTTATAAAATGTGCTATATAGATAAAGTGGATTGCATTGGATTGGAAACAGAAGTACGATTTTTAATTAAAAAAAAAACTCAATCAAAAGACCAAATTATTGTTTCTGTTTGGTAATGAGACTACTACATTTTGACAGAGTACATAACTTTAGTAAGCATGAAATAGCACTGAACTGCCTCTTTAACAGCCTAAAATAAACTCATAAGGCTTCATTATTGACTGTACATAACTTAGATGTAGCATGGTGATGTTTCGAATGAACGTTAAAGGAGGATCAAAATGGGCATAGTCATTTGGTTACTTCTTTGTAACCAAATAGGGGTCCAGAGAGGCAGGTCACAGACCTGAACATCTCATTGATTGAAGCCCCCAGAGTGTTCATAAAGGTGAAAAAGTGCATAAAGTGACCCAAAAGTGCGACCGTAGTAGAACAGCTTTGATAAACAATGAAAGGAAGTGTTTTTTTTTAATGTCCCATCCAAAGGGGCATGATATGGCACCTTTAAGTCATGCTCTGCTGCTCAGAAGGAGTCAGTTGGTTTCAGCACAGATTACACAGATTGTTATCTATGCCAGGAGGCATTATGGCTTTGCATCTAGTGGAGCCAGGAAGGACCACAGCTTATTGTGCGTCTTGATTTTGTGCTTGTGCTAAGTAAATAAAAGCACCAGTGTGGGTTGAACTCACCTATGCAATTGGGTCCTCCATTGTGCTTTACATCACACCTCTAGACTTATGTTTTAGGGGTGTAAGACAAAGTGTAAACACTCTAAAGAGAATAAAAATATATACTTTGAGCTCAATAAGTATTTGATTTTTATTTATTTATTTATTTATTTTTTACAAGTTCTGTTAGAAAGCATGGAGGCCCCTAACATTTTCTACATAGATGCATTTCCATTGTAAGGGATAGAATCTAAAAATAAAAAATCACATTGTAAGATTTTTAATGATAATTTTTTAATGACTGTGTGAAAAAGTATTTGATCACTTGAGTCAAATTGTTGTTATATTTGGACAGATATTGGCCTTTGTTAACAATTATAGAGGTCACTTACAAAGCACTGTAACTGTAATTCCTATTGGAATTCTTGTTAAATTTGTTCTTTCAACTATTGCACATTTTATTTTAGCATTTATTTTTAAATACTATTTAGTAACAGTCAAATATATATGGTAGTATTCACAGTTAACTGTGTTTATGAGCATATAAGGTATGCAAAAATGTTTTTATGAAAATTAAATTACTTTCAAATTACCCATTTTTATACTGGCTACCAATTTTAGAAACACACCCTGTTAAATTTAGCCTATGTTTCAACTCCTCCAGCACCTCTAAAACACAAACATAAACAAAAAAGTGCCTTCGGTGAAGAGCTTTTATGTTTGTCAGGTTGCTGTTGCAGAATATGTTTTTTTTTTATTATGTCTCATATATTGCACTGTATACTCACAGAAAATAAATCTGTCACATATTTCATCTTTCTTCTTTCCTAGAGGAGGCAGCTATTGTTTTTTTCTCTTTGCATGATGTTTTTTGAACTTTAAGTAATTTCAGGGCTTTCTATCAAATTGCTGCACTGTGATTGTAAACAGAAGCAATGTTCATGTCCTATTAGCTAAAATATGGTGCACATATTAATTAAACAATTTCTCATGTTTTTCCTTTTTTGACCAGCAAGAACATCCCATGGAAGACAGATTGAGTTGCAGGAAGAGTCTTAGTCAAGACCTCACTGAAGTAAGAGCTTTCAAAAGCTTCTGAGCCAGAAGGAGCATGTGTGATCCCCAGTTCCACACTCAGCCTGCCTGAGATGAGTGATCATCTGGCCAGTGTCCCTGCCGGGTATTGGCAGCACTCGGTGGTGTGAGCAGCTTGCTCCTTCCTGGTTTCCAGGGGAGCGTGGAATGGCCTCTTTGGACCTGCCGTACCGTTGTCCTCGCTGTGGGGAACACAAACGCTTTCGAAGTCTGTCTTCTCTGCGAGCCCATCTGGAATACAACCACACCTACGAGACACTGTACGTGCTGTCCAAGTCCAACAGCGTGTGCAATGCTGCAGCACTTCTCCCTCTAGTGGCTGACGGAGCCCTTGCTGCCGAATCACGATTTCCCTACCGAGAGCTTCCTTGCTCTGGTGAAGAGCTTGGCTTGGCTCCCTCGTCTACCACTTGCTATCTGCCCAATGTGGAGTTTCCCCTGGGAGAGTTCCTCGTGAAGACTGCCATGAGCTCCAGCGACGCCTTGTCCTCTGCAGGGAACAATGCTGTGGCGGTAGCTGCAAATGTTGCTGCAAGTGCGGTGGAGGCAGCCTATGAGGAAGGCCTGGCTCGGTTAAAAGCTCGAGCCTTCGAGAGACTTGAGCTGGACGAGAGGCTTGAGAAACTGTCGGAGGAGGTTGAGCAGAAGATTTCGGCTCGAGTCAGTCGTCTGCAGTCTGAGCTGGAGAGGAAGAGCTCAGAGCTGGAAAAGGCAAAGCTGGAGAGTGAGAGACTTAGTCAGGAGAAGCAAGACCTTGAGGATAAGGCCACTGAGCTTTCAAGACAGGTGGATGTGTCTGTGGAGATGTTGGCCAGTCTGAAGCAGGATCTGGAAAACAAGGAGCAGGAGCTCTCGCATAAGCAACAGTGAGTTTTATTTTTATTTAGCAACTGTGCTGAACAGTTATTATATGCTTGTCATATAATACTATATTATACTAATATTATATGCTTGTCAAATGTGTTTTTAAAGCAGTTTAAGTGGTTTGCGAGATCTAGCTCCTAGATCAAAAAAGTTACTTTGTGTGCACCGAATGCAACTTATTACGCAAGCCAGCCTTCTTATCCACCCCAATTTATTGTTTTATTGTAGTCAGTGCATAGATGTTGATGAACACTCATGCATGCAACTGAAACAGGAGAGCTTTTCTTTTTTCAAATGTTTTATAATGGAGGTGACTTCTACTTACAAACAGACAAGAGTTTCACTTTTGTGTTATTAAACATTGTACATATTGTTATTATTATTATTAAATATTGTACATATTGTTAAAGCACTACGATTAGACTTGGGTAAATTGTCAAAGTGCGTAACGTAAATAGTTAACTGAAATATTCAAAAGTATCTACAAAAAGTCTAATTAGCTGAGTCTGTGGGTCCAATTGAGCTATTGTGCATCTGGGACTCAAGAGTGATTCTCAGGCAGACATCATCTCAAATCCTCTCCCCTGCTGTGATTGATTTGTAGCTGCCTGTTCTTAAGAAACTGGTCACGCACCGCTGGCAGGGAGAAACAAAGGGCTCTTTTCTCTCCCTCACCTTACCTTTTTCAGTTTCTTAGATACTCCAAAATCACCTACCAATTCTTATTAATGATGCGCCTGAATGTCCATCATTCAGAATGAGATAATATACATTTGAACTGGGATGCTGATAACCTTGTTAGAAATGTGTTTTATTCTGTTTTAACTGTCTAAAATGGTAAAGTTTTTAGACAAAGATAGTTGTAAACATTAAGAATTTTTTTTTAGAAAATGACATCTCAAAAACTACTCTCATTACGAAAATAGCCCAAGAAGCGAGGAAAGAAGGAAAGTAAGTAGAAAGAAAGATGAAAAGATGGGGGTTAAAATTCTATATTTTAAATATTTTTGTTTTAAATAAATAAATAAAAACGTTGGAGGTTGGAAATAAAGAAAGAAAGAAAGAAGTCAACCCCCCCTTTCCGTCCACGCGCATAATATGAAGGGACTGAAATTTTAATTCCTGACTACTTTAGGCTTGTCTCAGAATTCTTTTGCCACCCTTTTTAAAACATTTATTTTTACATCCAAAACAAACAACACATTTTTTTTCATTCACATGCCAATTTGTTTAATCTTTTTGACAGCTTTGAGGAGGGCAGAACTTTTTAAACGACTATTTTGTCAAAGTTAAAGTTAAGGTAAAATCTCCTTCTCATCATTTCTGAACCACCAAATTGTCACTTTTTGCCTATTTTTGACTCCAATGGTGATGCTAAAGCTTAGAGCCTCTTCTATTTTTCAGCAATCCCTCTTGTCTCACATATTTAATGTGTATTATTATAATTCATTCTGTCTGGAGACGCTGCGTTGCTCACACTCACACTTAATCAATACTGATTCTGAACATCGTGAACTGCTGATTAGATCTCTGCTGTCGTTTCATGTGTGCTTGAATTACTGTCTCTGCATTAATGGAAGAAAGTTAAATGTCACACAAACAGGTCCTAATCACATGTCTACATTTGATGTATTGCCTGCTTCCATTAGTCTTTACTTTTCTGAATGAAATGTAAGCACTGTTTGTTAAAACCCTAAGAGCAGTTTCCATATATTTCTTGGTGCATTATTATAAAAGAACATACAGTGTGTCAGCCAACCAATAGTTGTTACCATGGAAACCAGTCCTCTGCAAGCGAGGGATCAAGGTCTCTTGTTTCTGAATATACAGTAAGCTGAAATTTCAGCGTGAGTTAGACCAACACAAAACTTTCAAAACCTGCAAAAATATGTGTATGCTATCTTTGAACATTTGATTTATACATTATTTTATTTTTTATGCAATAGAGATACAAGAGAATGTGTGAAATGAAACATGCTAATTATATATGTCCTTTTAACTGTGACTATCAGTTTTAGAGTCTAAAGAGAAACCTGCTGTGAGCTGCATACTTATGTTTTGCTGTTATTGTAGGTTTTGTATATTATATTTATATATCACATACACCACATTTCCTCAACATTGTTAAAACAATAGTTAAAAAAACATTGTTATTTCGTTTTTAAATATATTAATATGGATAAAGGTGTAAAGGTGTAAAATGCTATACCATTTAAAGTATAGTGAGTACGCTTTTTTTCCCGGACATACCAATAATACATACACAAACACACATCAGTCCCTTAACCTTACCAGCTGCCATCTGGGCTGGCAAGTTTCCTTTGCAGCCCATTAAACAGGATACTGTTCATCCTTTTTTTTTTTCTTTTTTTTTTTTTTCATCACACATTTCAATTTCTAATGGTGTTCAGAAACGTAAAAAATAATGGTGAATTACTTTCTTTGGGCTAAACTTTCTTTGGGTTTATATAGAAGGCAGGAGAGGACGTCCAAGCTAACTATTATTTCACTTCAGCATTCGTGAATTAAGTATTACAAAATTCTGGGTCTCCAGCTGCTAACATTGAGATCCCATCCAACTTCCACGTACATTACACTAGAGCAGGGTTCCCGAAATCGGATCCTGGAGGGCCACAGCTCTGCACTTTTAGTTGCAACCCTTCTCTAGTATGCATACTACTCTAGCGGTAGACAATTGGAGAGGAGCTTAATTAGTGCCACTGGTGTGTTTCATGATGGTGGAACCAAAAACTTGTATGCCTCAGGCCCTCCAGGAGCAGATTTGGAGACCCCTATGCTGAAATTAAAAATATGAAAATAAAATTAAAATATAAAATAAAGTTAAGTATTAATCAACAGTAAGTTTGTGTCTGAGCAAAGCAATCAATCAATCAATGATTAAATCAATTTAGTCAAGTTGCTGTAAAGCCGCATTGTGAAGACCTAATGTGGATTAAGAGTTGAATAGGAATTCCTATTGGATAGTTTTGTAGAGTAGAAATAGAACTACCATATAATGCTTCCTCGGAGATTGTAAAGTTCCTTGCGAGATCAGGAAGTAGAATTATCCCAGTTCAGTCAATAAAGAAAAGTTTAACAGTAAGAATAGATTTTGACCAGCTAACACTAAAGTAATATAAAATGCATTTTGTGGTGAAACAAAGTAAGATTTTTATGTGTGTAAAAAAAATGCAGAATTGGGAAATACACACGCCCCACACACAGGCACACGAACACACACGCATACGCACACACGAACACACACGCATACGCACACGCGCATACGCACACACACGCATACATACGCACGCACACACACGCACACACACACACACGAACACGCACACACACACTCCCCAGTTAGATCACAGAGATCCTCTCTGAGTGGATCTGGTGCTTATCACCTCCCTGCCATAAAGACCATAAAGTTTGAAAATAAGATCTATTGCCAGACAGCCCCTGAAAAAATAAACATTGGTATGAACAGTAGAACACAAACAACATACAGGTGATTAGCTTCAACTGCAGAATGTGTGATGCATGATGACATGTTAGATAAATACATTGAAAATATAAATACAAGTATATGATGAATACAGCTAAAAATATATGTGTTATGATAATGTGAAATATATCGAGAAAGTGTCATTTGGGATTAAATGGGGGTCCAATCCAACAGTCTACATCAGCCCAGTCAAGTAGTGCTGGATGATGCTTGTCTTTTTGGCTTCTTCAGCTCCTCCTCCAGCAGCACTCTGAGCTAACTGCCTGCACAGCCAAAGTTATTTCAGGAAGCCAAACATTCTTGTCAATATTTAGAGATAAAATATTTAGAGATAAAATATAATATTTTGTACCTTTAACTACAATTGAATATAGACTTTCAATACCCTGCAGATTATTGTTGCAACCTTAAACCATCAACCTCCCCAATTAAGTCTTGATTGAAAACCTCTGTCTGTGCAAAGTTTCTTGACAGAAAGGTCCCTTCAGAAAGTAATACATGCCATAGTTAGATTATCATAATGCCTTATTCTTTGGCATCAATAAATCCTTGATTTTCAGGCTGCAGGTGGTTCCAAATACAGCAGTCATCTTTTTAACCAGGACTAAGTGGAGGTGTCATATCACACCAATTCTGTAACCTTCACTGGCTCCCAGTAGAGTTCAGGATTCAACATGAGGCCTTCACTTTCATTTTTAAATTCAGTTTTAAAAGGAGTTGACACTTGCCTATGTCAGACTTTCTGGTGATGTATTCGCTGATTAGAACAGCTAATTACTCACCGTGCCTTAAACTCACGACAATTGATGAGGTGGATGTAGCTTTAGAGCTTTTGCTCCACAAATTTGGAATTTTCTTCCATCTTAAGGTGGTATCCGAGTTTTGCTCCTTTAAATCAAAACTAAAACACACATTTTAACCTAGCATTTAAAAATGCCCGTGGTGCATTGAGATTCTCTATAGGGAGGAGTATGTTTGTGAATGTTCTTGTTTCTATGGCTACATTCAGACTCCAGCCCAAAGTGATTTTTTGGCCATATGGGACCTGTATCTGATTTTTTCAGGACAGTCCCAACAGCTCAATTCCATTTTTTTTTTTTCAAATCCAACCCAGGCGGCTTTCATGTGAGCTCATGTATCTAATTCATATCTTATTGTTTGCCATGTGACCTCAGTCTGAACAGCCAGGTCACATTTATCTGGGTTTTACATCATTGAGCCCAACTTTAACACAGTTTGTCACAGAAACAAGTAGCTGGAGAAGACGTTCTTGTGCTAAAATAGTTTCAGGAAGAGCCTAAAGACACATTTGAAGTTTAATGAAGTCACCATGGTTATTCGATCACTTTGAACTCCACTTCTGGGAGTATATCGTAAAATGTAAAAACGCAAACAATTGCTTGTTACAATCGTATCCCACTGTATGATAATTAGAGACAGACTTCAAAATGATAGAAGAGAAGAGAGGCCAGCCCTTTAATTACTGACTTCGCTTCGGAAGATCTAGAGAGGGTCAGAGGCAGATATAATGCATGTGGTGGAACAGGGTGAACACACACTGCTCGGGTCTGCCTGCTCATTACTGGACCTGTAATTGGTCTCATTTACATTGTGTTGATCGACTATCATTCACTCTCCTAGTAAACAAAAACAATGTAGACCATTGTAAACAAGATTTTTTTAAGAATGATGCAGATAAGGAGAACCTGAGCAAATAAGTATTAAAAAGTTAAAGTTCGATAAAACTTTAGAATCCTTTTTGTGTGTTATTGCATAACTAAGCAACGAGGGAAAACAGCTCTCCAGTAACTTTGGTTAGTACTAGGTACAGTAGTCTCATCCTCAGACTTCACACCATATATCTGATAGTTTTGTTACACTTTATCAGTAACACTTCGGGAGCCTTCATCTAATTTGTTGGATTTGTCTGGATTTAAAGTAGAAGTGAGTGGTGCAATTAGTTTTGTTCCGTCGGAAAAATAAGTGCAGCTGCACGATCAAGAAACATTTATTTTAACAGCGGTGTGCCCCTTCGGAACGATTATGGTAGATTGTCATTCTATTTTTGTAACTTTGTATCATCTCTAGTCTTCTGTGATTTTATCTTCGGTTCATGTGTTGCATGTATGTTATTTGTAGCGGTGGCAATATCTTTGAATGGTTGTGCTTTGATTTTGAAGCATGATTTTGATGAGGGAATAATACTAAAACATGGAATAAATGTCAAGTTTACATGATACAGCACCCATTGTTATGTATAAACACCCACTGACCGAAGCATCGCCCTCTAACCAATGAGATGAATCGCTAATGCAGCTCTTCTCGATGAGGAACATGCGCGCTGACCGCAACTGTTGCGGAACCACATAGATAAACAATAACAAAGTGTTTTTGGATATCCCAGGCTTAAAAGTGTTTTTAGCTTACTGAAAGATGAATGTGTTTGTCAGAAATTGGGGATTTTCTGTGTGCCAACAAGCACAACACAGCAGGGGGCATGGCAGAATGGGAAATTACAGTGGAAGGAACAGGGGGAACACTGCTTGTTTCTTGGCGCACAACCATTTGAGGTGATTCTGAGACATTTCTTATGATAAATACTGCCTTTTGAAGGTTATTAAAGGTGCCGTCTAGGGGGGTCAAACATTTATTATAAATGGTTGAAAAGGGGCATGATATGAAACCTTTAAACAAAGGAAATTTTATGTTTTTTTAAGAGCTGATCACGCCTCTGGTCTGGATGCTAGGATTGCCCCTGATTTTATGATTTAAAAAAGCTGGCTCACAAAACCTTGCAAATACAATACCATGTGCACATCTACCTTATGCTAACAGTCAAGGGGGGAGCTGGGTTTCCTGCTTCGAGGTACAAGATGGAACAGAGCATTCTTTATAGGAGTACCCCATTAGCTCATACTTATGAACATTTTATAATTCGTCTTCAGACACACATGACTTCATTGTGTGTTTTATTGTGTATTTTTTATCTGTTTCTTTTAATTTTATATTAATGTGCAACACTTTGGAACCCTTCTGTTATATAAAAAAATGTTCATTACAAATTAACAAATGATGTGCTCAATTAGATTGCATACAAACCAGACCCTTGATTTTTACAGGAAGAGCTACAGCACAGATGCAGTCTATCTGAGACGATAATTAAATGCATGCTCAGATCTCAATCTTTATTATTTGCTTACGGCAGAATACACAGTCTTATCAATGTCAATACAATCACATTAACTCACGTACACACTCATGCGTTATTAGATGCTGCGTTTAATTTTGTGGATAAACGAAGGCTCTTCAGCGATCTCTGAAAGCTTTGACGTTTATTGCAATGAAATACTCTCGATGTCTGTATCTGGAAATATGCTACGATGCAGTATGAAAGTCCTGCTGTGTGTGATTGTGCTCGAGTGTACGAGAAGCTCAGAATAGCTGAAGAGAGATGCTGTCGAGAGGCGCAAACCAGTGTTTGTGTACAGAGACATTTCCTTCACAGAGATAAAACTTGTCAAGCATTTACTGGCTGCCGGTTTTCTCTCGGGATTTGGAGAATGTCATGAGAAAAACAAACTCAAGTAAAAGATGAGAAGTGTTTTTTTCTGTTTTCGATGTATGAGGTATGAGGTGATATTTTCCTGTTTGTAGGGTCTGGAACCTTCCTCAGCACTGCACACACACAGATTCAGATGGTCATGCTGTTTCGAGTTGAACAAATCATGTCTTAAAAACACATTTAAAATGACTTCACAGCGGTGTGCTTTTGCAGTTTAGAGAACGACATCTTCTTAACAAACTGAAATCTCTCTTGTGTTTAAGGAACGCTTTGAAGAACCAGCAGGTTAACAGAGATTTCTGACCCTTTTTTGGGGTTTTGGGAAGAGCTATTGACCCTTTTATTCGTATCATAGACATTGGAGTTATAGAATGAATTTATATGATAAAGAAAGCTTTCAAATGTAATACTAAAGTGAAAGGAGAAACTTGGCCATTTTATGCAACATTTTGTGGTTGTATTTTTTATTCTGGACAATTATATATGAAATAAAAAAAAATTAAGGAGTTAACCCCAACATATGCAGTTTCAGACAGAGTTAAACAAATTTTCTAATAAATAATTTTGGAGTTTATTATTCAAATATTCAAAAAGATAGATAAGTATGTCCTTTAAAGCATACGATGAAAATAAATACATATAAAAGTGTACTAGATGCTGTCTGAGTGAGGGATCTGGGACCAGGAAGGACCTGGCCAAAAACATCCCCCCAAAGAAGTGGTGAAGGTGGAAGGTGGGAGAGCTTGCTCAAATGCTGATGATTGTCTGTTGTGTTTTGTGCCTATATTAGTAACAAAATAATAACAAAACAAATTATAACAATATAAAGTCGAACCACATGATTGGTTTGCCATTTGCAAGTTTTTTACTTTCACTTTCACCAAAAAAAGGGCAGTTGTGGTCTGGTGGATAGGGAGATAGACTTGTGATCTGAAGGTCACCGGTTCGATCCCCAGATCCACTGAGTTGAAGGTGGTGTGAGTGATGAATTGGTTTATTGGTATATGCAGTTTATCGTCGGTTTATTGGTACATGCAGTTCTCAACAAGTTCTGCATCTCAAGCCTCTTATGCTAACCGTCCTCTCTTTCTTGTTTCTGTCTCAGAGAGGTGGCCCAGATTGACCAATTCCTGCAGGAAACCGCTTCCCGGGAAGCCAATGCTAAACTGCGTCTTCAGCAGTTCATCGAAGAGCTTCTGGATCGGGCCGACCGTGCTGAGAAGCAGCTCCAGATCATCAGTAACTGTGGCACCACTCCTAATGGCAGCCTGGGACACTGCAGCTTGGGCTCCAAATCCAACGGGAGACAGGTAGTAAACCATCAAACGCAACAGTTGGTTTCAGCAACTCCAAAACACAAGTGAATAGTACAATAAAAAACAGCCTAACAAGTCACTCTCAGATTCATCAGGGACTCCCTTCTTCACTAGAGAAGCAGAAATCTACTTTTACATGTTCTTGTATGTAGTATTGCACACAATGCAGTCGACTCAGTTTGAGACCTCTCGCAAACTGTGTTCTCAAATACCAGCCAAGGCTTCCAGTCTCCACGAGTCTGGAGTGATGTCAGAAAAAGGCCACAGTGTTTCAGGCACATACGTGCTATGCAGGGCTTGAAAAGCAAAAAAATAAATTAAAAAAAGTCGCTCCCAGCAGAATGGGTATTATAATGTTTCTGATCCTGCGTTTCTCACTAAAGATATTGATCTGTTTTTGGTTCAGTTAGAAAAAAAAGGGCTGCAAATGTTGCCTTGACAATGCATTTCAACATACTTGCCTGCAAGACTGACATCTAAAACGATAAAATTACTCTTAAAAATTGAATACGTAAAACTTTTTAAGGATAAGCAAACATGATTATGTCTGTCAGAACGGTTGGGGACAGCAGTACAGAACATATTTTGCAAAATGTTACAATTAGCACATTTACAGTGAAAAGCACATTACGTTCAACAATTTCTTGCATCAAAAAAATTCATCAATCGCAATGAACAAACAACATTTGGAATACCTGTTATAATATGAAAAAGTGGACAATTTACAGCTCGTAACTTTAACTGAAATTTAAAAAGGACAGTTGAATACACTGTGAAATCAAACAGAGCTTTACCTAAGAATTGGGATTTATGTTTACCCGATTTTACTCAAATGTTGAGTTTACTTAAAATAGTTAAGTATTGGTAAATGTTTGAATAAATATTTGAGCTTACTAATAAAACGTAAGTAAAATTGCTCAAAATGTTTTGTACATGTCATTGAGCATTCATATATAAATTAACATTTATCAGTAATTTTACTCAAATATAATTCATTCAATTTACCTGTAGATAATTATTAAACTTAAATACATTTTCTCCTAAGTTTGCTTTGAATCAGTTTTTATAAATATTTACAGTTTCTGGAAAAGTGAGTCCTTGCTGCTTCTATTTTAAAAGAAAGGAATACATACAAATACTCAATAAAATAAAAAAGTAAAGTACATAAATAATAAAAATGTAACAAAATAATAAAAATGTTCAATTACATTTTTAAACAAACTGAAAAAATGTTAAGGCTAAACAAAATCTAAACATTGAATCTTTTCTTCTTTTTTATCTTATAGTCCGTACTGTTTGTTTAAACAATTTATGGAAGTCCTCATTCATGGCAAGATTGATTTGTTAGACAAGAATTTCATTCACCTCCAGTTTTCAAAGCCCCGGTGGGTGCTGAAAACAGAAAACGTGTCTGAATGAAAATGCATTTCTTGCTCTTGTCTCAAGCATTTCCCACAATCCTCTCTCTCCAGCTCTCTGGAGATCACTAGGGCAGTTTTTCCCTCTCCACCCCTTTCCTTCAGGCACTCTGTCGAGAGTGCGTTTGTGTGTTTGTCTTGTCAGCACTATGGCACCTCGCTCAGCCTGTGTTTTTCTGTGTTCATCACCTGACCGACGCTAGTACAGTATGTACTACCTATGAAACCAAAGCTATGATTGAATAATAAAATATTCAGAGCTCAGATGTTGTATTTGTAATTATGATTTTATTCATTTTTGATCCTAATCTTTTTCTCTAATTAAGGTCAAATTGTACTCTGGGGGTATATTTTAGCTCAAAGAGATCTAGAGGAATAGATACTCATTTCTGTTGCTCTATTTTAACCGTTAATTAAGCCCCTCATTTAATATTAATCAGCCTGGCTACATTTGTTGATATTTATGATGCATATAAAAGCACAACATTATCATGTTCAGAGTTTTCTCTGATGATGTAGTGTGGTGCCTATGTTTAAAATACCTGATGTTTTTGTGTTTGCCATTATCACAATCTTCCAATGGCTATGTGAGATACTCAGCCAATCACTGATGAGAATATTGGTATATCGGAAGTGAAAGGCATTCTGTATGTTCAAATGCCTTTTAACAGTCAAAGCAACTTTATAAATAGTTTTCGCACTTTAAAGTTCAGTTTGAAAGTGAAAAATCTATTTTGGCTTGAGGGTTTACATATGTGTCCTACATTACAGAAGTAAATAATAAATGAATTCAGAATAGATTTATTTAGATTTAATGAATCATATGAAAAAAAAAACATGTTTTTTTTCCTCCCCCCCAAGTTGTGGATCTCAGCCGTGCACACAGGTTGCCGAGGAAATTGCCACAGTGTGAGCTGAGCTAATTAGCTTGAAACCAGCTAAACGAGTAATTAGCAATTATTAAGATGAGTAATCGCTCATGCAAAGCAATCTGCTTGCTGTATTTTGGAACAACACTTACAGGATGGATCCAGCTTTATAACAGATCCCTGAGAGGATCTTCGGTTACCTCGTCATCTAATTTCTGAAAATATGATTTTGGCATGTTCGTTGTATTCCAGTTGGATGATGTCTATATTATTTTTTTAAAATATAATCCTATTTTTGCAAGCATTTCTCATAATGTATTGTTTTTTATTTCACTCACAGAGAAATTCCAGCATCTCCCGAGGAATGTACCAAGTGTCTGAGCGACGGTCCTCTCCCAGCACAGCGTAAGTGACTTCAGATTGGTGTGCATTGAGCAATTTATTGGACTTTACAGAAAATGTGATCCTGTTTCATGAACAAGCCTTAAAATAAGTGAAGCTCCGTGAACGCATTTTCGGGAGAAGCGATCATACAATTAGTGCATAATACACATGTGTTTTCAATCCTTCTATCCACTCCCAGAGATATCAAACCGTATTCGCTTCACTACCAATTTGATGATTAAATGCAAAACTTCCCCTCCAGCCCTGGGTTCTGCGGCTTGGGTCGCTTCTTTGCCCCGAGGCCCTTCCATGGACAGCTCACCCAGTATGCTTATCCTAATCTCACCATATATGCTTATGATTTCTAGGCTAATATTATGTAAGAGAACTTGTGAAACGATAGATGGAGTTGGGCGATTAATCAATTTAAAATCAAACTTGGATTTATTAGTCAAGACGATGTTAAAGTTGGGAAAATTGAAAAATTAATTTTGGAATCTGAGTGTTTTGTTGAAACTTTAGTGGACCTAATTACATATTGTTGTCACATTTTATGTGTATAGTACTGTGTGTTTAAAAAATGTTTACATTTATGCATTTGGCAGACGCTTTTGTCCAAAGTGACTTACAGAAGGGGAAATCACCCATGCCACTTATGTACATGCTGGGGATTGAACCTAGGACCTCATACATGCAAAGCATGCGCTCTACCACTGAGATACATACCAAAAAGAAAATTAGTCTTTTTGTACTGTTAAATTACAACGCACCCAATGTGCAGGGACTTTAGGTGATGAAATACAAAATTTCAATTTCGGGTTTGGAGTATCTCTATATCGCTGTGTGGTGAAAAACATTACCTAGAAAAACATTACCTAAACCACTGCAACAAATCACACAAATTACTACAGATCCAGTTCACTCAAAGCAAAATCACTCGAGAGAGTCTCACGGCTGTAAGCCACTATTTCCTCTGTTTTGAAAAGTGAGTGTCAGACGCTTAACATTGTGTAGTCCTCGAATGCTCACAGTGAGTCTCTGTAGTTCAAGAGCCATCCAATGTCAGGGAGTGGCTCTGCATGTAAATTTTTTTTAGTCCGTTCATGATTTTTATCATCATATCACCTTTTATCTTAAAGTTAAGTCCAGGGGGAATGGTTATAACGTATAATTTAAACTTGAACACAATAAATGTTGACTAAATTAAGAAAAAATCCGAAAGATGTTTATGGGCAGTCACATTTAAATTTCAGCAATCTACGCACACACGTACACATGCTATATGGACGCACGCACGTGCGCACGCATGCGCACACACGCGCACACACACGCACGTACACACACACACACACACACACACACACACTGAAGGAAAAAAAAAACTAACTTTAGAGCGGTGTGACAAATATTATCAAATAAATTAAACCAAAAGAGATTAACTCACCCCAAACTACTGCCATCTAAAAACAAAAATATAAGATATTTTTTATGAAACCTAACTAGTTCGCTGAACACGTCAGCGATAATGTGGATTTAGGTCTGTATTTAATTTCTTTTGGGGATCACAAAGTGTTTCCTTCGTGATAATACATTCATAACTAACCCCTGATGGGAGATGGAGACACTTGATAGTGTTTAAATTCTTTTTAATGTATGACGATCAATGTGATCCATGCTTTCACATGCCCCCTGCATTGTATCCAAAATATCTCAAAATGTTTTTTGTTGAGGAACATATCCATAACAGTCTGGAAAGACATGAGGTAGGTGATCGATAACAAACACTTCTTTTTTTTATCCCTTTAACTCTGTATGGTGAATAACATTACCTAAACCACTGCAACAAAACACACAAATCACTCACGTTCAATCAAAGATCACTCACTAAATTCACTCTAAGCGAAATCCCTCGAGAAACACTCTCACTGCTGTCCACCACTATTTCCTCTGATTTGAAAAGGAAAATGTCAGACGCTCAACATTGTGTAGTGCTCGAATGCTCGCAGTGTGTCTCTGCACTTCCCAAACAGCTATCCAAAATCAGGGAAAGGCTCTACACATTCATTACCTGACTCCAAAGAAAACACCTCAGTTTCTAGGTTTCACACTGCCAGGATCCTTGAAAGTGAAGAATGGTGATAAAAAGATAAATAGATGCTTTTGTCCTCTCTGTGTGCTGATCACTTTCCTGAAGTCTGACCCATGGGAGATTTTACTAATTTGACACTGCTGCTGCCAGCAGGGCAATCATGTCATGTTGTGCCCTTCATCTGAAACCATTTCACATTCACGCACAGTAGCTTAACATTGTAGCTGTTTATAGGATTTTGGGTGTCTGCCACATTTTGCACTTCAATTTCTCACGTATGTCAAAGGTTAGCGTTGGTTGAGCTTGTTTTGAATGTGTCTTGGGTAAAAATGTAAGGATGCTTCTGCCTCAGGGTTAAATCAGGCTGCGATCTCTCAACCATGCTGAAGATCAAAAAATGTATGTTTCACACAAACGCTCCGGTGTAGAGATACTTGAAAATACAAGGTCAGAAACAGCCAGAACTGTTCACTGAGAGTGTTCAACATGTGTCTATTCAAGCTTGACCAAGACCTCCGTGTGATTTAAGGCACGCTTGCTAATTACATCACGTCACATGAGCATGCAACTTTCAATGCTTTGATTTTATTCAATGAAATCTGAAAATGGCCTTATGTGTTTACATTGTAAAAGGTTATTTTAGGGCTTTAAATGTCACAGTACCAAAATATAAACAAGAAAATAAGTGTTAAAACAAGGAGAAATTCAGAGATTCATTTTCAGGTCGAACCCAAAATCAGGAGTCTCAAACCCACAGATGGCCGTTGTTGATTGTAATAACATACGACTGAACGTTACACATTTCAATCATCAGAACTTATAATAGAATTAGGGAATTCTCAATCTGAGACTAATTCTAAGCGACTTTGAGCTAGAATGCACCTTTTGTGATGATTAAATGCAATCTGCTGTACATTTATTTTGCCAATGTTGATGTTCTATTTAATTTTGGTCCGATTTTTCTAAGTTTGTGAACACACATGTCGATGAGAGCTTTTTTATGTTGTAAAAATATACTGTTTGGAGATATTTACAGTTTTTGGAGTATTTAATTGTGATCTGTTAATTATATTAGCAAACTCTCATATTCTCTGAAGCAGATTCAGCAATAGAGGCCTTATTTTTCTCAATTAAAAAACACACAAAATCCAATTTCCTAAATAGAAATAATAGCAAATCTACTAAATAAAGAGCAAAGTCTCACATTAAGTGTGTTCCCATGTAGGGACTCAGAATCTCCCTCTTGCAGCCCCGAACTTATTAGAGTTTGAGACCCCTGCCAAACACAATTTAGATTCAACATGTGTCAAAAACACCTTATTCAACTAATTAGGCTCTTTTGAAGCAACTATAATGAGTTTTGCTGCAGGGTTTTAACAAAAAATAGACAGGGTCTTCCATTTATAACTTTTCCCTGAGTTAGACAATGTTGCATCAGTACAGGTTTATAAATTTGATCTTTTATTTGTTACATGGATTGAATTTAGCATGACGATCATGGTTGTATGGTTTTATAATATCCTTAATGTGTCCAAACCAGTCATTGACATGAATGACAAACAAATTCAACTCATTTTTATTTTAAGAACTTCATCTGTTTGTGCTCTTCTGTAATGTTCAATTAGCAGATTTTGTGTGCCAGCTCTTTTAAGCAGAGGAACCATCTGGTGTGTGTGCGTGACATCACAGACGCCACAGGACTTCCTCCTGAATCATACACCAGAGCACTGAAAGCAGAGATCTAATAAACTAAATGTAGATTAAGTAAAGATCTTTAAAGATCCGTTAATCTGAGCAAAATATTTTTGTTTTTATCATTTTGATTAAAATTGTTAGTTAAATGTTGAAAAATGTATGTTATATGTGCAAGTATTGTCATTTGATCTATATACAATTATGTGATTAGTATTTATTTATTCAATTCCACTCTAAGAAGGCATGTTTTAAACATAACCACCCTGACGCTTTCCCTCTCGGTCGTTCTCTCATGAGTCTGTAAACGTGAAAATATTTCAAGAGCCTGTAGAGAGTGTTTGCTGGAAGGTTCCCAGTGGAAATTTTGTCCCTGCAAAGTCTCTGAAAAGAAAATTCCTTACCCACAATCCCATGTTAATACCCATGTCCTCAACATTTAGTGGTTTAACTTGTATTAGTTTCAAGAAGTCTTGCGTGGAAGACATATTTTTAAAAGCATCAGCCAGTCTTGTGTGCTCTCCGATTTAGCCATTAGAAAGGTTATTTCTTAGATTTTTAACAAATTAAGATGAGTACACGGTAATGCAATTACACATACATCTTTATAAAGTAATTAGTTAAATTGTTATCATGTGGAAAGCTATCATATAGTCAACTGCAGCCTAGATACAACTGAATAAATAAAATAAATAATGGATTGTCAATTTCAAATGTAATTTCAAGAAAATACACACACAAGTGACCTCACAGTAAAATTGTTAAATCGGCTCGTTTCTAGTCTATTTGGTCCCGGTCATTTTTTTACATTATGCTGGAGACAGTAGAATTACAAGTTGTTGTATTACTGAAATACAAACATTTAATTTTTCTTTGAATAATTGGCAGTTTCAATGATAACCTCAGATATTTTAACTCAGTTTGAGTGTTATTTGTATTATTTTTGTAGTTGGTCTCAGCTGAGTTTAAACAAAGATCAATTTGTTATTTTGCCGAATTATTCTATTACATTAACATTTATCTGAGAACTAATGGATTTTGGGCAGCTTACATTTGAACTAAATATTTTTTGTTCATTTCACTTAAGAATATGAAGGTAATGTGAAAGAATATGAGGTGATAGATTTCATACATAACTGAAATCCACTTTCCGTTGAGATAGACTTTGACGGTGTAACAGATCTCATATTGTCTCTCCCCTAATGTAAGTCGCTTTGGACAAAAGCGTCTGCCAAATGCATATATGTAAATGTAATGTAAATGTACATAACAAAAAAGTGTAACATTGATTCCAGACTCAACTGTAATTTTTTATTACTACTCCTAGGCCCTTACGTGGGATTTCCTGAATGATGAACTGTAACTAGACATCTCTTGATTATCTGGAAGACCGTCTTTAGAAGCAGATTTCTCCATGTTAACTTTTTTAACGTTCTTTGTTGATAAAAAACTGTGCCTTTCCTATTTGCAGATGGAACTTGTGATAACAGGGCTAAAATCAAAGGGGTATAATTCCATAACCTGTTTGTTTCTAAACTTCCTCCATTAAAGATATTTGTTATTGCTCCATTACCTCATATGTGTCAAAAGGTCCTTACATTTCTGGATCCTCTGTGAGTGATACCTTTACAGAATTAAAATGATGTTTTGTATCTAAAGTGTCTAAAGTTTGCATTAGACCATTACACGGTTTGCTAACACTTCATCTGCACCCCTCTCTTTCCTCAGCGCGTCAGTGCAAGGGAAATCTGTGTCGCAGGGCTCTGGAGGCTATGATAGTGACAGTGTGGATCTCCATGCCCTGGAGGACTGTCCTGATGCGCAGTACTACCACGTCCAGTGTCGGCTTGGGGAACCAGGAGGGGGCTACGAGAGGGCGGTGGGTTCCAGGAACTGGGGTCTCCGCAAGCAGGCTATCCAGAACTGGCAGCGGCGGCCATATAGAAACAGCATGGAGGGTGACGAGGGCGATGTGTCCGATGGGGGGTCCCGTACCACAGAGTCAGAGGCAGAGCTGTGGGAGCAGGACAGGAGAGCAGCTCATAGACCGGTGACAGGTGCGATACTCAAACCCAAACTTTCCCAATGGGTGCAGAACAACAATAGCTAGAGTGGAAATCTTCTAATAAAGTTAAATATGATGGAATTTATTTGTGAAATATTATGGTGTATGTTCTCATTTTGATTAATATAAATGTGTTCACTACTTGATTCTATCTATAGTAAGATATAGTGTTCAAACTAATTCGATGACATTTTTGTCATGGTTTAAATTACAATTTTAACAAAGTACTTGTTGTACTTTGGCTTTGTAAGGAAATTAGATCCAAATATTTTTTGAGTGATAGTTAATATTTTCTCTGGCTTCTGTGTTAGATAACACTTTATAAAAATTGTTCTACCACTTAAATCATTAATAGCATTCTGGATGGCTATTATGTTTTGCGTTCTCTTTTTGCACAAAAATATGCAGTTTTACTAAAACATTTCCCACCGTTTACTTGTTCTAAACCTTCCATATCTCTTTATTCACTAACACAAGTAAGACATGTTGTAAATTGCAGCCTTTCAAACTCTTCCCCCTAGATGAAGTTTTTCTCACTGAAAGCTCAGTCGCTAAAAAATCTTTGTTTAGAAGGTTTGAACATAAAAGAGCGGTTAGTTGGTGCTTGATTATGGGATTATATTCCCTTCTTATAGATTCTATGCACAGGTTTAAAAACAATACACCTTAAATTCTTTTTTAAAAATAAATGTGAACATGTATTGAGCAAAAATGTAAAATAAGTGCAAATACATTCAAATAAAACTTGCCAAAGCATTATTAATCCTCATGAAATCACAAAAGTTGTGTGTGACTTCACAGTTTTTCATGTTGCACAATCTCAGTTTCTGTACTTTGAGAGTGCATTGTGTTTAGGCAAACTATTTATTTAAAATTATTTAACTGTTTAAAACAAAATTATACTTAAACAAGAGTAGCTTGTTACCGATTATAATGAGCTCTCGCTTGTTTACTCAGAGCGTTTCAATCCTAAATTATTAAAATAAACGATGAACCTTCACGGGTGTTACTCTTCCTCTCTTGGATGATTGGCTAGAAGAACAGCTGCCAAACAGAGCTGCTTGACCAATGGTGACGCTAGAACCAGCATTCATTTACATGAAACTAGAATGGCAAAAAATGTAATCACAGGCGTGGAATGAGGAACTGAAGGTACAGAGTCAAAGATTTAAATTCTTCTAGGTGTGTGGAGGCTATAATTACAGAAATGTGTGGCTTTAGGATGCTAGATCTCCTGAAATATCACCTTTGGTGTGTTAAAGAGAACTCAACCATATTTGAAATAAGTGGAGGATAACTGCTGACATTTACTTTCTGAGAAAACAATCTCTTTAGTAAAGAATTTTCTCTTTTGAGACGTCGTATTATGTTCCAGTAATGTGGAGCCCCTATCTGAATGTCATTTTCTGCTCAATCACTCAACATCATCTGCGGCAGAAACCGTCAAGCTGTGTCAGACAAGCTGCTGCTCCTCTTGCAAATGTCAAAGTGTTGATTGTTTCTTTTTGGGTGGTCTGGTCATGTCAGGGGAGCAGGGCTCTGAGGTCAGATGCATGAGCTGATCACATCTGAGACTCTGAGTTTCCGTGTACTAACTCCAAGTCATTGTGAGAAGAACACAGTGTTCCATTTTCTTTGAGCTCTCATACACTTCAGGATCACACCTGACAGCCCCCGAGAACCACTTTACTTACCAGAGGTTTTAGACCCCTTGCAATCCTAAAACAAGAAGTTGACCCTGCACAATGATTTTATGGGAGATGTTACATGGAACAAGGAGAATGAAAATGTCATATAGAAAGGTCTGCACATTTTTATTTTATCACAACTGATCGCACCAATTAAGGTTCTCTATGCTTTTCTGAAGCTAGAAAACCATTTACAGAGCAGGATTGAAAATTAAACGTGACAAGAATTGGAGACCCTTTAACTACAGGGTTAAAATTGAGATGTGCTTTTTCAATAACTTAAATGGAATTTACATCAAATCCATACAAAAGTTTTACTATTTTTTGTCACTATTAAAAAATTTGAAAATTCTGCAAAATGATAAGTTTATGTTTTCATTTTTACACAATGCATGTACACATTTGTTTTTTAAACAGACTTTTACAAATTAAGTCGTTTATTGCATGGGATTCAAACTTAATTCCTAGAGGACTGCGACTCTGTAAGGTTTCAAAGTTCTGAAAGAAAGCGTTACCCTAAGCTGAGTCAGCTCGTCTTTTTAATTCAGGCAATTTTTACAATACACTGTAAAGTAACATTTATTTTTTTTGCAATTTCTGTGATCCAAAGTGGTCAATGACCTAACAATACCTTCCAAACCCCCAATTGTTCTTTTTTTTTTTTAAGAAACAGTTTAGTGCCTAAATGTCGTGACAGGTTTATTCCTGGGATAGTTTACCATGGTCTTTATCTGGAATTCAAATGCATATCTATCTACTTTGTGCTGAGGCCTCACACAGTCATTTTAAAACGTGTTTGAGTCTTTATTGCCCATGTGAAATCTTGTATTTTGAAGTTCCCCGTGAGTCATCTGGTGAATCTCTCACATCAGATCGTTAGCTGATTGTGTATCAAGAGAAGCTGTTCTGTCAGACTGGAACACAAATGGTTTGATTGCAGAATTCAGGGAGGTATCAAACCCTGAGAGAGGAATGATTAAGAACTGTAGTATCATTTTCCTTGACTCTAGCACCATCTTATGTGGAGAGATGGAAACACAGCAAAACTTTTGTCAAAACTATTGTTCTCCACCAGGGGGCTGGAGCACTGGAAGCTTTCAGCAAAATGTATTCTTTCATTTTCAAACATTCTTAGCTCTACTATAGTTGTGGAGGTCAGTCAGAACCTCTCAAGAATCTGTCAGGGTCACAGCCTTTCATCATTCACTCTCATTCAATGTCGCCAATTCTGACCGGGGAATAATGTGAAGTAAATCTATTAAGAGAACATGAAAGCTCAACTCAGAAAAGTTCCAATCTTGGCAATCTGTCTATTTTCTAGCCGGAGGCCTGTTGGAATGTATAGTTTTTAAACAAAAACAAACAACAACATTTGAATGTAACTTTTGAAGCTAAACTTGGTTATAAAAACAAGATAATCTAAAAAAAAAATACAAGGTATTAAATGCACCAAAAAAAACTTTTTATGAAAATAATTTTTGCTCCACATTTGGTCATTCACTGTACCCTTGATTTTTCCCTCATTTAGAGTTTTCTTCAGAGATAGAGAGAGAGAGAGAAAAGAGAGATAAAGGGAGAAAAGATGCATTAAAACACTTTGCTGCCAGATGTTTGTTCTTGGATAATGCATTAGTTACCAGCTATCACCTGAAAACTATTCTGCAACAAATGTGAACTTGTTTTAAAAAAAGTTTTAGTGCTTTTTGAAAACATTTTTGTTATGCTTGTGTTTTGACCACACATCCTCTTGGAATAAAACAGTTTTATCAGACTTCAAACCTTTTTCTGACTGTTCAAACTGGTCTGACTTGAGTTGCTATTTCTCCTCATACTGGTAATACTAAAGGATTCTGGTAAATCACTAGGAAAGCTGGGAATTTTTCCCATTAAACTGAGAATCTTGTATAAACTTCAAACTCTCAACACTTAGTGAACTGGTGCTAATGTATTGAACCCCTGGGCTCTAGAGGGGGTCACATGTCACCATTGACTTAATGTAAACTTGGCTACAATATTTTAAACACGAAAAAAGCTAGAGAAACAGGGTTTGGGTTATGTTGGTCATGGTTACCACTGCTTACCATAGCAACCATTTCAAAGATCTAGATCTCTGCTTAGGAAAAGAGTTAAGACATTGGGGTTGGTTTATATGACTCAAATTGACAAGAGCAACATAATGTGATGTCACTGACCCCTCCGTAACAATGGCTCTCTCAATCCAAAACAAAGTTTTATGTCCAAACTTTAAAATCTAGTTATAAGTGGTGTATTCTGAAGTTATTTACTTTTTATGAAAAAAAAAAACAAGGAGGCTTCTATCTGCTTTTATCTACATGAAATGTAAAGACCTTCCAAAACTTCAAATAGAGATTTATATATCTAAGGATTGTAGGAAACTCACAAATATAGACCAGGAGATTTTTGGGGTATCACAAGTTTAATGTTGAGCGCTGCAGTCTTCCAAAAATCTAACTAAGCGATAGGTTACATTGGGTTTTTAACACTATTAGGATGCACCCCCAAGGAGGAGCCCAGCCATAGATATTCATGATGTCAACGAAAGGTCAGTCTTACATAGCACGAGAAGGTACCTATCAAGATGTTCCCAGACCTTAAGGAGCCTGAGTCTCAGTGGGGGTATCACATCAAAGCGTAAGCAATCCAGATAAGGTCACAGACACAAATGATACAATAGTGCTAAAAAGTGATTGCGATATAAAAGAGTTATGTTTTAAAATCATAGTTCTGAAATTTGTATTCCTACAATCCTCCCCTTGAGAGTTATCAAAATACTCTCACAAAAGTACAAATTTAAACGATCTTAAATCCCTTCTTTTAGCCTATGTTAAATAACACAAGCCCCATCTTCTTGTCATGTAACTTGAAAAGTTACAGGTACATTATCTTATTCTATGTCGTTCCATAGATCTATGTTAGTGTAGATCTCAGAGCCATTCGACGATATGATGTAGATGGTAATATCATATAGCCTACATGATGACACAGATAATCATGTAATCTATGGTTGATTTTCTAGAAGTCCATCGTGCCAGAGATGCACAAGTCTCTTGTGAAGTCTGTTTCCTCTTCTTGTGAAGTCTGATTCTTCTTCAGTTTAGTCATTCAGATGGCCCGATGTTTTCATGCTTCAGATTCTTCTTTACAGGATCGTTCCGATGCCTCTGTGTCCAATGCAGTCCAGTTATGGGTCTCTGACATAACCCTGCAATACACAAAAAAGAAAACGGCAGTATTCTTGCACAGACTTGCATTTGTTAGACTTTTCCTGTTTGTCTAACCCTTTATGTGATCGTATAGTGTACATTCTTTATGTTGCTCTTCAGTCCTCACTGGACCGTGGTCCTACTCTGCCTCTGTGTGTGGTGTATAAACTTATGAGATGTGAAACATCATCATCCATCAGTGAAACATCAGTCATAACAGACGTCATAAAATCTAATGAGTAAATGAATCTTTATGTTGTAGTTATCGTTTTAAGCTGTGAGTTTACTTCATCATTGTTCTTTGGTTGCTCAAATGTAAAAGCTCAAGTCCCTCTGTTCTTGTTCTAAAGAGTCTTTCATCTTTGTTGAAGATACTAGGGTCATTAAGCACCCACAGCTCAAATGGTTATCAGCTCTGTGAACCGCCCCATGTGTTTAAACATGGCGGAATGGGAAGCTTCAGTGTCACCAACACATTTTGCAGGAAGCTGTTGATGTGGTTTAATTCTTTCATGTTCCTTTTAAACATCCTACATTCCTTCATAAAGTGTTTCGATTTCCCACAAAAATGGCAAATTACATCTCTCCTTGAACATTTCTGTTTTTTGTTCAATTTAATTTCAGCATGAAAAGATGCTTCTGCAACTGCTACTCTTGTCTTGACCTCAGAGTCTCTTTCCCATACTGCTAACCTGTCCAGGTTATTTTGCAGAGTGTCGTTAGACCATGTCAGATTTAGAAAAGACAAAGCAGACCTGTAATCTACTAAAAGTCCATCAAACCATGTTCTTACTAGAGGTCCGTTATGATCCAACACCTTCTCGGAGGTGTCTGCAATACCACTGTAAGCTGCAGCTGCCTGGCAGAATCTTTCAGTGTATTCAATAACAGTTTCATCCTTCATCTGCATACAGCTAGCCACTTTAGACCAGTCAGTCTTTGGGCCAACAATCCTCTGTATCACTCTCAGAACGCCCTCTCTCAGTTCATCCTTACTGGCATCTTGAAATTCTGAAGAATCAACAGCGGCTTCAAAATCTCTCAATTCTGTCTCTGTCAAAATTTGGGATATTAGCTGGGTGATTTCAGCAATTGACATGTCATAGAGCTTCATTTTTTCTGGCCAATGCTCTCCTGAACTCAGAAAAATTAGCATGCACTGATGGCAAACTCTCAGCAAGCCTTTCTATAGCTTCAGGATCTAGACCGGTGGCGACTAATTGTAACTGCACAACGGGGGTTTCAGATGGAACAGTTTTAACACCTTGATCTCCCTGAGCTCTTTTCTTCACTCCACAAACATTAACTTGTCCTGTTTCAGTTTTATCACAGTCCTCTTGTCCATAATGTGATTTCAAACTTGAGTAGCCTTCATATGCCTGCTGGTCTGAGTCAAATTCAGTCGAATCATTATTTATCTTTTCCCTCAGACAGGACACTTTAGCTTCCAGCTGTTTGACTTGATCTCTTAGCATTTCAATGCATTGAGCTTTTTCATGTGCTAATGATAAGCTGAACTCTTGATGGCAAAAGATAATTCCTTTGATGTTCTTCTTTCGAATGCATGAACCCAAAACTTTCTTACACTGTTCAATAGTCCACACACTATCTGAGTGAATTCCGAACTTCCTAGTTAGATTCACTTTCACTGATTTTGTGACTATTGATTCCATGTGGTGTCCTAGTAGTGATTTGAACTCACTGTCTGTCCATACAGGGGATGCTAGTCCACCTTTCTCAGTAGTTGGAATTAGTCTGGTATTCTTTTTGAACATTTTGTTTTCTGATCCTTCCTTCAGGTCAGGAAAATAAATGTAGCAAACAGACTTGCCTTCACTGGACAGCAGAAAGTATACAATTGTCTCGAGTTTAAGGATCAACCTTCTTCTCTATGTCATATGTCAAGTTCTTTGTTAATCAAACATTGAGAAAATTTGTTCACAATTCTCCGAAAGAGTAGAGAATAATAAATTCTAAACACTTCTCTGGTAGAGCAGAAGATAACTTCTTAACTTCATTGGTAAAACAGAGGATTTCCCACTAACTGTGTAATAAGACACACAATTAAATGCTCCTTCACTGACAGAGGATAAAGAACCTTCCCTGGCAGACAAACCTTACTTTGCTAACAATATTAGCTGTTAACCTTCTCTGACTAAACAGAGGCTACACTTTCTTCTCTATTAAAATAGAGGATAACATTTTCGTTAAACAAACCCTGCAGCTGTTTGTTAATTCATCTCTGAAAAGCAGAGGGAATCACATGTACTGGTCTGTATTGGTTCTTTGAAAAGAGTGAAATTCACCAAATTGTAGCTGTGCTGTGATGGTCCAACCGCATGGGAAACCAGGTGGATGGGAAGATACACACTTGAGCAGATCTTGTTGTTGAGCTTGGTAGGTTCAAACATGAGCAGGTCCTTAGCAGAGCTAATAATGTTTTCTCTTGAGCAGATCTCTGTGTTCCACTGAGAGGATTTACTCAATCAGAGATGTCCTTTAGTTCAATTGAGAAAATTTAATCTCAAGCAGGCTTCTTGTTGTTGAGCTGACAAGATTCGGTCTGCAACAAAATCTGTTGGTCGATCTGAGAGATGTCAATCTCAATTAAAGTCTTCTGGTTGCACTCAGTGTTAATAGTCCACAGCAAATTCTGGTGAGAAGCTCTATCCGGGTCACGGCACCAAATTGTAGGAAACTCACAAATATAGACCAGGAGATTTTTGGGGTATCACAAGTTTAATGTTGAGCGCTGCAGTCTTCCAAAAATCTAACTAAGCGATAGGTTACATTGGGTTTTTAACACTATTAGGATGCACCCCCAAGGAGGAGCCCAGCCATAGATATTCATGATGTCAACGAAAGGTCAGTCTTACATAGCACGAGAAGGTACCTATCAAGATGTTCCCAGACCTTAAGGAGCCTGAGTCTCAGTGGGGGTATCACATCAAAGCGTAAGCAATCCAGATAAGGTCACAGACACAAATGATACAATAGTGCTAAAAAGTGATTGCGATATAAAAGAGTTATGTTTTAAAATCATAGTTCTGAAATTTGTATTCCTACAGGATATAATCTAAAGTAAACTAATGAACAGGAATAATTTGTTTTCACTGGATAATTTTTACTTCATGACACAACATAATTACATTCTAACATGACTAACTTTAACTTTTCTCTACTCTTCTCTAACGGTGATGCTGGAAACTCAACTCATTTCTATCTCCTCTTCTTCTTCAATTGCTCAGGCTGTTCTGAAAGGGGGTATAAGCCATGTCGCCGGGACAAGAGCCCGTCTAAAGGAAGTGAGGTGATCAGTCCAGAGGTGCTGAAGATGCGCGCTGCTCTCTTTTGCATCTTCACATATCTGGATACAAAGACGCTGCTCCGAGTGGCAGAGATCTGCAGAGACTGGAGGTCTGTGGCCCGTCACCCTGCGGTGTGGACCAGAGTACTGCTGGAGAACGCCCGCATCTCCTCGAAGGTACTGCATATCCCAGTTCTTCAGTTATGATGTCATCATTACAGCAACGTTATCTCAATTTGGTTATAAACTGAACAATCCAACTACTCATGAAATAATTCTTAGAAACCATTTTCAATTTTAGCTAGACAATTCTATTTGTTTGAGTTTTTTCTAAACGGTCTCTTTGTGTATGTATAGTCTTATTGTGAAGATATTTCTTTGACTGTCAAACAAAACTTTTCTTTAATGAATGTTTTAACTGTTAACCAATAAATAAAAAAAATAGTGTTTGCCTGGCTTCTTTCTATTAAACCCTTCATTCAAAGAGTTTAAAGAGTCTGAAATAAATAGGAATTGGAAATAAGATGTTTTGCCTGAAGCTAATAGTGTTAAAAGCATTGTGCTGCTAATCATCTGGAGTCTGTGCTCGGTGACTCCTGAAAGTCCTGAAAAAAGCTGAGGTCTCTGTCTTTGTGTTCAGTTCCTGTGCACCCTGTCTCAGTGGTGCACGCAGACGCATTCCCTCATCCTCCAGAACCTCAAACCTAGACAGAGAGGGAAAAAAGAAACCAAGGAGGAGTACCTGAAGAGCACACGGTAACACAGATTTTCCATCCCACACTGACCGCTTTCAGCTCTGCACTCTTCCCTGATCACCTCATCACTATTTCACAGAAAACAAACAGCGCTAGCTAATATTCGTGAAGAGCATGCTGAGGGAGCACACTGAGGCGGCTGTTAATTGGGCTGCGAAATCAACTCAATCATTGACAGTCAAAACCTCATCCCTCCGAGGAATAGAAGGTCTACCTTAATTAGAAACTGTATTTTGGACAAAAAACTAAACCTCATAAATCAGTGCCTGTAAAGGTCTTTGCAGACTGAAGGCGGAAAGGTTTTTTGCATTTTAATGCAGAAATATTTTAGACATTTGCCAATTATGAATCTTCATAGATCTCTTTAACATATTTTCTTTGGGTGCTGTTTAGTGGCTGTCTGGAGGAGGGTCTGGAGGGTTTGCTGAAGGCCACTGGCAGTAATCTTCTCATCCTGAAGGTTTCTCACTGTCCGAATCTCCTGACCGATCGGTCTCTGTGGCTAGCTAGCTGTTACTGCAGAGCGCTGCAGGCCGTCACATACAGGTTTGTCCATTAATGCATCTCTTCTCGTGTGCTTGGAATTAATTAGATGCAGGCGATTGCAGTTAGATAACATGACCCTTGAAAAGTCCTCAAGGAAAGCTACTTCATGCATGCAATGAAAATACCTTCAGCCCCAATTAGTTTTCCACTTGATTTAATTATTTATTCATTCAGTGTTCAGTCTTGTAACAAATTGGATGATGTATCCATGTAATTATGCACACACCCTTAAGGGGTTATAATTTCGAGACCTATAATTATTTTTTGTGCATAACCAATTGGAAACAATTTGTTTTGTTAAAGAATTAAGTAATTGTACAAACCGTCAAATTATTTTCTGTTCATTCTATTGATTTCTTTTAAAAAAGTTAAAATTTTATGCTTTAGCTGAACGTCAGTCTCAATGTATGTTCATCAAAGCTAATACATATGTAGATTGATTTCAGTTGTTGATTTTGCATTAGGAGTGCGACAGACCCTGTTGGGCAAGAAGTCATCTGGGCTCTGGGGGCTGGATGTAGAGACATCATCTCTCTGCAGGTGGCACCTTTGCATCCATGGTAAGATCATTATATATCATATTTCTATTCAAAGGAGTTCTTGAATAATCATTGATGTTCTTCATTTTATATTTGAAAGACTTTTTTCTGATCTCCGCCATTGAGTTTCTTTTTAAACCATTCTTGATATTGTAGGCAGTCACAAGTCTTTGTTTTTTTGCAGTCAGCAGCCAGCGCGCTTCAGTAACCGGTGCCTACAGACCATTGGGCGGTGCTGGCCCCACCTCCGAGCGCTGGGTGTGGGTGGGGCTGGCTGTGGCATTCAGGGTTTGGCTTCACTGGGTGAGTAACTCAAACATAACGCTCGGGTTAAACCCTTGTTTTAAGGATCAGTAGTAATTAAAGACTCGCATCTGTTATTAGCTGTATTCCATTACAAGATAGTTATAAGCCTTTTTACTGTCTTTATTTGTGTCTTCTAACCTGTATATACATGTTTTATCTCACCAAATTAGCTTCAAAAAAACACAATCATAGCTTTTATTGTATTGGTACAGTATGTGAAAGTGAAATAAACAAGGATAGAAGAGGCTTCATTTGACAGAAAACAGTAATGTGAGATATAACGATGGCTAATTTATTCTTGACAACAGATGAAATACTGAATAACTCCAGGAATCTATTATCCTAACAAGAACATTTTACACTGGTGGCTACAGCATTAGGGCAGAAAATGCCAAAAAAATTTCGCCACAACAGCATTAGAACATTTCTAAAAAAACATAAATTTAGCTTAAGAAGGAACACAAGCTGACTATCTGATTATTAAGAGAGTGTAAATGTTCAGTTAACAGTGTGTACTTGTAAATATTTTTTTATATGTGATAATTAGTGAATTAAGATAACATCACCTAAAATTAGTCAAAATTAATAAATGATCCTTGAGCGTGTAATTGTGTACAAATCCACAAGTAGTCATTAGTAAATGCAGGTATTAATCTTTAACTTCTAGTTTATTTATATATTATACAGTATTATTTTACTTAGCTCAGATTTTAGTTTTAGTTTAATGCTGTTGTAGAAATCCTTCTGCACAAGCAAAATGGTGTTAAAATTAGAACTATTAGAGCTATGTTTTCAAGCATTTCTTAATAGTACTAATATGTTGCTATGAAAACTAGATGGACTGTTGATTAAAATTTGGGTTCTGAGCATAGGATATGTTGAATTAAACTTAGGTCCTGAGCATAGGATATGTTGAATTAAACTCAGGTTCTGAGCATAGGATATGTTGAATTAAACTCAGGTTCTGAGCAAAGAATATATTGGTTTAAACTCAGGTTCTGAGCAAATAATATATTGATTTAAACTCAGGTTCTGAGCAAGGAATATATTGGTTTAAACTCAGGTTCTGAGCAAATAATATATTGATTTAAACTCAGGTTCTGAGCAAGGAATATATTGGTTTAAACTCAGGTTCTGAGCAAATAATATATTGATTTAAACTCAGGTTCTGAGCAAGGAATATATTGGTTTAAACTCAGGTTATGAGCAAAGAATATATTGGTTTAAACTCAGGTTATGAGCAAATAATATATTGATTTAAACTCAGGTTCTGAGCAAGGAATATATTGGTTTAAACTCAGGTTCTGAGCAAAGAATATATTGGTTTAAACTCAGGTTCTGAGCAAAGAATATATTGGTTTAAACTCAGGTTCTGAGCAAATAATATATTGATTTAAACTCAGGTTCTGAGCAAATAATATATTGGTTTAGAATCAGGTTCAGAGCAAAGAATATACTGGTTTAAATTCTGGTTCAAGGCATAGGATATATTCATGTAATTTCAGGTAAATTTACATGAACCGTTAACCCACTATTAAGGACCGAATAACATTGTTCTTTATATCACGTTAAGCAACATTTGAACAATTGCACAACCAAATCTATAGAGTTAAAATTATTTAGAGGCTTTCATCCAGTTAGTCATCATTTTAACAGCCAGTTCCTCACAGAAACAGGTTACCTGTCATTATAATTAATATTTCACTATATACAGCATTTGAAGTTTTTCATAAAAAAAATGCCTTATTAAGATAAAATTAAGCAGAGTAAAAGTTACCCTTTGGTCATGACTACTTGAAACTGACTTTGATGGTTTTTAGTACAACCGAAACATTTCACGTGTTCTTAGGATACTGACATTCATGAGGAATTAGTTTTTTGCTGCTAATTGTTCATCACACTGATCGTTCAGCCATTCTGTTCACTACAGCAATAGCCCTCTGTTTTCTGTCTCAAGCCAGGACAAAGTGTTCCTGGAAATGACATTTTAACAAGCTGCAATGAGTTAAAGTATTTGTTTGCTTCTGGCGACTTTGTAAGAAGCACTGCGATGAAGGAAAAAGCAATTTCCTGCTTTGCCTGCCACATTTTAGGTGCCATCATTCCATAATGGTTTTAACCTTCACAAAGCTTGAACTGCATTATGGCAAAAGTCTATTTTTGAGCACTAAGGAGTTAGAACAGGAAGATAAATCTTCTTCTTCTTTCGGCTGTTCCCAGTTTAGGGGTCGCCACAGCAAATCATCTGTTTCCAACTAACTCTGGCCTCAGCATCCTCTACTCTTGCACCAATTACCTTCATGTCCTCCTTCAGCACACCCATATAACTTGTCTTTGGCCTTCCTCTTGCTCTCTTGCCTGGCAGCTCCATCTCCAACATCCTTCTACCAATATAACTACTATCCCTTCTCTGCACATGTTCTAACCATCTCAATCTGGCTTCTCTGACTTTGTCTCCAAAACAACCAACCTGAGCTGTTCCTCTGATGTGCTCGTTCCTAATCTTGTCCATCCTTGTCACTCCTAAACTGAACCTCAACATCCTCATCTCTGCTACTTCCATCTCTGCCTCGTGTCTCTTCCTCACTGCTACAGTCTCTAACCCATACATCATAGCTGGTCTCACTACTGTTCTGTACACCTTTCCTTTGATTCTTGCTGACACTCTTCTGTCACACAACACCCCTGACACTTTTCTCCACCCACTCCAACCTGCCTGCACTCGCCTCTTCACCTCTTTTCCACACTCCCCGTCGCACTGGACTGTTGACCCCAAATACCTAAACTCAGCCCCCTGTGACCTCACTGTTCTACTTCCCTCCCTCTCATTCAAACACATGTATTCTGTCTTACTACGACTGACTTTCATTCCTCTTTTTTCTAGAGTAGACCTCCAACTTTCCAGGTGTCCCTCCACCTTCCTAGCCCCACCTCCACCTTGAACTCCTCCGTCTGACCTGCAGCACATCTCACTGTTGTCATACTCCTCTCATACATATCCTGAACTACTCTGACGTACTTCTCTGTCACTCCTGACATCCTCATACAGGACCATAGCTCCTCTCTCGGCACCCTGTCATACGCTTTCTCTAAGTCCACAAAGACGCAGTGCAGCTCCTTCTGACCATCTCTGTACTTCTCCATTAGCATTCTCAGAGCAAAAATTGCATCAGTAGTGCTCTTCCTGGGCATAAAACCATACTGCTGCTCGCAAATATCCACTTCCCTTCTTAGCCTAGCTTCCACTACTCTTTCCCAGAATTTCATTGTGTGACTCTTCAACTTTATACCTCTGTAGTTGTTACAACTCTGCACATCACCCTTGTTCTTAAAGACCGGCACTAGGACACTTCTCCTCCATTCCTCAGGCATCTTCTCACTCTCTAGAATCCTGTTGAATAACCTAGATAGGAACTCCACTGCTGTCTCTCCTAGACACTTCCACACCTCCACAGGGATGTCATCTGGACCAACAGCCTTTCCACTCTTCATTCTCCTCAGAGCCTTCCTCACCTCATCCTTTCTAATCTTTTCAACTTCCTGCTCTACAATGTTCACCTCTTCAGCCCCTTCTTTCACTCTCATTCTCCTCATTCATCAACTCCTCAAAATAGTCCTTCCATCTTCTTTGCACACTCTCCTCACTTGTTAGAACCCTTCCATCTCTATCTTTAATCACCCTTATCTGTTGCACATCCTTCCCATCTCTGTCTCTCTGTTTCGCTAATCTGTACAATTTCTTCTCACCTTCCCTCGTGTCTAACCTGGCATACAACTCATCATATGCCTTCTGTTTGGCCTTTGCCACCTCCCTCTTCACCCTGCACTGTGATTCCTTGTAGTCTTGTCTACTTTGTCTTTTCGATGTCCCACTTCTTTTTAGCTAGCCTCTTCCTCTGGATGATGTCCTGTACTTCCTCATTCCACCACCATGTTTCCTTATTTTCTTTCCTTCTTCCTGCTGACACACCTAGCACCTTCCTACCTGTCTCCCTGATCACTTCTGCTGTAGTTTCCCAGTCCTCTGGAAGCTCTTCCTGACCACCCAAAGCCTGTCTCAGCTTCTGTCTGAATTCCTCACAGCCGTCTTCCTTTTTCAACTTCCACCACTTGGTCACCACTTCTTTTCCATCTTTCCTCCCCTCTTCTTCCTGACCACCAGAAACATCCTACACATCGCCATCCGATGCTGTCTGGCTACACTCTCTCCTACCACTACTTTGCAGTCAGTGATCTCTCTCAGGTTGGCGCGTCTACTTAGGATGTAGTCCACCTGCGTACTCCTACCACCACTCTTGTTGGTAACTCTATGTTCCTCCCTCTTCTGGAAATAACTGTTAACTACAGCCATTTCCATCCACTTGGCAAAGTCCACCACCATCTGTTCTTTTGGATTCCTTTCCTTAACACCAAACCTGCCCATCACTTCCTCATCACCTCTGTTGCCCTCGCCAACATGACCGTTGAAGTCTGCTCCCACCACTACTCTCTCCCCTCTGGGAATACTCTCCATCACCTCATCTAACTCACTCCAGAATCTCTCTTTTTCTTCCAGCTTACAGCCTACTTGTGGAGCATAACCACTCACTACATTCAACATCACCCCATCAATCTCTAACTTCAAACTGATCACCCTGTCAGACACTCTTTTCACCTCTAAAACATTCCTCACAAACTCCTCCTTCAGGATCACTCCTACCCCATTTCTCTTCCTATCCTCATCATAGTAAAACAGTTTGTATCCCCCTCCAATACTACGCGCTTTGCTACCCTTCCACCTGGTCTCCTGCACACAGAGAATATCTACCTTCCTTCTCTCCATCGTGTCCGCCAGCTCTCTACCTTTCCCGGTCATTGTACCAACGTTGAGAGTCCCTATTCTCAGACCTATACTCTTGCCTTTCCTCTTCTCTCTCTGCCTACGAATCCTTCTCCCTCCTCTCCTTCTTTGACCAACAGTAGTCCAATTTCCACCGGCACCCTGTAGGTCAACAGCACCGGTGGCGGTCGTTGTTAACCCGGGCCTCGACCGATCCGGTATGGAAATCAAATTGATGACTTGCATATTGGTTTTGGCATGTTTTACGCCGGATGCCCTTCCTGACGCAACCCTCTTTATTTATCCGGGCTTGGGACCGGCACAGAAGTCACTGGCTAGAAACCCCTGTGGCTAGATTAGAACAGGAAGATAAATGAGGTTAAAAAAAATCTACAGAATATGTAATCATTTTATTCCAATTCTCGACAAAATAGCCATTGCATATTGCACACCGCATGAACGATTCATAGAAAATTGGTCTGTTTTTTACGCTAACAGATATGTCTTGGCTCTTTCAAGGCATACTGTATTCTTTTGATCACAATGTCTCCACACTTTATTTGAAAATCACAATCTTTTTTCCTGTGTGTTTCTGTGATGTGATCAGCGAGGAACTGCATGAGGCTGCAGGTGCTGGAGTTGGATCATGTCAGTGAGATAAACCAGGAAGTGGCTGCCGAGATGTGTCGAGAGGGTCTGAAGGGTCTGGAGATGCTTGTGCTGACTTCCACTCCTGTGACTCCCAAAGCCTTGCTCCACTTCAACAGTGAGTCTACAAACAGAAGCTGCAATCAGAAGTTTACATGGTGTCTCTGACCCCTCCCTGACAACCAGAGTGCTTAACCTAGCAACCGAATTCAGTTACAGAAAACCATACAGACATTGGAGTTCTATATAATCACTAAAATGTTAAAATAAATATTGTATTACTTCCCTGACCACTCCATGGCAACTAAACATTACATCCTAGTAACCATTGCAGAAGGCTTATATTTCAATCTCTGAGTAACAGACCCATGATTTGGTTCCAATGACTAACTTTTAAAAAAAATTTCATGCTTTATTTTCTCAAACCAGCATAAAAGTTTGTGTACTTACTGTAACCAAGAAAATGGTCTGATACACTATGATAAAACACTGTTGTTTGCCTTGAGCTGCTAAATGAAAAGAAAACACTCCTTGGTAGAACTTAAAACAAAGTAGATGCAGCAAGACTTAAAGAGTTTGGAGCTCCATGGTCAGCTGCTTGATGAACACTACTTCAAATATTGCCAAAAAGTTCATTCAGCGTTAAAGACAGTTTATCTTGTTTAAATAAGAGAGTGTGAGAAGCCTACCATTACATATAGTATTAATTCAATAAAATTATAAAGTAGACTTTTAGTGAAACTAATAGTAACTATTAATAAAATAATAAAGAAATTGGCAACTAAATGTAATTAAATACTAAAAAAATTATAAATATATGCTTTAATAAATAAATGTATTACTAAATTCATTTATTATTATTATATATATTACAAAATTGTAATTATATTGATAAATAAATCAATGTAATTTATTTGTGTATGTATGTTTTTTTTTATGTACAAATCACATCGTTAATGTGTTTATTTATTTTTCTTTTGAAGCTTTTATTATTTAATTTTTTAATATTTATTCATGCATATATTTCTAGTTTTTTTTTATATATCCAGCATTCAATATTGATCTTATGTACATAAGAGAGTCTAAGATAGAGAACAAAAAATTATTTATAGTATTAAATAATAAAATATAGAAAAATATAGGCAATTAGTAAAATAATAATAACTGTTAAATAAATACTAAATAATTGAATTAAAATACAAATGCTTGAATAAATAAATGTAACTAAATCCATTTATCATTATATCTATAACACTTGAATGTTTAGATAATATATTTTTACAATAATAAATCTATTGGTAAATAAGCACATCTAATGTATTTATGCAGATTTATATTTATGTAGAAACATATAAATTGTTTTTGTTTATTCATGAATATATATTTTTTCTCTTAAAGCATTTATTTATTTATTTGTATTTATGCATTTATTTCTACTTTTATTTATTTCTACTTTAATTTTTAGTCCTCCATAATGATAAGATAATTTTATGTTTTTAAGCTTTTCTTAATTTCAGTGATTAAACAAGTTATCTATAATAAAAACATCTTACTTTTTAGTGCAGAAAATGAGAGCAGACAAAGTCAAACCACAAGCCACAAAATTTCCAGTGCAAAAATGTTAATTATAAAGAAGAAAGGGTGCAAGGCCTTTATTTGAAAACAAAGCAAACATTCAAACAAAGCCTCACTCTCTCCCTGCTGTTACCAGGTGTCTGCCGAAACCTGAAGTCTATCGTCGTCCAAATCGGCATCGAAGATTACTTTGAAGATCCCAACAGCCCTGAGGCCAGAAAACTCTTTGAGGAAATGGTGAACAAGCTGCAGGTACCAACCGATCAATACGAATCTGTATTCAAGACATCTGATGCCATCTCTAGCTTTAACAATCCATCACAATTCATCCTCTGCCAGCCTAAAATTATCTGTTGAGTAGTAATTCAGTCTCAGGCCATGGGGTTTCCTGTGTCTGTGATGGTTTCGAAGATGAGTAAGTGAAAGCAGAAGACCCTCTCACAGCTGCCAGCTCGGGTCCAATGCAAGTGATTCATCCTCATCCATTTGCTTGCTTTGAGGATGCAGGAAGCAGCCTCGTCTCTGTTCCAACGCTGCGAGAGGAAGTGGGGTTACGCACGCCCACACAAGAACTCCTCTTAAAGTTACTGTGGGATCTCTTACACAAGCTGTGCTGGAATGGGCTGCTTTCCAGGATCGAGTGCATTGCTCACCGTATATAATTTCCACAAGTGCCTGGATAAAATATTCAGTACTCGCCGAGAACAGACCCACGCTGTTTCCACCGCAGTGTGGAAGCACTTCTATAGTAGCAGGATTCTCTTGGTGACCTGGCTCTTCTGTGTGGTTCTGATGATTCAACAGCCTTCGTTGATTTTAAAGTGAAGATGCAGTTAGAGCTAATCACAGAGTTATTTAAACCCAGCTAACTGTGCACAGATAATGGGAATCTACGAACAGAAAACCATCTAGCGATTTAACTTGAATATCTTATTGCAAGGCTTACAAGATGCGCTTTGTAACGTAATTATATCATGAGTAATTATAACCTTTAGAAATGATATATCTATAGAGATGATATCTTCAAACCCTTTCTGTTTAATGTGGATGCTTGGATGTCGCTCAGGAGTAGTAATGTGTCGTTCGTGAAAAGAGTGAATCTTCAAAATGTCTCATGAGTATTAACGCTTTTGGGAGTGAATTTGTTTTTCTGTGTGTCTGGATTACAACGTTAATAATCAGAAGACACAGGTAAATGAGTTAATTTACCTAGATTGGTGTATTTTATTCTATTTTTTGGTCTTTATTGTACAAGTTTGCAAGTAGATCAGGTTTTTCTTTTCAATATGAACGATATAAATGAATTGTTCCAATGAATCATTCTTTTAAATGATCAAGAGTCAAAACACGAATCTCTACACATCCGGCTGTTTTATAATCATTGTGTGCTTTGGCGAACAACTCTTGGCGGTCTAACACCAACAAGAAAAGCTTCTGAATGTCTACATTCTCCTCCTCATCAAGCTGTTCCTGTCGTGAGATCGATGCAAGAGTGCGGATCGAGCGCCACACAGCTGTTCTTTTATGTCCCACTCAAGAGCGAGCTTTCAATTAGAAAAACCAAGCTGATATGGCAGAATCAAACTTTTTTTTTGTTCACACAGAGGATTCAGCCAGATGTCTGATTTGTATTTGTTCATGCATGAAATTTCTGATCGAAAATGTAGACTGTACATTAGTCTACGGTTTCAAACCTAGTCACAGTTTTAGCATTGATTTCATACCATTAACCATTTAATTGCCTGCCTAACCAAACAGTTGTTAAATGTTATTTAAATGTTTTTGTGTACAAGTAAAAAAATCTAAGAAAAAAATTACATAAAATTCTGTGTCAAATGAAAAACTGAAATATTTAAAGTGATACCAGAATTGAATAAGATAATTCAATGAACATGATTCAATTTTTTTATGTCATTTTTCAAAATATTTTAGTCTTACAGTTCATTTTGGAGGGATTTGCATATAAGCGTACAGTACTTTTACCAGTGAAAGCTATGTTAATTGTTTGATAGTTATTGATTTTAAAAACATATGGTATGTGGAAAAATATTCATGTAGATATTGATATAAGGAGCAATTAAAGGGTTAAAAGTGTATTGTTTTTTGAGAAAGGAGAATGTTCGTGAGTTTAGTTTTAGGAGGATAAAATAATTGTCACCTCCAAACCAACGTTAGCAGGAATATCCATCCTAGAATTTTCCCCATTTAGAAGTCTTTGTAGTCCTGCAAAATACTGCCATGCAAGTGAGTGTATTTTCACATCTCTTCCACCAGACCCTTGGTAAAGTGGTCCATGTTGGTGTTCTTGTTTGTCGTGTTTGCGCTGGAGACACTAAAACACAATGACAGTACATGTGCAGGTTATGTACATGATGCAACACAAGTAGTGCTGGTTCTGTAGGAAGTTGACCAATCACTGATCTGTCAATGAGACGTTTGTGCACAAGGGGCTTTTTCTGGTGGGACAGCATAGGTTTATGTACAGCCTTTGCGGTAGGCAATTTGGGATTTTGACATTTTATCATATATTGGCCTTTACACCCAAATAAGCTCATCTGAGATTGCATTGCTGAGATTTCAAATGCACCCGAGGCTCTGTCTACACGTACTGGGTTGTTTTTCCCAGGTACAAAAAAAATTACATCTACACGAGCATGGGTAAAAAAAAAAAAACAGCATCCACACTAAACTGGGTAAAACGTTCTGAAATGTTGCAGCGTGTGTCTACCCAGTGGAGGGCTCTTCATCCATTAAAGTTAAATCAGCCAATCAGAAGCTTCTTTGAGGTCCGAGCTAAGGCTATTCAGCGCTTCCTTTTAATGGCTGGGAAATACAGCTCACACAAAGATAAGAATAACGTCTTTTATAAACAAAATATAAACACTCGTCCTCATTAACCATATGAGCTCTGAGAAAATGCTGCTGCATCAGTTAAAAAACTCCTATAACTCCTTCAAACTCTGCCTGAACCAGAATTTGCATGTTATCTTATCCACACGGAAACAAATCAATAGCGTTAAGGAAAAAAAAACACTTGGCCGGCATTTTCAAATTATCTCGGTTACAGTGAAAACACTGCTGCGGTTACATGTGGATGCACCCTGTAACCACATTTAAAAAATGCGGTTAAAAAATAACCATGTACATGTGGACAAGGCCTGAGATTGTGTGTCTGCAGCCCGATTCCATTTGTGGAATTTTGTTGATTGCAGTTAAGTTGAGGAGAAAATAAAATCAGTGTATTAGAAGTGCCACAGGATGTAAATTAATTTAGCAGAGATGAGTTTATATTTCTGAAGTTATTAGCATGTTCCCAGAAATATAAAAAAACCTATTTTCTCTTTCTTTTCTCAGGCGCTCAAGAAAAGACCTGGTTTCTCCAAAATCCTTCACGTGAAGGCAGATGGCTTGTGTTAACTCTCCTGTGGGAGAAGACCAGAGCTTTTGCTTGGGTTTGAACAGGAACACCAAGATGAACTCTTCTGCACACACCAAACAGATGAGTGTTTGAAGAGAGGAATAAAGTGAAGGAATCTTTATTGGCTTTTCATCCGGACCAAAACCGTCTTCTTCTTGCCAAATGCTAGGATCTCAGAGAAGATCAGAGTTTTTGGAGCACAGAGCTGAGGGACAGAAACACTTTCTTAAAATCAAATCCAACCAGCACAACTTTGAAATGCTTTGGGGTAATCAATACTACAGCAGCATGAGTGGTATCCCAGTGTTCTGGAATTGATTGATTGGTTACGACTTTTATCAGTCAGTTGTAATACGAGGATATATAATGATACCTAATCACCAGCTTCAGATCATCTCATTCTTCATTGAAAACAATATAATATTGTGTTCATAATAGTGAATTTCTCAGTTATTCACCTTATCTGGGATTTGTTTGTTTTTTGTTTTTTTTATTAATCCATTGTCTGTTGGGCCATTCATGACTGTTTGATTCAGATTTTTTAGTTTTCATCAAACCCAACCCTTGGTGAAGAGATGGAGACGTGATATGGGTCTTAAAAAGTTAAAATATCTAAATTTAAAAGCCAAAAGTTTAGGTCGTAATTCTTAGATCTTAAATTACCTGTTCTATGTTTATGTTGCATGGGGTTGCCAGATATTTTTGTTTGCGCTACATTCATTGACTGTTGATAACATGGAGGTAGTGTATTTGACGTCATCCATAAGTTTCTGTCAAAGTTAAAAGAGGCTCAGAGTGGGAGTAGCCAGTAAATGAAAATGCATCCACAGAGGCTAGACATGACTGTAGTGAAGGGGTCTGATTGGCTAAAGGTTTACATTTTATATCTCTTAAACAAATACATTTTATAATAATTCACCCTCTTAGACTGTCACTAAGATCAACACTAGCAATCTGACTCAACAGACCTATCGGAGTCAGGGGTGAAAAAAAAGCCAGGCAGGAGTGTCATGTGATCCTCATTGGCCAATCAGCTTCCCTCGATGTTTTTATTTTTATTTTTTAATTTATCATTTTTTTACTTAAGTCTATAATCCTAGATTAATTCAACACTTATTTTTACAGCTACTCGAGAGTCAGGTTCAAACAGGAAGAATATTGAAAAAGTAGTTCCTCTGCTCCTAGTACAAAAGGCTACTGGTCATTTCTGATTCAGTCGTCTATGCTAATTGTGCTATTGCCAGAGCCACCAAAGGCTGAAGAGATTCCAATACAGTTAAACACCACTAGTTATCGAGGAGAATAAACCATCTGTGTTTCAAAAAAAGTTGAAAGTTTAGGTTATTCACAAAAGCAACAAATTCATTGACAGAATGAAAATTTTATTGCGCTGACTGGTCTCAAGAGAAAATATCAATTTTTCTTAATATGTAGATTTTTTTTATCAGTTTCTCATAACATCTCAGGTTTTCCTTTCTGTTTAAAGATTGTTTTTTGGAGAAGGAGATATTTCTCCGATAGCATGCTTTAGCTGGAAGTCAATCATTCTGAGAAACTACAGTTCTGGTTGAGTTATTTAAAGGTAAGTGCTGCTGATGCAATAAATCTAATGCAAGCATTTCTGGCAGACTTTCCCATGATGCATTGCTGCTGATCGCGGCTTGTCTCTGAATGCCATCCACCAGAGACTCAAATGCTCTGCTCCATGTGCTCAAGGCAAGGCGAGAACTTATAAGTTCATCCATCGACTTGAACTTAGAAAGTGTTTATACGAGTTAAATGTGATCATGAATGGAAAAATACCCTCAAAAAGATGACCAAGGAACAAAAGGGCAACGTGCATAAGTGTGTTGTCCCCTAAGACTTGAAACCCTGGATGTACATGATGTTTCTACAAGTGTGTAAATATCTGAACCGTTACATTTGAAAGGGATCTGAGATTGATTTATGGAATCTACAGAATGCTCTTTATGATAGATGCTTTATATTGAATGTTCTATAGAGACGGAAATAATCTAAAACAGAGTACACTTTATTTCATCTATTTATTTCTATAAAAAGAGTTGTTTATGATGATGGCATGTTTGTGCTGAAGCATTGTATTTCATGTTGCCTTTTCAACCGTTCTGCTGTAGATGTTCTAGAAGATTCGATTTAGCGGTGTGCTCTGCTTGCTGCCTTTCGTTTTCAGACTGAGCAACCGAAAATGCTAAGCGCCGTTGCTTATTATGAAGCCGTCCATGTTCTGATTTGTTTTTCATGAAGCCTTTATGTGATGCACTTTTTCATTAGAGATGGTTGGTTTCGTATCATTCTTGTGCAATGGATGACTATCAGCTTTATGTTTCATTTGTCTGGTTTTAGTGAGATCCTATTATTATCTCACTATCGTTATCCTGCAATATCGAAACGAATAGTTATATTAAATATAAGTCTATTTGCTTGGTCATTTCAAATATGTGTTTATTTTTTTAATGAGTGACAACATGCTGGATTTTTAAATGTGTGTGATTGATATAACAGAAATATTAATAGCCTTTATGTTACCGACCCAAAAGAGCACAGATTTGGTAACTGATTTGAACTGGGAAATATTAGATTAGATATTCTGAGGACCTGAGTCACTCAGAAAAAAGTGCTTTAGATGTTATTATGCCATTTAGTGTGCATTATTTATTATCAGCACCATTCATATGGTTCAGTAGGTGCCTATTCATCAACACTAGAGGTGCGGTTTGGTGAAGGAATCAGTCTTTTGTTATTGAAGTTGCTGTGTGAGATAAAATAGAGATTTAAGGAAAGAGAATTTGAGCCTCAAAACAAACAATTAAAAGAGTTGGATGCTGTTGGTCAGAAATTTTTAAAATCGAATATCTTAAAAATATATTTATCAGTTATTAATCTACTCCACATTTGGGCTGCTGGTAGGCACTTTAGGTGGTACTGATGTGCCATTTAATGGACATTATTCCTTATCAACCCCATTCGTATGGATCAGCAGGTGCCTATCTTAACACTGGAAGTACTTACTGCTTAAGGTGTATTTTAAGCAGACAAAGGGGTTTAAGAAGTGAACATCAAAACAAACTTAAAATAAGGAGTATGCACTGTGGGCAGTATTCAAATATCAACATTGGCATACAGAAATTGCAAACTATACCTTTTCACACGTGTTTCTTGTTTCTATTATTAAAAGGATACAAAATATAATCATTAGCTTTAGTGAATCTACTGCACATCAGCCTCCCAGTAGGTGGAGTATGTTCTTACCATTTAATGGACATTATTTATTCTCAGCACCATATACAAGGTTCAGTAGGTTCCTAGTTACCAACACTGAAAGAGTCAGTACTTTCTTAATCTGTTAAAGGTGCACTTCAAGATTTTCAAAAAAGGTTTAAGGGAAAAGATTTCAAGCAGCTAAACAAACGATCAAAATAGGGTTAGGTGATGCAATCAAATATATTGATTAAAATATCAACATTGGCTTGCTTAAATTAAGTACAGCATCTTGCTTCTTATCAAGCTAAACTTTTACTAAATTATTAAAGCAATACAAAATATGATAATCCTATATTGAATCTACTGCACATTCAGTTGACCAGTAGGTGGAGTAGGCTCTTATCAGCTGATACTATATAATTTAATGGACATTATTAATGATCAGCAGCATTTATATGGATCAGTAGGTGCCAATTTCACCTCTAGACTGTTTGATTGAGGAATTGTAATTAAAGGTGCAATTCAAGATTTACAAAAGAATTTAAGGGAAGTGATTTTGAGCAACGAAATAAGCAATCAAAATAGGGAGTGGGTGCTATTGGTCATTGTTGAAATGAGTTTAGCTTTCTTATTAAGCTAAACATTTATTAAGTTATTGAAAAGATATAAAATATATTAATCATATATTGAATCTACTGCACATTTGGCTGACCAGTAGGCGGAGTATCAGCTGATATCTCATTTAACGGACATTAGTTATTGTCAACACTATTCATATGGATCAGTATCTCACCCCTAGAATTGGAGTAGGTGGTATTGGTCAATGTTGAAATGAGTTTTACTTTTATTAAGCTAAATATTTATTAAAATGTTAAAAACATGCAACATAAACAAGTCATAAAATTAATTTACTTCTCATTTGGCCTGCCAGTAGGCAGACTAGGCACTTATCAGCTGATATGCATGGTTTGATAACACAATTTTCATGCCAATAATAATGGCATCCTAACAAATGAAAAAGGTGATGAGCTATTTATGATGTTTGTAGGATTTTTTGCACCCCTGAACAGAAACAATCGGTTATATTGGTGATAGCTGTTAGTGTTATTCAGTGGATGCCAGATGTTGTGAGGATTCTTGTATATTTATTCTTGTAATCATCAAATCAAAAACCTACTCTTAGGGGACGTTTACCAAAACTTAATTCATTAATATTAAGTTCCACTGCACTGTAAAAAATGTAACATGGTTTAAGGTCGACAGCTGTAATTAAAATCACACACTCCTTGGATGGTGATCTAAGCGTTTTTCATTTATTTGTTATAGTAGCTTTTTTTGAGCTTGCCTTTCATCCAGTGATACGACATCATTGTTTCGCACAAATATAAGCTTTGTGCTTCTTACCTCTTTTGAATGATTGTATTTTATTTCAATCTCTTGTATCTGAACTGCTTACCTCAAGCTTATACTGCTAAAAGAACTGAACTCAGTTATACCATTGTTATCACTTAATGAATACCCTGCACATTGTTTGCTGTTGCACTAAAGGACTGTTGTCTTTATTCAAATCTATCTATGAGATCAACTGTTTGAAGTCTTGCTCCGCTGACCACTGACTGCTGATTATTTTGTTTTATTATTCTTTATTTGTTTTCTAACTATTCCTGCTTAGTAGAAAATATTTAGGGTTTTTGGCTGGGTCTCCCAGGTAAAAAAGTGAGATTGGATTGTTGCATTCCAGAACCCATGTTGTTTTGTTCTGAGCATATTCTATGGTTATAATAAAAGTATGATATGTGGATTCTTATTGTGGAGAAATCTTTTTATGCATGCATCAGCTCGAATAAAATTTTTTTTTTTTTTTCGAAAATAGTCAATTGCTATACTGTACAGTTTATTTTTTTATAAGTTACCACTAGAGTTCAACTTTCCAAAACACAAAACAAAACCTGCAACAAGGAGGATTCGATGAGGCCCAAAGTGCAACTTTGTGTGTCATCAACCAACGACTGATGCTGAAGATGCTCCATAAATATGTAACATGAACAAGATGAATAAAAGATCATTGTGAAATTGGTGATTCTATTATTTATGGGTTTTTGCTTCGTCATAAAAAGTAAAATTCTTAAAATTACTGTTCTAAGTCTTAAAAAAATTACATTATTTGATTATTCTGATGTTCTTATAAAGCTTATTTCAAATGTGTTTTTATCGTTGCTTGGGTCACCACTTGCCAGAGATTGAGAAAATTGTTGCAAATGCTAAAAATAATATAAAAATGATGGTTAGGGTGGCCATCTTCTGAGTAAACTGGCATAAATGCTCCAAAACATGTGCTGTGCCAGATTTTCAGAAAGCATTTCGTAAATTCTCAAAAACATAAAAGTGACGTTTAGTGTTGCCATAGTTTGAGAAAACACTCATATACATTATATACTCATATACATATACAAATAATAAAAGTGATTGTTAGAGTTTAAGAAAAAGTTTATGAATGCACTTAAATGCTAAAAATATGTGATTGTAAAGGTTGTGAGAGATTAAGAAAATGCACAAAAATGTCCAAACCATTAACGTGATTGTAAGGGTTGTCAAATTGAGAAACTTCTCGTCAATGCTAAAAAAATTGTGCCAAAATGATGGCAAGGGTTACCAGAGCGTAATAAAATACTCATAAACTTTAAATTTTGTAAAAGGCATGGTTTGAGTTGCCAGAGTTTGAGAAAATCTTCATAAATTCTCAAAACATAAAAGTGATGTATTTTTTGAGAATTGAAGGCTTGTTTATTATATAAAGAGAGAGAGCCATAAAATTTAACAAACATACTCACACTCCTCTTTTATTTATAAAGTGGACATTTTTATTCAATTGAAATGAAAAAAATTACAACAAAAAAAATGTTAAATGGAATTGTTGATATCAACAATTGTTAAACAATAAGTGATATGAGTAGAATAAGTAAATGTTTGCCAAAAAAAAAGAAAAAAAGAAAATGTATTTTAACAGAGAACAATGGAGCGGTGTCAAATCCTAAAAAATCAAAAACTAAACACAACTAACTAAAGAAATACACGTTTATAATTTTATTCTACTTCAAAGAAGCGGTTCATTGTCAGATTTTATCAACTGTTTTAACAATTTCAAATTATTTTTTTAAAATCATTTTTTAAATCATGACGTCCACCAGAGGTCACTGTTGTACTGTTAAACACATGTTAAGTGTAGTTTATAATCTAGATTATGGCGCTCATTGAATTATCACAAGTTACACACTTTTCTTCAGAATGTATCGAAACAAAGTATTTTTAACTATGTTTATCATTCACCTAAGACATGCTTTCACAGGCTCTAGACGTCCTACAGTCCGGTACTGCAGCTAATCGAGAACACTCTTAACAAACACCAGCTGTGTGTGTGTTTGTTAAGATTTGTGCAGACCTGTTTACCCCAAGTCTCTCTTCAGCAGGGGGACGTGTGCTGTGTTTGAGGAGCACGTGCTGCAGCCAAACAGAGAGCAATGTTTGTGGGTCAGTGGGCTGAGAACACAGCAAACAAACTGATCGAGGTACAGAGCTTAGACAAAGATGAACTTGAACCTTGATATAGACTTCATTTTATTTCCTGCCGGTTTTAGTGTGTTTTCCTTTATTTTGTCAATAACAAAACTAGCCTAAATAAAAAGATCTACATTATATTATATAGCCAGACATTTTGGGTTGCTGGGACACAGGTGAACTGTTTTAAAGCCTTGCTGCCGCGGACAAATGAACGAGAGACTCATCCACTTCCGTTTTTAAAATGCGCGCGCGACTTTTTGATCACGTGACTTAAACACCAACGAGATTCAAACCCAACAACAAGCAAACAAACACTGAGATCCAAAACTGGATTTTTAGCACACGTACGTTTGTCGAGCTGGATATAACGGTTCTTAAAAACATTTTAAAACTCGCTTTAACAGTACTCTCAGGTGGAGAATAACTTCATCATCCATTTCATTTAGCTCCGTCCTTTGGAAAGCATTTGAGAACTTTTAAAAAGGCTAATTCTTGCTGCTTGCTCATATCTCTTTCACACATTAGAAATTATATATTTTTAAAATTACTTAATACACCAACACTAACTTGTAAGAACACACACCTGCTGCTGATTGGCTACGGTGGCGTAGCGGCGCTAAACCAAGCTAAGTTCATTTGAAAGCCACAACTTTTGTTAACTCAAGTTTAATTATAATGTATGGTGGAATAGATGTTCTCACGTATTATATGTAATATACAGGTAATATTGATGTTATGAGATAGATCTTACATTTATGCTTAAAAGATTGCAGAAACCTCGCATTTAAAAATTGAAACCATATATTTACATCTCTATATTAGTAAGTTTAAGGCTGCAGCGTTGATTAGACAGGTAAAGAAAAATCAGTCATGAGACAAAACATGGATATTTTTTCCAAAACTTGGCAACTTTATTTACAATTCAAGTCAGTCACATGCAACACATTTTAATGAATATAACACAAGATTAACCAAAAAGCCTCTGGATTTTTTTTTATTGTCTTCCAAAAGTTGATTAAATATACAAAAATATAGTTTACAAAAACTGTACAGAAAATATTCTGCTGCAGAATTCTTACTTTTACAAACAAGTTTGTGACATTCACAAACATTAGCAGTGTTAAACCTAGACATTGTTCATTATGGGTTTTTACATTTGTGAGAAAAGAGTAACACCAGGTTATCGCAGAAAAGAGCAAAGTGGTTTAAAAGAGAGAAATGTTATGTAAACCTCATATCATCATATCTTTGACACTGAATCTTGGAAATTATTAATTAGCTGTAAATAATGCAATTTTTAAAAGATCATGTGCCTAAGGGCTTACTCACACTAGACATAGCTCCTTCAAAGGAGCCAAACGCAACTGTCAAGCCTCACGTCGACTTCACATTTTGGATCAGAGGGTAGACATCATTATGACTTGTAAGCAACATTAGAGAGGACTTGGCTGTTTTTTGCTTTGTGGTTAATTTTGAGTAAAGCGGTGACGCACAGTCCAATATCCAATAAACACTGCACCTCTATGGTAGACCAAAAGCATCCTTTTATCGGCAGGTTAGATATATGTTACGGGACTCACAGCCTGTTTTCTTAAAACCGTACTGTGGCATGTCTCAATCAACTGGGTCAAATAAACAAGCCATGCACAGATGCAGCACAGAATGCTCAAACAAAAAAATTTGATGTGTCTCACAAGACCGGCTGCTTGATACCATGGTGCCGAGATCGCCCCCCTGAGTATGGATGCGGTATGATTTTTTTTTACTCCGCCCCTAATGTAAAGTGAATTAAAAAAATTCTCATAAATTAAGCATTTATTATTTATGAGAGCTACAGTGAGCCAATAACTGTACTCCGCTGGCTGTCTGCTATCATCACATTATGACATAGGAGAATTTATGCTACCAACAAACAAACTTAATCAAATTTTCCTCTAATATTTGATTGGGCTTTGAAAATGAGCCTTTTGCTTTAAACTGTAACGTTACTAATCATTCTTAGGGATCAGAGAGCCAGAAACACCGAGAGGGCCAGAATTCACTTTCAGTATAAATCAGTATAAAGAGATCACCTTCTTGTGATTTGTTGTATGTAAAACATTCAGAAAAAGGCTAAGGTTTGAGCAAGTGAAACATTTTTCAAAATATTTCTGCAAAAAAAAAAAAAAAACTTCAGTGTGAAATGACTTTTAGTCAAGAGTGGGAAGCAATTTCAGGAGGACTGCAACCCCTGCTGGTTTAGTTTCAAACCTGTTACACACCACACACGAGTAGCTTAAAAAAAAGCCAAGAGGAGCTTCATTAGTAGAATCCGGTGTGATGCATGAAGGTTGAAGCTAAACTGTGCTGGACTGCAGCCCTTCTTACCCACCTCTGCCCTTATTAAATTTGAAATGCAAGAGAATACTACTTATAACTTCCTAACAGCCTTGTCAACTAATGTCAGTGTGTACTGAAAACTGTAAACAAACTAACGCTGCAAAGTAAAACACCTTTTTATGTTTTTAAAGATAAAATGAGTAAACCAGATATGGCACTCTCTCTGTTAAACAGCCGTAAACACCAGTTTAAATTAGCAGAGGAGAAAGGTGGCCTAGCGGTAAACGTTCTTAATCTGCTTCTAGACTACATTTTATGTTAGCATGAAAAAAAAATGACTTTTTGATATGTTTCAAACTGATTTTGATCTCCATTTGAGCTAGATCCAGAAAACCTCTCTGCCTCATGCTTCTGTAATCCAGTGGTTGCAAAGTACATTGAAACATCATGTTTTATACTTTAGCAACCATTAGATTTTTTCTAATTTCATTCTTTAACATGAGGGTTATGAAAAGGCCAGTGATGGAACTCTCAGTTCTAGACACAATCATCTTCTTTCACATTATATCAACACAGTTGAACCACAGCTCTCTATATGCATACATTCGTGATCAGAGTGACACTTTAAGACCTGCTGTGTTGCACGATGAAAAAGAGATCCTAATTTAGGACTAGATGCTATTATTCCTCCATTATAAAGGAATTACTAGTTTAGTGAAATTCTCTGAGTATGAGAAAGTACCAAAGCAAACCATTTTTGGTAAAATGACTTTCTTCACACGCTCAGCGAATGCTAAAGTGAATACAAAAAGAATAAATAAAATAACATTAAATATCTTAAATTACAGTCTGCCTCTCAAAGGGACAGTTATAATGCTAAACACTGTATATATATATATATATATATATATATATATATATATATATATATATATATATATATATATATATATATATATATATATATATATATATATATATATATATATATATATATCTGGTATGCCTTGTGTGGTTTGGGTTCAATCAAAGCTTTACTGGTCACAGGTAAATCTATTCAGCAGCAAAATTCACTAGCATGTAGCTGCTAGCTGATGCACAAAGTATTGGATCTGTCTAGGTGGGTGTAAACTAGGAGGGGGGAAGGGGGTTGGGGGGCGGGGAGGGGGTGCAGGAAAGAGCTAGAGCTTCCATTCAGTTCCAGACTGCTGACTGCCTCTGCCTGCTGGTCACTGCTTTTGAGGGTTCTTGCTTACAAAGTGCTCTGTTTCTGCTCTTCTGAAAGACTCTGGAATGGTACCAACTTGACTAAACAGTGTTGTCTTATCAGAAAATTAGATTTCGATTGTTTAACACTTGGGTGTTTTTTTACATCAATCTGATCGAAAAACATCAGCGCAACATGAGAGCTGTAGAAATACACAAGACACTCATTTGCCCCTTTACATGAAACCAAATGCAGTTTGCATGATATTAAATGTAATGAGTTTGCTACATTTATGATTGATAAAATTGTGTGTGAGTGTGGTAACTGAAACCCAGTTAAGACAAGGCTATCATGGCAACTTCAGGATGGACTTTTCACATTTAAAGGTGCCATAGTATGGCCTTTTTAAAGCTTTTGTAATAAATATTTGACCCTTCCATACTAGCACTGTACCTCTAATAACCTTCAAAAAAGCAGTACTTATTGCACACAATGTCTTTGTATTACCTCAGATTGTTGGGGTCTGCTAAATGTTCCTCCAACTGACAAGGGTTTTAAGAGCCAGCCTTCTTATGAGCTCACAATTGAATTCCGGGAATGTTCACAAATACAAGTCAAGTTTTGGAGATTTTGCTACAAAATGTACCCATTACTGGTGAAAATACTAATTTTTTACTCTCCTATCTTACACTTGCGGGTCCAATCTGCATTGAAATAAGCTTGTCAAGGTGATAAAATCATTGAAATCTAAATGTTGAGATTAATAATATCTATGTTTTTTAATCTAGTTAAATGTTGGCTCATTTGGAATTGATGTATGGGGTGTGTTGTGGTGTGTTTATTTACTGCGATTAATCTCCAGTAGGCACTGGAAGATTCAGTGACACTCTGTCTTTACTTTGTTACTTTTAATCCTAATTGTAGTCATTGGTTTAAAAGCAAAGCATGGTTTGTTTCACAAGAGCCACTTTTATCAAATTTGTCCTCGAGTCCCATACTGGGATTGTGAGCATGAGGATGGGAACCAGGTGTGCTGCCTGTAGGCCCTTGGGTCTGGGAAGCGTCCCAAGCTCAGGAGAGAAAGGGAAGCAATTGGGAGTCACTTTAATCAATGACTATAAACGTCACATCTGGTCTGAGTAGAGTAAATGAGGCACACAGTGTGGCCAGTCGCTACCTTCGTGACACTACCAGAGAATCACAAATGGGGAAAGAGCTGTGATTATGGCCCAATACAAAACCTTAATGCTTCCTTAATTATACACTTTTTTAAATTGTAAAATAGTTAATAGTTTTAATCTTAAAATTACTCTCTCAGATTTGTCAGGAAGGTCTAAACTGTGAAGTTGGGGATTTTCAACAAGGGCACTCTGCTCATTTCTACCGTTCAGCCTCAAGTGGTCAGTAAAATAATTTCAGTTTGGTCACTTCCTTTTATACATTAGGGGAAAAAGTAGGTTACTGCTTGGTTTAAGTCACCAATGAGTAGAAGCTCAGGCTGGCTAATTTATAGCTTAATGATTATTGGATTAATTGTGCTCTTTATTTTGCTCCAGTGATTCAAGTTATTTAAGAGCTGCTCAAACAAATCTAGTGTATGAAACTTAATTTAAATCCTTAAATCCAATCATTTTTAAAATATATTGTGCGCTTCCTTTTTTTATATTCTAATCAAGAAGATAGCATGAGTGTGTGTGTGTGCGTGTGTGTGTATTTCACCCGCTCTCAGTTGACACCATTGCAAATGTGAAGGCATAGCACCCTGGAGACCTAATCAAACAAACTCTCCATTCACATTAGATTTGGCCATTGAGCGAAAGGTCACATTCAACCGTATCTAGTTCTACTACAGCCTTCCAACTGACCACCAACACTGAAACACTCACACAAACAAACATATACACATGGGAGAGCTGCTGTCCCTTAAAAATACAGTATAACCATTGTTACAAAAAAATTAAAAGAAAAGAAAATACAAAATTATTGTTATAACAGAAAATAAAACCAATCGTTTGCTCTGTGGCTCTGAGTACACCAACTTAAAATGTTCACAATCTGAAAAAATAAATCAAGACCTTGATTCCATCACAAGCAATTCGGTTTGAGTTAAAGTGCCTGTTATAAAGGAAAAAAACTGTTAAACATGTTCTGTCAATGTATATTTTTTGCCTTTTGCTAGTGTCCTCAAAAGTGCTTTGGTGTGGAACGGTTGGGTTTTTAAACTCTTCTTCAGCATCCCACAAGGAGCAAATGAAACTCAAATAAGACCGTCAGCTATTAGTGTGAGTCTTGTCGAGTCACCGAGACAGGAAGATGGTTAGCGTGGCTCCGGGCAACAATGTTGCGCTGTGTCCTCGAATATGTGTGTACCTGTACAATATGGTCAGGACTTTAGAAAGTTCTAGACCAGGTTCTCCACCCCTGGAAGAGGCTGCTGCATTGAGGGAATGGGTTCAGACATGCTGTGCTGCTGCGCCAGTTGCAAAACAGGCATGTTGCACAGCGGGCAAACTTTCCTCACCTCCAGCCATTTAATAAGGCACCTGAGGGGATGAGAAAGAGGAAATAATAGAAAATAAACCATTAGTGTTTGCAAGCGCCTCGGCCTCTGGTGGGCGTCTGGGTAGAGGTAGCTCTAGTGGAACAGAAGACTGAATCTGAATTTAGTCCGACTCTGAGTGAGAAGCTGGCATCGTTGCTCTGATGAATAATTCACTGTAAGCACGCTTCTATTCCAGGCTGTGTCAGTCACATCAGGTACACAAACAGATCTATGATTTAAGGTGCTATGTTACAGTCTGGCTTTAAAGATGTTTGTACTCCTTTTGAGGATGCAGTCTGAGTTCAACTGAGTTCAATTTATTTTAATTTATGGTAAGAGAGTGAAAATAAAATTATAACTGAAAAAGATCATTAAACTATTTGGGCAAATTAAGCTAGTGCTTCAACTCTGTTGGGGATTATATGTAGTTTTTAACCATTATGGAATCTATTTAGCCTCTTGATCTGCATTACCAGTTTTAGTTGGCATAGATTATTTAGTTGGATTATACCAGGACCAGCTTGTTCAAGAGCTTATTGCTTGTATAAATATAGTGTGATACGTATTCTCCACTATTTCCACTTTCCAATACATAGATCAAATAGCTGTTTTAATTATTAACTTTGGTTCAATTTAAAATCTGGCAGCAAAATTCTTAAACAGCTACTGCTCAAACACGATAAAATAACAAATATTAACTTAAAGTATGATAACACAACATTTTAACTCATTTGTTGGACTTGTTAACTGATAACTGGCTTTTTACATAAAATACTATAGTTTTAGTGGCTCTTATTATATGCAATTTCTGGCTGAACAAAATTAAGCAGCATAGTATCCTAGTAAAAAAATGAATTAATTAATCAGCTTGAAAAATCATTCATCTTTCATTCAGTTTCTGAAATATTGACATCAGCAAAAAAAAATGCATATCAGTTACTTTCATACAATGCCTATTGGCTAGCAATGACTGTTCTGCAATGTACATTTTGATCAATCCATCTAAAATAAGCAAACAAAAGTTTTGAACAATGATGAATGATCACAACAGAAAACAGTGCACTCTGATCTTCACTTTTAAATAGTGTTTTTGTGTTGTTGATTGATTTGTGTGGCTGCTTTCCCACAAAGTAAGCGGGAATCTTTTTAAAAGAACAGTGAGTTCCCCGCCCCTCTGGTAGATGCTAAAGCATTACTCTGACATTTACTTTGGCCTTTACTGTGACATACAGCCGTAAGCGAATGTTTCACAATGAGTTAGAGAGGAAGATGGCTGAAGAAGAAACATTAAAACTAGATCAATGTCTTCCACATCCATTAAATGTGTAGGTCATGCAGAAATTCCAGTTGGAGCTTTCTTTTTGCCTTTTATTTAATGCAAAAAATGGATGGTTACCCCATAAAATTATAAAATCTTTGACTCAAATAATATTTGTTCAAACCACCTTATTTATTTAAATTGATTGTTGATTTAAAATCTATTTTCTCACCAATTAAACAAATGTCAATTACAATACTAATGTCTTTACTTACAGAATATTAAACCCTGTGTTAAAACCCACTTTAAGCAGTCTGTGCGACAGGGGTAAGAATCTTGAATCCTTTTGCCGACCATCTGAACGCTATGACAAAAACATTTCTGTCTCCACTGTTCTATCCATTAAAGGATAAATGAAAACAGATCTTCTAACACAGTCATATTATAAAGTTGTATTAAGGTGCTTTTATTTTTTGTGCAGATTTTATTATTAAGTTTGATCTGATTTTACTAATTTCTTTACTGTTGTGCTGTTCTTAGTGTTTTTATTGTGTATCTTAAATATTGTTTGTCATATTGCGTGGTCTGTGTTGGTTGCTCTTGTTTATTTTATTGTAAAAACTTTGTTTCCACTATACTTAACACTATACTAAACTGTTTCCACATTGTGACTTATAAAACCAGTAGACGTGTTGCTTGATGTTAAGCAATGTTGAAAGGAATCCAATTCTGGAAAACCACATACTTACTTTCTGTGAAAGGCATGTTTGCATGGACAGATTCCCAGCTCGTCTTTCTGCTTGAATTCCTCCAAACACACTGCACAAATCTGAGGAGAGAATACATTGCGTTGAATACCAGGATATAATGGTTGACTTTCTTTTTGTATTTTCTCCAAATTGTATATTCCTCAACCCTACTCATAATGTATGTTTTAAAATTAAGTAATGTGCATGAGAGCAAAGTTTATTTATTTTTTCTGTATTCAAATATGAATTTAACAGGAACAAATCAACTCTCTGTCGAAAAGCAACATTTTTGTGACTGTGCGTCTTCCTGTTTGAACCAGTTAGATGAAATTCAAGCCCTTATTTTGATTAATGGCCTGTATAACATTTGTGTTTGGAATTCGGTGAGCGTCAAGTCTTTAATTAAATGTTTGGTGCTGTCTAGACAAAAATATACAAGTGAGGTCATGGCTATTGAATTTAAGTAAAAGGGCTTGTTTTTTTAAACAAACCAGCTGTTAAAATCTAAATGAGGTGTGAATTTTAAGAAAAGCTGTTAAGGCATGGGGTTCTGCTGCCTAAGCTCACATTTGTTAAAAGCCAGAGTAAACCCTGGAAAAATGTCGGCCATTACACTCTCTAATCACTCTTACATTCAACTCACGAGGGTGATTTTGAGGCCTCACCTGTAGCACATTTTTGGCCTTTGTTATGAACCTATCGCCATTTTCATCGCAGTTTATTAATGGAGCGATAAGGCTTGATTTGGTCTCTTAGTCTAGCTAGCTAAATGTTTGATGAGTTTGGTACAGAGAGTTGGAAACACTTCAAAAATACAGAAGTCATGGCTTGAATGGTTAAACCTATCTAGATTTCTGGTAGTAGACAGTGTGACATTTATTTTCATTCCGCCCAGCAACAACGTGGAGGCATACAATCAAGAACATCGAATATCATTCGTGTATATTGGAAATGCGTGATTTTAAAGAACAACTAAACATTGGATTCCCAAGCTACACAAGATTATTGTTGCGCTAACATTTCTGTGCCCCGAAACATGATGCTTGTGAAAAAACATGGGATTTTTTTGTGAAATGTTTTTCACAAAACACATGGGTTGTTTTGTGATGAATCATTTAGGTTTTCAACTTCCAGTGAGATTGTTTTAGACACAAACAAACTATTTGGGGAATAACAAGTCTGTGACAAAAATTATTTTACAAAACAATGTTACAAAAGAAGGCGTACAATTATATATGGCTGTTCCTGCTCAAACTAAAGGCTTTGTTTTAATAAGTTTTCTACTTTCTTCATAGCCAATGAGTAAAAATCTACCTGGTATGTAGTCACTTGTATTGTAACAGTTACAAGATACTGTAAATCACGCAGAGTCAAGAAGTATTTCTACAAAACAAAGTTGTAACAAACTCTACTCAGGAAGACCTTGAACTGACAACTGCGATCTGAGAGGGAGCTAGCCAGAACATTTCCAATTTAGATAAAATGTAATAGAAGTGCTGTAATTGTTGCAGTCCATTTGTATCTAGAGCATAGGTGTATAACTCTGGCCCATAGCACAAATATGATTTTCCCATGAGAATGAGAAAGTAGCGAATGTCATTACAACATTTAACGCAACATATCTTACAATGGTACATTTTTTAATTGGGCAAAATGCTCTGTTAGCAATCACAACCCCATGCTAATTGTAAAAAAACTCTAATATGCAGGTGTTAGGGACAGAAAGATGGCATAGTCATGGGGTTAGTCGTCCAGTAACAGAAAGGTTGGTGGTTCAATCCCTGCTAGGTCCATTCTACTGTTGTTGCCCTGGGCATCCACTTCACCCACATTGCCCTGTATGGATGTGTGTGTTTGGTAGTGGTCAGGAGGCCATAGGCAGCCACATCCTGTCAGACTGCCCCAGGGCATTTGAGGGCTACCAAGGTAGCTTATCACAACCAGTGTGTGAATGTGGAGTGAATGAATAATGCTCTGAACATTGTAAAGCGTCTTTGAGCTCTGGAAAAGCATTATATAAATTGAAAGCATTATTAGTATGTCTCAAATTGAACTCTTGGAGGGGCAAAACCTGCACAATTAATCTCAATTAAAACACTTGATCAGCCCAAATAAGGTGTGTTATACAGAAAAAGGTTTGACTATTGAAACACAGAGTGAATAAAACTGTGCAGGGAGTTGGTCCTCACTTGGGATTCAATTTTACACTTTTGCGCATCAGGCGTAAAAAATGCCAAAACCAAATATGCAAGTCATCAATTCGATTTCCATACCGGATCGGTCGAGGCCCGGGTTAACAACGACCGCCACCGGTGCTGTTGACCTACAGGGTGCCGGTGGAAATTGGACTACTGTTGGTCAAAGAAGGAGAGGAGGGAGAAGGATTCGTAAGAAGAGAGAGAAGAGGAAAGGCAAGAGTATAGGTCTGAGAATAGGGACTCTCAACGTTGGTACAATGACCGGGAAAGGTAGAGAGCTGGCGGACATGATGGAGAGAAGGAAGGTAGATATTCTGTGTGTGCAGGAGACCAGGTGGAAGGGTAGCAAAGCGCGTAGTATTGGAGGGGGGTACAAACTGTTTTACTATGGTGAGGATAGGAAGAGAAATAGGGTAGGAGTGATCCTGAAGGAGGAGTTTGTGAGGAATGTTTTAGAGGTGAAAAGAGTGTCTGACAGGGTGATCAGTTTGAAGTTAGAGATTGAAGGGGTGATGTTGAATGTAGTGAGTGGTTATGATCCACAAGTAGGCTGTAAGCTGGAAAAAAAAAAGAGATTCTGGAGTGAGTTAGATGAGGTGATGGTGAGAATTCCCAGAGGGGAGAGAGTAGTGGTGGGAGCAGACTTCAACGGTCATGTGGGCGAGGGCAATAGAGGCGATGAGGAAGTGATGGGCAGGTTTGGTGTTAAGGAAAGGAACCCAGAAGGACAGATGGTGGTGGACTTTGCCAAGAGGATGGAAATGGCTGTAGTTAACACTTATTTCCAGAAGAGGGAGGAACATAGAGTTACCTACAAGAGTGGAGGTTGGAGTACACAGGTGGACTACATCCTAAGTAGACGAGCCAATCTGAAAGAGATCACTGACTGCAAAGTAGTGGTAGGAGAGAGTGTAGCCAGACAGCATCGGATGGTGATGTGTAGGATGTTTCTGGTGGTCAGGAAGAAGAGGGGAGGAAAGATGGAAAAGAAGACCAAGTGGTGGAAGTTGAAAAAGGAAGACGGTTGTGAGGAATTCAGACAGAAGCTGAGACAGGCTTTGGGTGGTCAGGAAGAGCTTCCAGAGGACTGGGAATCTACAGCAGAAGTGATCAGGGAGACTGGTAGGAAGGTGCTAGGTGTGTCAGCAGGAAGAAGGAAAGAAAATAAGGAAACATGGTGGTGGAATGAGGAAGTACAGGACATCATCCAGAGGAAGAGGCTAGCTAAAAAGAAGTGGGACATCGAAAAGACAAAGTAGACAAGACTACAAGGAATCACAGTGCAGGGTGAAGAGGGAGGTGGCAAAGGCCAAACAGAAGGCATATGATGAGTTGTATGCCAGGTTAGACACGAGGGAAGGTGAGAAGGAATTGTACAGATTAGCGAAACAGAGAGACAGAGATGGGAAGGATGTGCAACAGATAAGGGTGATTAAAGATAGAGATGGAAGGGTTCTAACAAGTGAGGAGAGTGTGCAAAGAAGATGGAAGGACTATTTTGAGGAGTTGATGAATGAGGAGAATGAGAGGGAAAGAAGGGGCTGAAGAGGTGAACATTGTTGAGCAGGAAGTTGAAAAGATTAGAAAGGACGAGGTGAGGAAGGCTCTGAGGAGAATGAAGAGTGGAAAGTCTGTTGGTCCAGATGACATCCCTGTGGAGGTGTGGAAGTGTCTAGGAGAGACAGCAGTGGAGTTCCTATCTAGGTTATTCAATAGGACTCTAGAGAGTGAGAAGATGCCTGAGGAATGGAGGAAAAGTGTCCAAGTGCCTGTCTTTAAGAACAAGGGTGATGTGCAGAGTTGTAACAACTACAGAGGTATAAAGTTGAAGAGCCACACAATGAAACTCTGGGAAAGAGTAGCGAAAGCTAGGTTAAGAAGGGAAGTGGATATTTGCGAGCAGCAGTATGGCTTTATGCGTAGGAAGAGCACTACTGATGCAATTTTTGCTCTGAGAATGCTAATGGAGAAGTACAGAGATGGTCAGAATTCGGAGCTGCACTGCGTCTTTGTGGACTTAGAGAAAGCGTATGACAGGGTGCCGAGAGAGGAGCTATGGTCCTGTATGAGGATGTCAGGAGTGGCAGAGAAGTACATCAGAGTAGTTCAGGATATGTATAAGAGGAGTATGACAACAGTGAGATCTGCTGCAGGTCAGACGGAGGAGTTCAAGGTGGAGGTGGGGCTACATCAATGATCGGCTTTGAGTCCCTTCTTGTTTGCTATGGTGATGGACAGTTTGACAGATGAGGTCAGACAGGAATCTCCATGGACAATGATGTTTACAGATGTTTGTAATCTGTAGTGAGAGTAGAGAGCAGGTGGAGGGACACCTGGAAAGTTGGAGGTCTGCTCTAGAAAGAAGAGGAATGAAAGTCAGTCATAGTAAGACAGAATACATGTGTTTGAACGAGAGGGAGGGAAGTAGAACAGTGAGGTTACAGGGGGCTGAGGTCAAGAAGGTGGAGGAGTTTAGGTATTTGGGGTCAACAGTCCAGTGCGACGGGGAGTGTGGAAAAGAGGTGAAGAGGCGAGTGCAGGCAGGTTGGAGTGGGTGGAGAAAAGTGTCAGGGGTGTTGTGTGACAGAAGAGTGTCAGCAAGAATCAAAGGAAAGGTGTACAGAACAGTAGTGAGACCAGCTATGATGTATGGGTTAGAGACTGTAGCAGTGAGGAAGAGACACGAGGCAGAGATGGAAGTAGCAGAGATGAGGATGTTGTGGTTCAGTTTAGGAGTGACAAGGATGGACAAGATTAGGAACGAGCAGATCAGAGGAACAGCCCAGGTTGGTTGTTTTGGAGACAAAGTCAGAGAAGCCAGATTGAGATGGTTTGGACATTTGCAGAGAAGGGATTGTAGTTATATTGGTAGAAGGATGTTGGCGATGGAGCTGCCAGGCAAGAGGGCAAGAGGAAGGCCAAAGACAAGTTATATGGGTGTGCGGAAGGAGGACATGAAGGTAAATGGTGCAAGAGTGGAAGCAAAACATCTTGCCATGAATGTAAGGGAAAAGGCTGTTTCTCTTGTGAGTCTGTAGCCAAGTAGCTTTAATCTAACAAAGCATTAGAAGACTATGAAAGTAAACATCTTGAATAAGTCTAAAATAGGCACAAAAGGGCCAGTAAGTAGAGGAAATGAAAAAGGTTCACAACAAACTACTCTAACAAATGTCATACCCCAGATTGAGGTTGATTTAAATGAGGTTTCCGAATTCCCAAGTTAACCGGGTCCTTGCATTCGATAACCTTTTAACATGGAATATCAAGATGGCCGACCAATATGTACATTAGGGTGAACTGTTTATTTAAGCTTAAAAACACTACTCTAAAGCCATTTGAATGAGTTGCAAAGCAAATCTTTCAGTGGTAGACAGCAGAAAATCGAACAAAAGAACAACTTCTAATTGTATGTGAAGAGAACAAAGGACATATCGAATGAATGTGCAAAGGCATATGAGAGAGTCAGTTATTTTCTGTGTGTGATTCATTAAACGAGACTGTGCAAATAATAAGACATTGACATGTTCATTATCAAGAAGCAAAAAAGCAAGATATTGTTTTCTGGGTGTACACTGTTGGGCTTTGTTTGCACAGAATAGCATAAGCATGTCCAAGAAGGCAGAGACAGAGTATCTATATGGTTCATTGATACAATAAACATATAGCTGTATTTTGCTACATGGGCATTTTGTGTAAACTCTTTAAATAGCTTTTTGTACCAGACCAGTATCATTTCCATTCATAAAATCCCTATTCACCAAATACGGGATGTCTACTTTTGTAAAACAATCATTATTTATAACATTGTTTTTCAGAAATAATTGACATCCAGCAACTTTACTCAACATCTTTTAGTTCTGTGTTTACCAAGCAGCATTTGACTCTTAAGCGCTATTCACAACTTGGTATTTAGAAAGAATCCCCAGACCCTGTATGGTTATTTAGAACATAAGGAAACCTGTGATTTTGCTCTAAGTTATTGACCGCAGCCTGATATGATGTCTTATAAGATATAACTTAAAGACTGATGCACTTTGCCAAAATTTTTTTTTCATTATGTAATCATAAACAGAAGATGGCACCTCTTGGGTGTGTTGTTTGCCTCATCAAACCTTTTCTAATAAACTTTTCTGCCTGTAAGGAGTTTTCTACTCATGCAGCGCTTTCTCCATCTACAAAGTTAGCAAAAGTTTTAAAGATGGTAAGGGTTTGACATTCTAACCATCACTTTTATGTATTTGAGCATCTACAAAATCTTTTCTCAAACACTGCAAACCCTAACCATGAATTTTACAAAGTTGGTCGTTTATGCACATTTTTTCAAACTCTGGCAACCCCAACAATCACTTTTATGATTTTAAGCACTTATGTAAGTTTGCTTAATCTCTGGCAACCCTTACGAACACATTTACATTTTGTAACATTTACAGTCTTATGTCAATATCTGGCATCCCTAATACTCAGTTTATGCATTTTAGCATTTTTGAGTAGTCACAAGTGTATTCTTAAACTATGGCAATCCTAACTATCACTTTTAAGATTTAAAAAAGTTTTCTCAAACTCTGGCAACTTGCACCATAACTCATATTTTGAGCATATATATATATATATATATATATATATATATATATATATATATATATATATATATATATATATATATAATATGTGTGTGTGTGTGTGTGTGTGCATGTGTGTGTGCGTGCGTGTTTATTGCACTTTAGGAAATTGTAAAAGATAAAGCCACAATTCCCAGAAGAAGAAAGTTTTTGTTCTTGACATTTTTAAAGTAAGTAAGATTATTTCTATTGTGTTAATATTTTATTTACCATAATCCTTAGATCACACATATGAATCATTGTGAAATACATTTGAATACAAAATACAAAAAAAAGAATCAACTAAATATTAAGTTACAATTATTAGAACTTGAATAAAACTGATTTTTTTTACTTTTGATGATTAAAGCATGACTAAAACTGGTACATTTTTCAATTAGTAAAATGAATTATAATTTTCATAAAAAGACTAAGACTAAAATTTAGGTGGCTGCCAAGGTTCAAAGGTCATTAGGTAACTTCCAGCGCCTGTATTTGATCTCTCACCTAGAGAGAAGCAACTCTGCCGGAGTATCATAAAGGTATCAAACTGTAACAGTTCTATTTTTGAGTGGAATTCAGCACGATAAATCGTTCGCGCTGATACCAGGGTATTTTTGTCCGTGCTATTCTCACGGCTTGAGAGTGTTGCACATCGCTCTTGTGTGCGCAAGTGCAACAGTACTGCATGTCTTTGACTGTGTGTATAATCACCTTATAAGAATAGCACTCAGTGTTGCGAGAGCTCAGATTATATTCACGAGTCTCATGCTGAGGGCCACTGTATCTTATATAAGAGCTGTAGCAGCAGAGAAGATGGCTCAAATTGAAGCTGTACGTTCTCTTAAATCAACTACAGTCAGATCCCTTCTCAGACACACAACACTTCTGTGTTCAGCCAAAACCTTCTAATCAACTGTCACAGATGAAGAGAATTTGCAAGTAACATGCTTCTATATGTTAATAATTGATTTTCTCCTGAGATGTTCCATGATAACAGCAGTATTAGGAAGACTGGGTCAAAACCTCAGGACACAACAGTAGCTGTGCTAAAAGTCTGTAAAAACTCCACAATGTTAATGAAAACCACTCCTGTCTGTGGCACACAATCATAACATTGTTTTTCTCCCTTTGGCGTATTTGCACTGGATGGTTGGTCCAATCAGCTTGCAGCAGAGCCCTCACCCCTTTATGTAAGACCTTCCTACTTGCTTGAGAACGCAAACAAGCCCAAACTAGACTTAACGGTGCACAGGCAAGGGAACTACTGACCCAGTTTTTTTTCAGTTTCCCCTCAAGATAACTGTTATAGGGAATGTGCCGTGCAACCAGAGCATACTTTGAGCTGAAGAATTCCCACAGCAGACTCTGGCGCATACTACGAACTCCAGATGTGAACATTAAAATGTCAGATGTGTTTCCTTAGATTAAATCTGAAAGTTATCCTTAATGATTTACACGTATTGATTGTTCTTTTCACCACTGTTGGCAGCAGCTGATAGAGCATAGATTCCACAAAGAACTCTGTTGTTCTCCCACAGTCTAAACACATTTATTTGAAGTTGATCGTAAGGCTGGGTGATGCTGCCAAAAATGTAATCCCCAATATTTTGCAGCAAAATTAATTTTTTTGCGATTTTGTTTAGATCGTGTACAGTTTTAATAGAACCATTACACAAAACGTCAAGTTTAGTTTTCCATTTAGTTAAATATGTTTTCGATTTAATTAAATTTGTGTATTTAATCATTCTTAGTTTTTGCAATGAAAAACTCATTTAATCACAAACACCATTACATTTGTTTTGTCAGTGTATGAAGCAGACATTGGCTCCAAGTATTTATTCCATTATTGTTCATACAGGTTACTCCTAAACAAATTCAGCAAAAAAAAAATGATAATGAAAATAGGGTAATAAAAGTTGGTTTATTCGATCTCTGGCAACCACCAAAATATCCTACATTTTCTTTACAAATCTGCAAATCTGGCAGCCCTAACAAACCTCATGCAGTGGCTGACTATTATGAAAAGCTTATTTTTGGTGATCTAATGGAAATCTAAGTGATAGTACATCCTGGATTATGCTAGTGGACAAGTTTGAAGTTAAATTTGCGGGTCATGTCTTGATGCTTGCTTTAATAGAACTTTTTTTACTTTTCACAGTTTTCGGTTTCCAAGCTGAAAACACCAGAAACTCTGCAGCTGCAGAGAAAAGGATGTGTCCCAATAAGGAAAGCTACACTTAACTTTTATTGATTTTCCATGTTAAACATCAATTAAAAACTGAAAGTTTACCTAAGTGATGAAATCGATTCAATTTGTCTTGCTGCTGGAATTGATTGGTAAATCATTGGTCACGTTGGCAAAACAAGCCTGGTAGAATTGCTCAGTTAGTGTCATGTGACTTTTACAGGATCTCTGGTTCAGTTGTGTTATAACCATAACATGGGTATTTAAGGATGTGTTCATATTTGGTTAAATTGGTGAATTTTGTCAGGAAATAAAACAATGGAACATTTAGCTTTTGTCTGGTTAGCTTTCAAAAATGAAATGTACACTATGCTAACTTAAAGTCATTGGTGTTTCACAACTGAACTGTCCATGTATAAACACCAGACGCCCCATAGCTCCCTGCAGCAAACCGTTAACAGGTCCCACCTTCTTACTCGGGGCAAGATTGAACAAATGCAATTAAACACTTCCTGGAGAGTCTAGTGCTTATATGTCTATGATATTGCCTCCTGCTGTGGGTGCTCTTATCATGTGCATGTACGAATGACTTTACATCTTGGCTTACTAAAAGCAAAAAAAAAATTATAACGGCCTAGGAATTTCATCTATTATTTGCTAAAACAACAAGTGGCACAGAGGAATCTGTGTCCTCGCCAGATGGTTGCGACTGATGAGAACCGTTGGCTTTTGAAGGCAACGAGAATCTGCCCACAGTTTGATCCAGCGTGTCACACCAAAGACATTTCTCCCTTTCCTCATCTCATTTTCCTCATTTGAGCCTCCACTTTGACGCAGACTGTCACACTCTTTAATGTACTGTGAGGGGAATTTCTTGACCTAAATGTGATGCTGTTCATGCTACCTTGCTGAAATCCACGATTGCTCGATCAATGCAAAACATTTCAATGTAATGCAATTTGGTTGAAAGTGATCCACAGACTGGATTACTCAAAGGCAAGGCTGCATAAAGATTTTTCTAGTGTCAAATATAAAAACACCAAAGGACCAAAAGAAAGCAGCAACACTAACAGCTTTCAAAAAGCAACCCAAAACTCTTCTATTCAGGGAACACCTACTATAAAAAAACTTCCTCCTCTGTCTATTTTCTTTCTGCTATGGTTTATTGATAAGTTGATACAACTTCTATTATGAGCGAGCTGAGATAGACTTTGACTGTGTAACAAATAGCATTTTGTCTCTCCCCTAATGTAAGTTGATTTGAACAAAAGTGTCTGCCAAATACATGAATGTAAATGTAAAGATACGCTCTCACACTCTTTCTGTACATGCCAGATGATTGAACCATTTTGACACAATATATTTACATTTTTATCAGATGCCTAGCAATTTAAAATGTTACCTGAACGCAACCTCTGACATCTTGGTCAAATAAGCATCAAAAGCTATGTTGTTATCCATGGTGATTGCAAAACAAATATATTATTAAGAACTGGAAATCTTATTCTGCACTTTGTTTTGAGAATTGGTTAAGAAATCTAAGCTCTGTGCCTGCTATGGAAGAAATTATGTTTCTTTGTTTTATGTGTGTCAAGATCTGGAATACTCTTAAGGATTTCATTAACAGTAACAATTGATATTTTTTATAAATGTCTACAATCATTCAATGTGTAATCTGAGGCTTGATTGTTATTTGATACCACAAATCACCTAGAACAATTAGTAACCTTGTAACGAGCTATACCTAATATGTATGTTTTTTTCCTTCCTTCCTTTTTATTTATTTTTAAAAAATATAGTTCAGTTAGGTTTCAAATTATTTCATTTTGTTACAAAAGCAATAAAATATACACAAAATATTTTGGACTTTTTTTCAAAGTAATTGTGAAATAGATAAAGATATATATAGCAAATATAGTCTGACCAAATATTTGTGAGGCACCTCCTTGTTCCTGTTGACGGTAAACATTAACTTCTCACCACTCTTTCCACTGTGTGATCTACGGTGTGATCTACGGTTTCAGACATCTGGACTTCACCTCCTGATTTTACTCAGATTTTATGTGTTCATGCTGCAATATCCATGCGACATCCATGCTGCGTTTGAATAACACCCCGAGTACACTACGGATCTTGTTTGGATTAATTGGTGCAAGTTCCTATTTAATTCAATAAATCACACTAACTGATCAATCATACAAGGATTTTTTTAACCGAACTAAATCTGACAAACGCAGTAAATCTGGACTTTTACCAAATATAGAATTCTAGATCCGACTGAAAATAGCAATGTCAAAATACTGCTGATATTAATACCACTGAAAATATAGTACAAGACAGAACTTTAAACAATCAACACAATACCATCTGTCTACCATTTGTAGATAATTAGGCAGATCCTCTGCTAGAGGGCAAGTTACATAATATTGTCTATTCTTTTGGTAATATCCAGCTTAAAGTAATAGCAAGAGAAAAGAATGAGAAACAGAAAAGTAGTAAAAGGCTGTGAGAAATTCCAGGAGAGTTTCAGAGTTCAGCGATGCTCGATGTCCTGTTAATATTTCATTAGTGTTATAAGAAGTCAGAACTGCAATCTAGTAATATTGTGACTTGTAAGGAGAGAATTAAATGTCAAAAAGCTTTTGTTAAACATGAGAAGCTAACTATTATGTTGTGTAATATTACTGATAGTAATATCTCTGCTGAGGTAAAGCGTTTAACAATAATTAATAACTATTATAAATATAAATAATAATTATTAATTGTTGTTGTGTACATATATTATTTTTATTTTTTTAAATGACGCTAGTTAAAGTATCTTAATGTATTTTCAATCTTATTAACTATTTCATACTTTCTCAGTGTCAACAACGATCTGATGTAAATGTTTTTTTCTGGAAAATGTGAACGGGAATCTCACCTCATGCAAGTTTAGCTCTTTCACCTTTTCCTTTTGAATGACCTGTAAATAAAAACATGGATACATTAAGAATGCATATATTTATATCATAATACATGAACTATACACAAAAAAGAGAAGGAAATGAACATAGGCTGCTTACCTGCTTGTATGCATAGAGCTCTTTGTGAGCCTGGTGCCGTAACCTAGGTAAAAAAAAAAAAGGTTTAAGCTCAAGTGGAGACATTTTGAAAACACTTTGGTTCTAGGTTTCTCTTCTGCCCATGCGTGACACATTGAAGTCATATTTACAGAAATGGATATCAGTTGTATATGATTTGTAATGTGATTGAACACATTGAAAAAGGGATTTCATAAAAATAAAAAAAAAATCTGAATTGAGCATTGAGCATAAAACCAGAAACTTTAAATAATTAATTACATCTGCTTATTGCAAAGCTGTGATTGATTGAAAGATTAAACTTCCCTCCAGCTTCTTTCTAAACCTGCCTTTGACCCTCCTGAGAAGTGATAATGAGTTTGATCGTGTTTGATAACAGAGCAATGCTGCTACAGTCTGGGGAGCGTGGTAGTGTGCTTTGCCTCAGTCCAATCTCACTTCGAGTTTCATTTTAAATAGGAGAAATTGGAGTAATTGAGAGAGCGAGAGAGAGAGAGAGAGAGAGCGAGACATAAAGCAGAAATGAGAGCGCTAGAGATCATCATATTTAATAATAAAAAAAAAAATACATTTCTGTACATTAGCAATAATATTGCCTCTTATTTGAACTGTACTTAACTGTAGTCATGTATTTTAATGCTACTCATTATGGTGGTACCTGGAGTGCCAAATTTTTTATGAGGTGGTAATTAGTGAAAAAAGTTTGAGAACCACTGCTTCAAAGTAAAACATATGCATGTTAAAAATGTATTTTATATCATTCATGAAAACCAGGCAAATGCTACATACTTGAATTACTTATTTTATATTAAATATAACAGTTTCCCAAAGATGTACAATAATAAAGTCTGCAATTAACATGTCACATTCGGTGGTCAAGCGTGTGTGTGAATTCAAATTTTGCTACCCTGAGGAGAATCATGCCATACAAGGACTCCCCACTCTCCTCTTCTATTTGTCTGAGTGTGTGTTTGCCAGTCTCTATGGCATTTCACACCGCAGCGTTAAAGCTGGTATATAGCCGCTACGTGCAGCTTTTTGTTTGCGCTGAATTACAGCGTCCTTCACAGCTCCCCTTGAGCTCACGACAGCCTCATCGTTCACCTTCTAAATGTCCACAGTCGCACGACTCAACCATCAATAGGTTTTTGTTCATAATGGAACAGCATTTTAAGTGAACAACAAGGAGATCAAGAGATTGAAGAGAACTGATCTCATTCAGCCTGTCGTGACTAAACAGCATATTCTTTTAAACTTTCTTCGAGACCAGACCTTTTAATTTCTTTTAATATTGTTAAGAAACTCATTTGTGGCGTCACAGTGGCGCAGTGGGTAGCACAGTCGTCTCACAGCAAGAAGGTCGCTGGTTCTAGGCTCGGCTGGGGCAGGTGGCATTTCTGTGTGGAGTTCTCATGTTCTCCCCATGATCGCGTGGGTTTTCTCCGGGTGCTCCGGTTTCCCCACAAGTCCAAAGACATGCGGTATAAGTGAATTGAGTAAGAACGATTGTCCATAGTGTTAAAGTGTGTGTGTGAATGTTTCCCAGCGATGGGTTGCGGCTGGAAGGGCATCCGCTGCATAAAACATATACCAGAGAGTTGGCGGTTCATTCCGCTGTGGCGACCCCGAAAGGGAAGAAAGCCGACATGATGAATGAACTCATTTGGCTGATTTTTAGTAAGACAAAACTGATTTGAATAGTTTAACAAAGAACTTGTGGCCAGTATCAGAGCATGTCTAGCTGCTCTGAACTATTATGGTATGTTCAATTTCATGCATTGGGTCCTTCTGTTCGAAGACGTTTAGTAGAAAAGTGCATGAAGATTTGAGTGGAGTAGTGGCTTTATGAGCAGCACTTACATAAGTATTCACTCATTCCCCCTACCCTTCAAAGGTACCACCAACTCCTTCAAAATGATACCTTCCTCCAGCCAACCTCATAATAATTTGTTTAAAATGTTTTAAATGTAACTCTATATTTCAGCAAAAACATTTACATGTTGATTTATCATGCATCACTTTCTTTTATAATCAAAAGCTTCACTTTTAGCTAATCGCAATCCCATAAAACCTGTAAACCAAAGCTCTGCGTAAGTATTCTCTTCACACTCTGCTACTGGAGCAGTGATCCCGATGGTAAATGTAGAAGTGAAAATGGAAAGCTAAAAATACATTGAGAAATGCATCTAGGTAGAATGCAGCCTCTTTTATAGAAGTTGCTTTATTAGCTTTTTCTGTTTTATTTATATACACTACTTTCTCTACAGTGAACCCACTCAACCCAACAAACATTTCTTCACGAGACAGAAAAAGAGCTGAAGCAGATTCTAAGTCTGAAATCTAAAATACAAGTAAACTATATTTAATCTTTAACAGGGGTGCTCAAAATTCTGGAAGGCTCCCGACCTGCACAGACTAGCTTTAGCCAATGATACTCACCTAATTAAGACCTCCTTGGCTTGACTAGCATGCGTTCACTACTTAAAGCATTTTCTTTTTCTAGTTTAATCAGTTTAAATTTAATTCAAAAGTAATGTACCCTTAACCCTAGTGCAACACAAGACATGCATGACTGACGCAAGCCTCTTTAGGGAAGTAAGATCCTGAAAAGTTATTTTTGCTTTCAGTTGATACATGAGAATTATCAGCCAGTATTTATGCTTTACCCACGTTCACTCAGTCTACAAGGACGTTTAGTGACATAACAATTTGTGTATTTGATAATGTTTAAGCTGCTTAAAGTTCAGTGCAAATAAGAAGCTTTAGATCGACCGGCATGGAAGCCATTTAAGATGTGTAGCTTAGTGGTAGTTTTAACATATAATAATTTTTAGCATTTAGCATTTTTAGCATTTTTTTTTACATCCTATATTATATGTTGCCGTTTAAAACCGACAAAAACATCTAGAAATGTGTATAGGTATAATAGTAGCATAAAAAGACTTTAACGTGTGGTGCACAGACATTTTTAGATGGTAAAGACTCAAGACACTTCACCTAAATGTTTTTAAAGTGTGCATTTTGAAGTTTTTGGCACTAATAAATTTGCTTTAAAATGTATTTTAATAATTAATTAAAGGTAACTTCATAACTATACCCTACAAATGACTTACTGAACAATTTCTGTTCATAAAAAAAGCTTTTTTGTTTTTTCACATTACTCTATTTATTTTACAGCTTGATTTGTCGAGAGAGAGAGAGAGAGAGAGAGAGAGAGAGAGAGAGAGAGAGCTCTAACAGTAAACTTGAGGCAACGGTCATTCATCCAGGATGTGGAAGCAGCTAGTAAACATCTTAATAGCACCGAGCAGAGCATAAACAAATAGCATTTTTGAAGCAAGTGTACCTAGTTTAATTCTATGCTAAAATCTCCCTCGCTCTCTAAGTTTTAAGTGCATGCAGCCTGTCATCTTTCCAGTACACAGGGAAATTAAAAAGTGAAAGTGAATATTTTTGAATTCAAACACAATGAAGAGCAAGGTTGACTGTAAAACAATTGGTTTTAATAGTAATCTGTTAACGATAACCAAATATCACTTCCTCCTCAAATTTATTCCAATAGGCAAATCTCCCAGTTAATCTGTATTCATCACATGGAGCGCTCTTGATATACTTTAATAATTAAAGTCACTTTTAAACCATACGATTATCACAAAAAATCTCAATTCAATTGTTAAATAATTTAAAGGTGCTTGAAAGCTTTTTTTATTTGCACAAAAGTTACTTTTATCATTTGTTTTTTATGGATCAATACTTTTTTTATATAAAATATAATACAAAAAAGGTGAAAAGAGAGCATCAAAGTACAATGACAGAGTGCTTTACTCTTCAGGTGTCAAATTTACAAACCTGTACAAAACTTATTTTCTCAAACATTTTAAAACAACACATAGGGAACTTGGTTAAAACATTTTTTCAGGTGAACTGTACTTGCAGACAAGTAGACTATGCAGTATCTAGAGCTAATATATACATATGGCTGATTATTGTGTCTTTAGTAATTAGTGAATGAATGCTTGTTTTCTGTTGTTTCTGTATCGGTACTTTTGGACTGTTTATGTTCTACTGATGCCTGCCCGTAGCTCACCTTAGGTAAAAGGAATGAAAAAATGTAGACCCTGTACCTGGCTGAATAAACAAAACACTAGAGAGTCAGAATGATTTAGAGCATTATATCAATATTTTCTCCCATCAAACAAACCAACAAGGATGTACAACATGGTTTACCGTATTAGATAGCAGCAGAAGAGTAGGCTGAGGATGAAGACGAAAATGGCGGTCCCAAAGACAACGATGTAGATATTGAGAGGAAGATTCTGGAACCCTATATTCGGCATCCTGAAACTGTAATGCTGTAAATCTGAGGTCATGGATAATCTGGACGGAGAATGAGAAAAAGAGACAAGAAATCATTAGAGTGTGATTCATTGATTGCAACACTACATGCTAGGTCATATGCTAGCAGACCACATGTCCTTTAATGCACTAATCTATTTATGCATCGTTTACTCGGTCTCAAAGGATAGTAATGATTATGTCTGCCCCATACACAGAAAAGTGAAAACCCTCATCAATATGGCTGTTATTCGACCCTTGGTTTGAGTTCCAGACTGTTTCCACAGCAACTGAGTATGCACCTGTGAGACCAATGAATAAATTAATGAATGCATTAACTTGTGCATGGCGTTATGTCTGTAATATTCCAATAGAGAGGGAACATTGGTCCAGCTGGATGTATTTATCATCACAAACACGGACTCTCTGTGGGAAATTGAATCTACTGACAGTCAGCACTAGGTCGATCAGGTTCATTATAGACTTATCTTATGTTAAGATTTTTATTTGGGCTTTAAATGATGCATGAAAACAAAGTCTACAAAATAGGAATTGATTATATGTTATCACTGTAAAATAATATCCAATGATGGGATAGGAATGTGGTCATCCCGTATAAACGTTAAATTAATGACGTCATGCTGTGTCCTAAGGGATCTTGCCACTTGGGAGCCTCTCTCAGCTCTGTAAGAACTAAACAACCAGAGTGCACGAATTCTGCTGACGTGATCTGGAAATAACTGTCGTGTTGCGTCGATTTTAATTAAAGCCCTCTTGTACCCAGTTATTTTTAAAAACTACCTTTTTACGCCTTGTTAAAAAAATGCTTCCCATTTGTACTGGCAAAAAACAAACTCCATCCACCCAAAAACACTGAAACACTCTTAAAACCCAAAAATGGTAATTCATTAGATGGCAGCCGACTTCTCAACCCTGAATGTCAGCCAATCAACAAATTAATTTAGTTTTGACAGGTTTTTTCCTTCAATGCCAGGGAGATCAGCTTAAGTCTGATTTATACTTCACCGTCAACTCGACGAATTGCCCATTTACAAGTAAAAAATGGGATTTGGGTCACTTTGAGTGCAGTATGAACTTCAATGTATAATGCACTTTCATACAAAACAAATTCCCAACTGAATAAAAGTGTATCTTTACAATATACAACACACCTTAAATCCATATAAAAGAAAAAAACCTGAAAAAAAACTATAGAAAACTTTCAAAGTAAGGCCATAACAATTACATAGTGTCATAAGCAGCAACAAAAAGTGAGTTTTGAGCTGAGTTTCGAAGAAACTCGAATAAGAAACTTTGAATAAAAATTGATTTATATGTAGAGATCGAGTTCCTACCAACACGATCAAAAACTAACTTTATGGAATCAGGGAACATGAACATGATTTAGGAACATAAAGTCAGGGGGAAAAAATGTTTGTAGGGGGTGGGGATCTTTGTTTTGGTCTGAGAGGGAGAGTTTTCACTTGACATTCTTTAGGCTGCAGCACTCCCCCGTAAGGGCATGTCCGGACATGCCTTTAGCAGATAAGATGAGAGTAACAGCACATTTGAGGCTGTGTGTGTAAACAAAGGGTGAGGCAGAGAACCACAGCGTGATGTACTGTAACAGCACATGCAGTTGCCCATTATACTGGCTCAATATGCTAAGGGATCTACTCTCATCATGAAACCGTTTTACATCTTGAACCAGTCTGAAAACATCATCTTTTGACAAATTCATAAATGCTTGTTTACTTCCTCTTTCTGTCTCTGAGAGTCATGCTCACGAGGATATGATCCAAACAGAAGATCAATAACAGATGTTCTCTCTCTCTCTGTTTCTATCTCTCTCAAACAATCTGTGCTCTATTATTAAGCACACAAAGAGAGTAAAACCAGTCCTTAGGTTTGTTTGTTTACATACTTCCAATAACACACCTTTCACTTCATTACCAATAGAGTATTACATTTGTTGCAAACTTTCGACGTGTGTTTTAAATCTATTTCAAATTGATTTGTGGTATCGCATGTCAAACTAAAATTCGATGAAACTTTGTTTGTAGCTGAATCTGGAATTTCACCGGGTAAGCTGTCAATTCAAGTCAATGGAGTAGATTTCATAGTGTGACCACGGCATTATACAGAACATTTTTATCAAAAAAAAAAACCTTATGCAGATGAAGCCAATTAGAACTATTGCAACCAAAGTTAATTAAATTATCAATAAATTGGCTGTACTTTATTCTTTGTATAAGTATTAACCATTTTATTCAACACTCATGCACTGCAATTTAATGCATTCGAATATGTTCTATAAGTGAACTCCAATGTTTATCCTAATTATTTTTTTATTTGAGAAAGAGCAATTTCAACACCTGGATCATGCTGCATTAAACCCTTATCTTCTAGGACTATGAATAATTTTAACAGTTTGTTAATGTGAAGTACAGTAAAGATTTATAACTGTGCAGAGTGCAGCTTATTATGTTATGACAGTGCTTGGAAAAAACACTGTTTGTTTATTGCATAACCCCAAAACTCCTAAACAAGAGTGTTGGTGAACTTCCGTAAATGTTGCCATTTAAAATTTTCTTTAAAAGGACAGTTTTCTTTTTTGAAGGGCCACAGAACTTGCCTTATTTACACAAACTCTTTCTTGCATTGCCAGAGTGGTAGGTTGGCAAGCCAAAAAGGTTTCAGAGCTCACAGCATGGAAGACTTTAAGAAAGCAGCTTCTACACAAGAGTTCCACAAACTTCTCTTGCGAACATAGTCACAGACACCAAATGTGGGCTGGAGCCACTATCCTGCTGAGGAAAAAAGCCCTACAACAACAAAAGATCTTTTGAAGTGTCTGTCAGACCATTGCTACCAGCAAGATTTCGTGAAGAATTCAATTGGCTTTTTTACATTTCTGTTCCACCGGGCACAAAGTCCCTTTTCAACCTGTCTCTCCACTATCTCTCCAAACTGAGCAGACATAAACGTGCATTAATGCTTTATGTACTGTGAGGACACTGCCTAAAGTATTTTGACTCTACTAGAGAGGAAATTTACTTAAAAGTGAGAGGAAGTGCAGCCTGGAGAAGCTCATGCTTAAAAATACATAAAAGTTCCAAACTAACAGACTGAGACAATAGAAAGGGAACTCCCACCAAATCACAAATACAGAAAAAACTGGGTATTTGTGTGGTTTAGTTTTTGCATGTTCGACTCAAAAGAGTGTTTAGTTTGAATGCCTAGAAATATAAAAATGCTGACTATAAGCACAAGCTAAAATCATAAAGTCCTAAAAAAAAGGCAAGTTCAGCTACCAGTTGCTGCATAAACAAACTTTAAACTGTTGAAATTAGCTTAACAGAAGATAGTAGAAAATGTTTTATTAAAGAACAACCAGTCTCTCTGTAGGAAAAATAACCCCCATCAATTTAGTTAAGAAAGAGCGGACTTACATCACCAACATTTCAGTCTCTCATGAAGTCAAGGCAGGTCTTTGTGTCAGTCAAACTATCTGCGTGGTCATTCTCCTCAATGGATCACAATGGGTATTTTTAGCTAGTGCTAAATATATATTAAGCAACACCCTTGACATCCATCAGTTTAGTTCACTAGGTGGAAGATGGCTGATTTAAAGTAAATGCTGTTTCTTTCAGTTTCATTTCACACATGGTGGAAAAAAGTAAACTCTCTTCAATGTTATAACATGGCTTTCTAACTAAATGTATTAAAACAACAGAAGACACCCCCCCCCCCAAAGAAATGTGCATCCCAACAAATGCATTGAGAAAATCTATCAGAAAGAGATTGTTGTAATTTTGATTTAGAAGAAAAAAGTAACTTTAGTATTTTATATAGATACACAATTATGGATTGAGTAGTTAATTATAAAAAAATATATAAGTTTTACAAGCGTCAAGGTGGCGCAGTGGGTAGCATGGTCGTCTCACAGCTAGAAGGTCGCTGGTTCTAGGCTCGGCTGGGGCAGGTGGCATTTCTGTGTGGAGTTCTCATGTTCTCCCCATGATCGCGTGGGTTTTCTCCGGGTGCTCCGGTTTCCCCACAAGTCCAAAGACATGTGGTATAAGTGAATTGAGGAAGAACGATTGTCCATAGTGTTAAAGTGTGTGTGAATGTTTCCCAGTGATGGGTTGCGGCTGGAAGGGCATCCGCTGCGTAAAACATATGCCAGAGAGTTGGCGGTTCATTCCGCTGTGGCGACCCCGAAAGGGAAGAAAGCCGACATGAAAATGAATGAATGACAAATTGGAATTATTTTGGAATTACAGGAAGTGGAATAAAATTCTGGTAAAATTCCATTGCTATTTTATTGTTGTTTCTGAGCATTATCTGTGCAAACAAATCAAGCAAATAAGGTCAAATTATTTCATATAGCAACAAAATTGCAATGCAATTCCAATTCGATTCCAGGAAGTGAATTGTAATTTACCATTCATCCTCAACTCAATTCATAAATGGCCCCAATTTGATAATGTACTTTTGCCAAGTATACATTATGGACATCCATTTCAGTGGATTTAAATTCAAGAGAGAGCATAATATAAAGTGTGCAGCGAGTTCTGCATCTTTGGGTTTCCAGCTTCATAAAGTGCATCACAAACATGTTTGAGGAGTAATATGAAGAAATATAACTAATTGGCTAAAATTTAAGCTTCATATTAGAGATTTTATTGAAGAATATACTATTTTACAGTTGATATCTGCTTTAAAGGTTTGACCTCTTTTTGGAGCTACATGTCTCAGGTGGTAAAAAGAAGGCTTGACCGTGGTCTGAACAAACTGCTCAAAGTCAGACACAGGTCAAATGTAACACCAAGAATAATATAAAAAAGTTGATTTATATTCATGAAAGTTGTAAATTGTATTAATTCATTACATACAGGTTAATATACAGCGTTAACATGTTTACATTTTGATGATCATAACTGACAACTAATACAAAATTCTAATATTGTGAAAAGGGTTTCAATTATTTTAATGAAACTTTGTCTGATATTCTAATTAAATGATCAGCACTTAAATATCAGTTTTATTCAGATTTTGATTGATTTAAAAAAATGAACCAACATCCAGAAATACCTGATTCTGAATCGGTGCTTTAGCTCATATAATAAAATAAAAATTCACATCACATACATATTTTCTCCACCACACCATTCTCTGTAAAAGCTCCTACATCTTCATGGGAACCCATTTTTATAAGAAAAAGACCCCCTGCTGCGTACGTCCTCTGGTAATCTTGACTCACACGCAGAGTGTCCCTCCTCCCATACACAACATAAAAGGAGGAAGGCAATACCTTAAGACATAGACCCATAAATATGTTTTTACAGTCAACACTCGCCTATTGTGAAGCAAATACTCTCCAGCTTGTTTTTGCAGTGCGTGAACCCAAACATGATCGATTATGCAACAGGGACAATAAATCTACGCCAAATTCTTAGTCGCTATGGTGAAGCTTTGATATGAAAGCTTTTTTTTGCAAGACTGGAATGAAAAAAGTTGACTTAAACGTTTTGCTCATCAGAGCCCAATTGTTCAAACTAGTTTTAAAATTCAGTAATTGACATGTTGCGATCAGGAAAAATCTCTGCATTCTCTCACAACAAACTCCCAAGCCAATTTTCAGCGAATTGTGGCAAGGCCCTGCACCAGAACAAAGGCTGCTGTCTGAATCTGAAGTGGAAATTTCCACTGAGCCTTGAGCTCTTGCTCTCCCAGTTGCACATCTGAAACCTAATATTACAACAAATCTTGTGGGGCTCCAGCTTCCTAAGGGGTGTGGTGCAAGTCCTGACAGCACATGGTTCATGAGAACATATGATCACGGTTTCACTAAATTTTTACTGAATTGTCTGATCAGTAGCAGTCAAATTCACAGTTACAAAAAAAGGGAAAAAATAATAATGCTTTTTTCTTGGAATTTTAGATGGTAGAGTGACTCATAGTGTGCGTACAGCTAGTGTCCGTTATAAGGTCAGACGACCAAATGGTCCTCACACAGTTATAACAGGGTTTCTGCGGTTTTGATAAAGTCAAGTTTAAGACTTTTAAGGATCTTTCAGGGCCTTAGAATCAGGTTTAAGACCCATATCATAACATCAAAACACATACAAACTTTTTTACATAATAAACACTGTGCATCGAATACATTGCCATCACTTTTATGTTTTTGAGCATTTACAAAGGTTTTCTCAAACTCTGGCAACCCTAACCATGACCTTTACAAAGTTGAATGTTTGAGAGCTTTTTCTCAATTTCTCATAACCCCAAGCAACAACAATATAACACATATTAGATGAGCTTTACATGGATATGTATTTATAGACATAATTATTTAATGTATTTACGACCTAAAACAGTGAATGTAAGACTTTTTAAGGCCTCAAATTTGGATAATGGCTCTCTTGTCATTAATTTCGACACTCACCTCCATGTGGCTAGTGAGCTTTACAAAATCACAGATTTCAAACATATTAGGGCGTATTCTGAGTGAGATATGGCTCGCAACAAATCGGACATAAGTAATTCAAGACTTCCCCGAGGTAGATTAATGTTATGCAGCTTTGCAGAAAAATATTATACCTTAAACTGACCGGTTCATTAGGAAAGATGAAATAAAGACTTTTTATTTTACTTAGGTTTCTTTTTTAAGTTGAAGTTGCCTTTAAAAAGCTGCAATGACTATGACATTCTTAAAGGGGATGTATGTATAGCATTGTATTTATTAAAGCTTTTTCTTTTAGCTTTTACCCTCAGCTTCAGTTGATTTCTGGATAATTCCTCTTCAAATAGAATCGTTGTTTCTAAAGTAGAAGTAAATGGTAATGGTAAGAAGTAAAGCTTCTTAAATAATTAGAAAATACAAGATGTTGTTTGTGTCTGTTAGTATGTGACATTTGAATCTTTTATAGATTGCATTGGCTTATCAACAGGGCCAGAGCAGCTTCTTGATGTTTTTTTGGTGATTATCATTTGTACGCATTGAAAGTGCGCCTTATAACCTACTATGCCTTATAACATACAAAATACGGTATCTATGTTGCGAAGGCTTTTTAAGTTTAGTGCCTTGGAAATTACGGAAATTACATATTTGAACGTATTTACCGGGCCAAAAATAAATGTAACGAAACACACGCACACACACACACACGCACGCACATGCACACACACGCAGGCACGCACGCACACACACACACACACACACACACACACACATCCTCTTATACAGATTAATTTCTTTCCCTGAATTAATTGGCAAGTAGCTGTTACTTTTTTGATAAATGAAAAGTACACTGAATTCATACCATGCATTAGAGATGCTTGTTCTTCGTGCTATTCTTTACATGTTTCAAAACAAGAAAAATTGAAGAATCTTCTGTCTCTGTGAACACATACGTAATTTGCTGCTGTAATAATGCAGCAAAAGCGTTCAAACACATTAGTATTGTTATAAATTCCAAAAGAAAGCCACATTAGGATCTACACAAGTTTTACAGAGTTCTGACTCGACAGACTGCAGCATCAAACTGCTCTTGTAAAATATAATTCCCAGCATTCAAAGGGTCACAACGGCAGATTCTCTTCTTGTATGCTAGACATTTAAAGTTACATACAATAAGAAAAGCTCTTTTTTGAGCAGCGAGGACCTTTACGATTCCTTGGTTCAGACCTTACTAGCTATTGATGGCATAAAAACACAATGTACTGTTAATTAAAGCTTTCAATAGCTTTATTGCTCTGATCTGATAAACACAGGATCTCATTTCTTCTGTAGACAGACCTTAATATGTTTTTTTTATTATCGAGATTTTCATTTTTCAGGGCCAGTGGAAATATTCAGTTCTTATCCCTGCACTTTAAGGGAGGTGATATCTCTGGTGTACAAACCTTTAGTTTGCAATGCTTCACTCAAGCATTAATACTTCTCTCAAGCTGTAAGTGTTTGCAGTTATCAAATATTCAATGATCGTCAATCTTTCTAAGAGGGCAGGTTTGCTATCTTGTGAGCTTCCAGCGTAATATGAGATGCAACAAACAAGTAGTAGAAGTGACACCAACAGCTGTTGCCTCTAATTTACCTTCAGACACAGTCGATGTTCACCACGGGGCTCTCATAAACAACTAAAACCTTTACCCTCTCTCTCTCTATCTTTTAGCCTAGTTTCTCTTCTTCTATTCGCCATGTGGACATATTTCAGGGTTAGCGAATGGTCTTATAATGTCTAAAATTCAATGTTCTGAATGCTCCCAAATGCTAAAAAGTATTATAAAAAAATCACAGTAAGGGTTGCCATAGTCTGAGAAAATGTGCATAAATGTTATGACTTAAGTAATAGTTAGGTTGCCACGGCTTATGAAAACATTCATAAATCCTCAATACAAATAAATAATCATTATGAGGCGCTATAGTTTGAGAAAAGACTCATCCACACTCAAAATCATAAAACAAAAATAATGGTTAGGGTTGCTAAAATGGTTGTGAACATTCAGAAATGACCAAAATCTTAAAACTGATTGTTAGGGTTGCCAGATATTGACATAAAATGCATGAATGTTAAAACTGTAAATGTGATTGGAAGGGTATAATTATACACATTTTGAGAAATGCTCATAAACTCCCAACTTTGTAAAAGGCATGGTTAGGGTTGCCAGAGTTGGAGAAAACCTTCATAAATGCTCAAAACCTTAAAGTATATGTATGTGTTTCTGATGTTATGATATAGGTATTACATTTTTATCCTAATGGTCTTAAACAGATTTTAAAAGTCTTACATTTAATCTTATCAGATCTGCAGAAAGCCTGATATTTACAAGTATCCCCCGTTTAACACTTAAATAGAGAATTGGGATTATCAGCACCAATTCTTTAGAATCAGAGTCTCTGAAAAGAGGGTTTTCTTTTTAAGGAGTCTGTTAAACACCGGGCAGCGGAAATACCAGAGCGACCGTTGATTAAAAAGACTTACAAGCTGTTGATACAAGAGCATTAAGAGTCAAAAAGGGAAGCCACTGGAGCCAAGCAGCAGGTTTACTATCGGGAGCATTTTGCAATGATCATAAAATTTGAGCTCCACTAACAAAGATGTTGATAAAGCATTTCATTAACACTTACACTGGCAGATAAATCATCTTTGTGGATTTTAGGCAGGATTCAGACTTCAGGAGCCTGCAAAACATGATGACTAATTCACATCTGGGTCTTACATAATTTACAAAAGAGCATTGAGGGGAACAAACATGCAAATCCAGCTGACGATGAATTGCCTCTCTATCCAGGATACGTAGCTGCCTGAATTAAAATAGCGTTTCTGTTCTTCTGAGTTGAAAGAAATAATTAGGCCTGGAATTAGCCGCCCGAGACCTGTTTCTTGGTCGGGTAAAAGTATTCCTAAGCATCATGCAGGACACAAAGACATTCTGTTCAGCAGCTCATTTGCATGTTGAGTAACCTCAAAGTTATTGCAAAAGCTGAATGTTAGTCTAAACACAGCAACGTAAATACAGATTGTAAATGATTACGTACAACGCATAAACACTTCAAGAAGCTTTGGGTTTAAAGAGGTTATATGTTAATGAACACGTATCTGGGTGCAGAATGAAAACAGATGTAACGGTGGGTCAATTGCCCACTTCTTTGAAACCGTGATCTGCGGCAAATATTAATGCTTTTTGAGTTCTGCTGCACATAAGGTCACACTGTTGACCTCTCCTCTATAGGAGGCTTTTCTTTTCTTTTCTGTTACCAAACAGCCAGGACGGCAGAAGCCAAATTGACATCTGTGGACATTGTGCAAAAAACAAGTTCTTGATTAGTTGTTATGACATGGCGTACATGCCGTTCAGCAAGCTAGACTGAAAACAGCACACATACACTTTTTCATTACACTAGAGAGCAGAGTGGGCCACTTGATGACGTTAGAGGTGCAATGAAATTAAATTGATTTCTTTCCATGACAAGTTGAGGATGCTGCTTTGGATTGTACTAAATATCCCCATAATTGATTAGCCACCAATCATTTTTGCGAGCAATTGACGTATCGGATGCATTGCAGTGTTCCATCAAAATTCACAGCTTTAGGGGGGATGAGTGTTTGTTATAAGTTCAGCGTCTTAACCAGAAGAATATGTTTTAATATTAGAATCTGTCAGCAAACACAGATATTTGAATTTGAATACATTTTTTCGTTTGTTAATTTTTAACAAGTGACTAAAAATGTGAAAATCAATCTCTTTGTTCAAAAAATCACTATTTAAATCTAGTTTACTAAATCCCAATGAATAGGCTCCGCTGGACCTGACTCAAAAACATTTCCAATCAACCAATCAGCACTTAATGGCTCACTTTTATCACACACCACCCTTTGAGTTATCATGAGTCCAAATTAGGGATATAAATAAAAACAATTAACTTGGGCCCAGGCATTATATGTCTACAGATCTAAAAATATGAAACATGTGTGTCAATGAGAGTCTGCTCACTTCTGGGACCTGCCTCAAGTGGTCAGTCAAGGAATTACACCTTCAGTCACTTCCGTTTAAGTGCCCAGAGGGAAAGTCGGGTGTTGTGGCTTGCTTTCCACAGACAGAAATTTTCCAAAGCATTTAGTTTACCATCTTATAAAAGCCAATTCTTGATACTAATAGGTTTCTTTTTGTATTTAGTAACAAGACTTGCAGGCTGTGTTTTGTTCATGTGAAAACTGACACATTTTTCATAGTAAAGTTCCAATCCCAATCTTTTCACATTTAATATTTGATTAATGATGCTGTATCATGCAAACTCTACCTTTCAGACATTTATTTCAGAACACAACCATTAGGAGTGATTCAAAGACATTGTTTACGATATATACTGCATTTTAAATGTTATCAAGTGTGCAGTCTCAAAGGGTCAAACATGTATGATAAATGATTTAGCAGGGGCATGCTATGGCACCTTTAAGATATTAAGTAAATTGTGGTAACATAAGATGGTTTGTTTTACATTTATTTCAACCTATTTAATCAATAACATGATCGACTACCAATATGTTACTAAGGAGAAGGAATGTTAGATTGTTGTTTTTTGTTTTAAACTCGTTTGTTACACCTAATACAATTCTAATCACCCTAAATCTTGTAATTATTGTGAAGGCTCATAATGAAGTACTCATGTAAATATATTAATCAGCTGTCTTGTGTATGTACCATCAAACTAGTCAACTAATGCTAACTCTGCTCTGAGTTCAAATAAGCTGTCTATAACCTAACAAGAATGTGGGTGATGTCCACTAGGTGCTTAAATTTCTCCTACTATGATAGTTGTTTGCAATGGGACAAATTATAATTAGGGTTAAGCATTCCAACTCCAGCACTAGTGCACAGAATAAAGTGCAGTGATTTCTTTTGTTTACATTGTATATGACGAGCACGTGCTGAGCAAACAGCTGGGGTCAGGCAAGCACGCGCCTCGAACGTTCTACGCGCGCGCCCTTTCATTCTCATAATGACGTAAAGATGCTCGCGGATGAACGAGTGTTCAGCAAAAACAGATTTGACACGACAAATACTTCGTTTATTAACAGCTCAGTTTGACATTCAGACAGTTAAGCAGAGTCTTTATTTGTTAAATAATTGGTGACATGTCGAGATTTCTAATTGTGGCGATATAAACATATTTAATCAGCGTAAACCATTGTAGGTGACAATATAAATATATAAACGAACACTTGAGGCTGTCTGGAATAGTAACTAGATGCCATGGGCATTACACAGAATCGATTCATTTAAACAGAACTTCACGGAATCATTTTAAACGATGTAGCTTTATGTAATGCCGTTTTGCTTCAAGCCACTGAAAGTCATAATCACCTCAGTAATTAGAATGGTTGGGAACGGAGGTATTTATTATGTAACCAAACATCCTTTCAATGCATGTTCTTTTTACACTTTTTAGTATGTACATAAGGTAACTCGCAATTGCTGCCCTGAATATTGCTAGCATTATTTTGCTATTGCTCCAAATAAAATCACTCCATCGTTCTTTTAGCAATTGTAATATAAAACACTAAAACATTGTGTTCTACGTTGTATATTTCGTTGGAATTAAATACCACGTTTTAATAACCGTTTTAATTTAAAGAATCAATCATAAGTTAATCAGGTTACATAATGTTCAGGTCCTATCTGTAAGTCGTTTAAATGAAAGTAAAATAAAGCATAAACATCCACAAAACACGGTGGCTATTTTTATTCACCGTTGAGGTATTAATATCTATTCATGAACACATGTTTACAGAGTCGACTCAAATGAATCAAACGTCCACGACTCGGACAGCATGCTAACGGTCATTCACGTACCGCTTCAGATTGACTCGTAAAATTCGCTCTTTAAGATTGGCGCTTTTATCTGTAAACTCCATTAATAATCATAACCACGGAAGGGAAGCTTGTTTACAGGCAAGCAAGTGTAATTGTGTTTTATCTCGTGTAGTAATGTGGACTCACCAGCCGTGTGTCCGCCACTCCTCCCTCCGGCTCGACCGCGAAAACAGGCGAGAAAGGCTGAACGCTGCGGCACCGCGGTGTTCGGAACCTTCTTCTTTCTTCCTTCCTTCTAGCAAGGGATTATTTACAAATCAAACACTTCTAATCAATTAGGGTATATCCAAGCGTGTTAAAAAGCAATGAATTGTGGTAAAATGAAGCATCGCAGGCTGAGTTCGCGAGGGTTGTAAATTAGATGAGGGCTGGTTTCTGGGGCTGCAGTGCGGCGTGTGTCCGCGCCTAATTCTCGTCGGCATGTGGACGATTGAGATTTTTGGTGTTGGATGTGGTCTGTGCACGTAACACACGACACGAGCAGGTCCCTCCTCCGTCACCCCAGAGCGAGAGAGATGCTCTCGTGGTGGGGGAGGGACGTTCAGCAAATCCGTGTAGTTTATCCTTGCTCACATAGACTCTATGGATGTCATATATTAGTATTCTGCTTTGTTTATAGCTTTTAATTATTTTTAAGATTAAGATTTTTTTTTCAAGTTAACACGTTTTTTAAACCTTGTATGGTGTTCGAGTCTGTGGGACCCATTTTCAGTTGTCATCAAAAAAATAATTATACAAGCAATAATTTTTTGAAACTGAGATTCACTGGGCTTGGCTCATTTCCTGTGACCCCACACGTACGCCCCCTACACATTTATATTACACACAAGGTGTTCGGGTCTACTGGACCCGGGGCACGTAAAAGTGTGAAAATTGTAGATTCTTTACATTTATTCTGTCTTCCCACACAAACATAAATCACACATAAACATAACATTTTACATTTTAGAATAAAACTGTATGATTGTGTGAATTAAAAGTGCCAAAATCCAATGGGTCCAGCAGAGCCACCAACCCTGCCAAAGTAGCAATAATGAGAACACCACACATGGTTTAGATTCTAAACGTGAAGAAATCAGGTTAAAGAACAATAAATAAAATATTTTGCTGTTTATATCACTTGTTTCTTGGCTAAAGTAAATATTCTTTAAGTATTTAACATAAAATGTCTTGATTGGGTGAATTAAAATCCGCAAAAGGCAATGGGTCCACCAAAACTCCAAACACCGCCTGATGCAAAAATATTAACACCACACAAGGGTTACATATGCTTTTACACACTTAAAAATGTAACTTGCACAGGTGTCAGTTGGATGAAATGCAGTGTAATGAATACAATAATCACCTTCACATAAGGTGTAACTATGTTATGCGTACAACTTGTTTGTTCTAAGCAAATCCCTGTGGTCAAAAAAATTGTTGGATTTATTTAAAAATCTTGGTCAAGGGAATTCCATCTAGTAAATTCATTCATTCATTCATCTTCATGTCGGCTTTCTTCCCTTTCGGGGTCGCCACAGCGGAATGAACCGCCAACTCTCTGGTATATGTTTTACGCAGCGGATGCCCTTCCAGCCACAACCATCTAGTAAATATTTACTATAAATTATCGATTAAAAGCAAAGGTAAAATGTTATATTTGAGTAACTACAACAAATTAAGATTTTTCAGTCATGAGAAAGAGGCCATCAAACACTATTTTTTTCATTTGTTGGAGAAACACAACAGTGTAGAGTACACTTTGTATGTGGTTTATCCCACTACAAAAATACTAACTCCATCAATTAAGACACCAGGGGTCCTAAGACAGCAGTGAGATGTGATTAACACAGACATCGCATAGACACAAAAGATCATGGAAGTGTTTACTTATGGTAAGAAAAGATTAAGTTTGATTACAAACACTCAATAAGCTCACTTTAGTGGAAACCCTTGAGCTACCCCTGGTATTTGGACAAATTTTCTGATTGTACATCCAAGTTTGAAGATTTAATCTAGAGTAATGGTAGCTTTTAATATACACAGAACATGATGTATTTTTTTTTTCAAGTGTTCTTCGAATATTAAATGAAGTTAAAGTTCCCAAAAGCAGAAATCACCCACTATCCTGGTTTTAATAACCTTTTTAAAGACCATTTTTCATTTCATTCTATCACTAAAACAAATCAAATTTTAAATGACCCTTTTTGTGATTTTGAAAGGTTTATTTTTTAATTTTGGAGGTTTACAATAACAGGTTGACACACAAGGTTGAAAAAAGCTTTTGTTTTTTATAACATGCATATAATTTGACCCCATTTGGTCGCAAATCCCAAATGATTCGTTTAGTGAATCATTCGTATTAAACTCCACCTCTATGTGACACAACTGAAGAAGTTTATGGAGCTGCTGAATGAAATCTATCTTACCCGGTTTTGACAATATTTAGAGAAATTGCCCTGCCATAAATCACAACCAAAAAATAGAGTACAATCCACACAACATAAGACTGTTCGTGATTGAACAAGAGTCGACATTTCAGTCAAGGAAGCTTGAGGCTCATTAGGAGTGTGTTCATCATTCAGGGTATCGGGTGAAATATGGTTCCTTACTTCACAGAGAATAGATTAATTCTCAGACGCAGTTAAACAAAAACAATTTCCCTTCCTGCATGTGGAAAAGGCTTCCTCTGTGGAAGGCTTGCATAACCCTGCTTACACTCATGCGACTGTGTCATCCGAGAGCCCTTAGCTCAATGTTTGAGATGGGGTTTTTAGCGTGGTTTTTCTGCATGAATGAATGACATGGAAGGTTGTATGGCATATTATGTCAACTCATTGATTCACTTTCAACTAGGACTCATTTCAGCAACTCTTCAGAGTCAACTCTTTCTTATCAAAGGGAATATTTTGATTCACTAAGCGCTTTCAGTTTTAAAACTCCAGCAGGGTGTTCCTCAATCCTAAAGCTATGTTTCCCTGGAAAACAGTGGCACTGAATGACTATGAGTGGGCATTCTCCCAGTTTAAACAGTTTGTGCGCCTGTGTCAATGCATGCCAATGAGCTGCCACTGACAGACACTTATTGTACCCCAGCCAACTGTGGGCGGAAACATGGAAAGCCATGATTAGCTGCTCAGGGGGTGGTTCAAGAGACCAGGATGGCAGAGCTTACAAAGCCCTATTGAGGGTGGTGCACTGGGCTCTAGAGTGTCACCCATTCAAATGGCATGTGAGAATATAAAGTGAGCAGAGAGCCAAGAAGCCACATTCTCTGTAAAATGAAGTAGGAATAATTAGTTGTATGTTGTTATAGAGCTGGAGCATGAACTTGTCAGAATACTTTAATTTACTTCTAATAGTGTATATGTAACCTAGTTAAATCATGCATAAATTGGGATCCACACCGTTGGGTCTGTGCTGCTGGTACACTAGGGGGCAGTGTTAGATGTCTAGCAGCAGTCATCTCTGCACTCGCTGAGGTCTTTATTGTGCATCGTCAAGGGAAAGCCGCTAGTTTGATCCATTTTGGTGAAGTTCTCTTCAGATCCTGCTTCAAAAAACATACCAAGTGATCCACGATCTGCCTCTGTGATCCTGCACAGCTACCCCAGTGCTCCAAAACAGGGTCCTCCCACCACTAATTCCTGGACCGGAAACCATTAGTTACATTGGTGCCGTAACCATAGACTATACATAACTTGGACATAGCATGCGCAACATTTTGTATGATCGGTAAAGCAGGCTAAAAATGGGCATAGGCAATCATTTCCCTGTAACCAATAATGGGTCAGATGTCTGATTGACTGAAGGTTTATATTTGATATATCTTAAACAAACAATTAAAAAATAATTCGCCTCCCTCCGAGGGTTCATGAAGGTCAAAAGATTGAAGTTAAAAAAAACCATACAGTACGAGGGGTGAAAACATCTTTTTTTCAGCTTCAAAGTTTGGCAGTTTTAACATTGGAGTGAATGAGAATTTACTCACTTGTGATCCCACCCCTTTCCGGCCCGTTGAGGTACTACAATTCAATCACTTCCTTTTGCGCAGGAGCAGGCAGAGCGGGGTTTCAATCAAAGCTGCGTCTGGTGCGACTAAAGACCGCTACACATCTATCCGAACTGAGATTCGTAAGAATCCTCGGATGGCTTCTCTGCAAGATGCATTTTGCAAGCTAGTGCTCCTTACCATTGGTTGAAGCTCATGTGCAATTATGTATCGTTCATGGCAAGAATGAATGGATGCTGCATCCCAATCCTTCACACTCTTTTTTATGGGCGTGCATTGAGAATTAAAGTGTCCCAAACCATAGTGTGCAAAAAAAAGTGTCAGAGCGGTGCCCAGATGTGTATTTTTTCCTGTTAGATTCTTAAGTACGGATCAATGAACACTCAACCGGTTTATATTACCCACAATCCCCTGCGCTCAGGTGGAAGGAATTTTCTCTGGGACAAAAACAAATGAGTATGAGGCGACGTGTAGGATTTAAATCAAATTCGCGTATCAATACATACATAAAACTCGCGCATACATACAAACTCACGCATGAATATACGTCTATGAACACTCGCGCATACAAACAAACTCGCTTTATGCCAATACACATACACATATGTAAACTTTATACATGCACACCTATTAACATTTACACATAAATATAAACTCGATGAGCACATACTTATATTTATATATATAAATATAAATACATGAAATCATATATGATTTCAGATGTGGATGTGGGTACATTTTTGCAAACGGAAGTCTTCAATGAAAATTGAATAGCTGTGCCGTTTGTTTGTGCTTTATTTGCTTGTACAAGTTGCAATGAAGACAATATTGTGAATTTCTTAAATAGTGCATTGTAATTCCTAACGCGTATACCGCAAGACCCAAGAGAGACCCTTTATAAAGATTTGGAAAACAATGTCAGAAAAATTAACAGTCTTTTGTCTGTGGTTCATTATGATCAAAATGCCGAAAGCAGAGAATGCTGGAGACAAGAACATTTTGTAGAATGTGGATTGCTTCGCTTGTAGCATGCTTGTAGCTTGTGTGTGATTTCCGGTTACGCTCAAACGACTTCCTTTTACACTGAAATGACTTCCGTTTACAATGTGTGTTGTAGTTTTATACATGGTTCGAGTTTACGAGTGTGCGAGTGTTTATAGGTATACGCATCTATATGTGCACGAAAGCTATCCAATGAGTGTATATACATTTGTATACTAAAATAAAATGTATTTATGTGCATTTAATAATAGTGTGTAATTTATAGGTGTATGTGCCCGAGTTTTATGTATGTATTAGTAAGCGAAGTTTGATTTACATCCTACATGAGGACTCGCTGTAATATGAGACATTTTTTAACAAGACTCATATAAATAAATAACATCAACATAGAGAGTGTTTTATTTATGATAATAATTCTTTAAATGAAGTAATGAAAAAGAAGGAGCTAAGCTCTCACGGAGTCAGATGGACTGTAGGTTACACAGAGACTGAGTATTGAAGTTGGATTGAAATAAGACCTAGTGAGTGAGGATATCTGAGACTGTAAGGGACATTTAAAGGATATATTTTCTTTTAGTGAAGAGTTCATCCTAAACTGTAAAACGGTATTAACATTTAAATTATATTATAAAAGAAGTATATATATATATATATATATATATATATATATATATATATATATATATATATATATATATATATATATATATATATATATATATATATATATATATATATATCAAAATGAGAAGTTTTTACAAATACCAGACTTCGGTCTGTAGATAACCTGTAAAAGTCTTTGCAGTTTATTGACTCTAAAGCTAAGTTCAGATGCCAGATTTCAATGCTTAACTACGATTTTTAAAAATGAAATCCGTCTTTTTTTGTTGTTGTTCACATTAGAAGCAACATGTGACTTGTATTCGTCCTGTAAATGAAGGCAATCCAGCTTGCTGTGAGATAAGGATGTGCTGAAAAAAAAGACTAATTTTGATTAAAAACGAAAGTAAACATGGACAAGAACCACCATCGTTTTACAGAATAAATTCAAAAATAAGAAAAGAAGAAATATTTATCAGTTCTACTTCACTGTCCTTCCATTGACGGCTTGCAGCTCTGTCCTCAGCCATGATGATTGTTGTTAAACTTCCCCTCAATGGGCAAAAATGCTATGTCTGTCCGAAAACAATGACGTAAAAGTGGTATAAAGGCAACCTAGCTGTTCAGACCTCAGTAGAGGTCTCATTGGAAAAATATAATGTGTATCGGACTCAAGACGGCAAATGAAAGCAACCTGGGTCAGACTTGGTCACCCTGCCCTAAACATTTCTGATACAGTTTACATATAGGCAAAAAACAAACAAACATTTGAGTCACTTTGAGCTTTGGTTTGAACACACCAACAATGCACTTGAAAATGTTTAGTTTTTTTTCCACAAGAGTTTTTGGGATTGTTTCACATTTGTTTTAATTTTGAAAAAAAGAAAATGCAACGGTTATGGCCGGCAAAAATCTGACACAATTGTTATAAATAAAGTAATGTTCTTTTCGGATAAATAAAACACTGAAAGAAATTAAAATGACCTCTTTATCTTTAGTGCTCTCTTGATTGGTGTTTTAGGTCTAATAGTATCTTTGATTGCAAGCGAAAACAAGACCATGTTTTCAGTGTACCTGCAGACCGAATAATTTTGTCTGTCGGGTTTGTTATCTTCTCAAATCAGTGTGAAGAGAGATTAATTTCCTGAAGCTACATCTTGTGCTCTGAGAGACAGGAGTGCTGATTTCACACTGCAGCTCAAATGAGAAAGCACTTAGCTGTGACTTTTCTTATCCTAGTTGGAGGTGTGAAAGAAAGAGCACCATGTATTAAACATAAACATTCTTTAAAAAGCATTCCTAATGAATGAAAGTCCAGAACGTCAAGTTCCTGAAATTCCAGCTTCTCTGCTCAATGTAAAGCACTTTGTAGCCATCTAGTGTTGACAGTTTGCTATTGCAACTGACATAGTAAGATGAGCAGAGAACAGGTTTCTTGTTTCCCCTAAAACATTTGCCTCCACTAATAGCGAAGAGGTTAGATTCTGAGATTTTTTTTTATTTTTTTTGGTAAATCGAAGAAAATTGTTTTATTTACATAGCAAGTAATGGTTTAGTTTATATTAAAACTGTTACCAGCTGTTTTTTCTTTTTCAGTTTTCTGTTGCCTATGAAGATTTATATTTATATGTATCAATATACATGCTAACATTTATTTTTGTAAATATATTAACTTTTGTAGTTTTTTTTATTTTCTTTGTAATTCCTATAATACAATTTCCTATTTACCATAATTTTTTGATTCCCTTGTGTGTTTTTGTTTTTCAAACAAGTATTTTTATAGAGCTTGATGCTTTTCAAACATTTTGCACACCAGAAAACATCTGTGCATTACAGTTAAAAGCCTCTGTTTCTTTAAATAACTCTTTATCTGTTAAACAGGATTATGTAAGGATCAGTTGTGAAAACAGTTACACCCTGGAGCTGCCATTGTTTAGAAGTGGTGGCGTGAACATCAGCTGCTCATACAGTTATTGCACTAGTTAGCGCATACCTGAAGGCAACAGATGACCTTTAACCAAGACCTGGGTGAGGTCACAGAGAAAGTTAAACCAACCCTGTCAAGAGGATGAACTTCCTGTCTGATTTTACAGCAAAAGAAGCTCAATTTGAGGTAAACTGCTGGTTAAATTCACAACACAGCTTTACAACATGTTCATCTTCATGTTTACTACTTAAAAACCACAAAATAAACCTGTCCTACTCCTACTTGAACACTAGGTGGAAGCAGAATTTACTTTGAAGGCTGTGGAACTTTTTAAACCTGTGATAAATACTGCAATACACACTCTGTGTTTCTATTTTTACTCGGAACAAAATTCATGTGCTTGAAGATACATGATGTATCTTAGTGAAAACTGATAAAACACAGTTTTTTTAAGAGTTGAAGAAGATGCAAGTCGTTTCCATGGTTTCTGCAGAGTCAAACTCATTCATATGTTTCTCCTCCAGTCAATATTTTTCCAGTCAGTATTGATTCAAGGATGACCCTTTCAAGTATCTATTGAGTTGTATTTTTGGCATTTTTCTTGGAAGAAGCAGCACCCAATTTCCGTCTCGCTATAGTTAATTAGACATTGAATAAAAAGGTCTTTGAATTTCAAATGTGAAAAAAGCTCCAGCAAAGGTGAAAGTCTTGTTAACGGAAGGCAATCTTTTATGCTCCTCAAATAACCGCCTGTCTGTTCACAGTTCGAGGAGGCCTCGCTCCAGACATGTCACAGTCAAGCCTGTGGCATTGCTTTCAGCGAGGGAACAGTTGCATAACATCCTCCTGGCCTCTTTTGCTAATGAAGAGTAGCTCTCTGACTTTTCTACAGATTTAACTCCTGTCAATCTCTCTTTTTGTGTTGCAAAGAGGTTTGCTTTCACTGCATGCGCTCTGTATTCGACTCGAGTCAGTTTATTGCTCTTTGGATGCGCAAGCATTGTTTACATGGCGCTGATTCATGATTTCCAATTACCGTGTTCAATGCCACAAAAATACGCTTTGTTAAAAAAGAAACATGAAAAATTTTCACAAATTTAACACCCCAACACAAAACCGAAAGTGTGTATGAAGAGAAGGAGAGCTCTTCCAGGAAGACATCAATGGGCGTCAGGCGAATGCATTGAATCGTGTGGCCTTGAATTTTCCGGTATATGAAGCATTCAAACTCGAGGTATGCCACTATTGTATTTAGTATCAATTATATGTCTGTACATGCTTATTAACTCACTGGATATTTTCACCTACATTTTTTAATTGCAGCAGCAAATGGACACATCAAGAACGCTGGTTGTTTGATTATAAGTTACTATAAATATATATTTTTTTCATAAAACAAGTTTGTGCCTCTCAAAAAGAGTGAACACTGTGTGGCCCTAATCTGATGGGCTAGTGCTAAAAGTCCTAAAATTAGAAAAATTAAGTTTCTGACTGTTTTATGGTTCTGATTTTTGACTAACTTAAATTTTCTACTTTGTTGGAGGAATAAAATCTCTATGTTTAATTCTATAACAATGTTCTTGTTGTAAACATATTTTTATATTTTATTTTATTTTTTAATATACTTATGGTGATTTAAATTTTTTTTATTAACATTTTACTTCCAGTTGGAAATAGTTTTAGATTTATTTTTTATTCAAAATGCTCTGTATTAACCAACGAAGAGTGCAACACCATATATGTAAATTTCTCCTGAAACTATGCAGTCAAAGAGATGTAACCCCATTACACAGCTAGCCTTTTAACACGCTTAAATACAAAAACTCAAGAACGATGGCATCAAATCTGGTATCTTAATATTACAGAAGTTTAGAAATAAACTCTGCACAAATGAGTACAGTTACTTCTCAACTAGCACGACAGCCTCACAGCAAGAAGGTTGCTGGTTTGAGCCTCGGCTGGGTCAGTTGGCACTTCTGTGTGGCGTTCACATGTTGTCCCCGTGATCGCGTGGGTTTCCTCCGGGTGCCCCAGTTTCCCCCACAAGTCCAAAGACATGCGTTGCAAGTGAATTGGGTATTCTGAAATTGTCCTTAGTGTATGAGAGTGAACGAGTGTGTTTGGATTTTCCCAGAGATGAGTTGCAGCTGGAAGTGTATCCCCTGCGTAAACATATTCTGGATGAGTTGTCAGTTCATTCCGCTGTGGCGACAGCAGACAAGGGACTAAGCCGAAAAGAAAATGGATGGATGGATTCAGGGTCGGCTCCTGGATCATTTATGTATGGCTGGATGTCATTTTCAGTTGAATGAAGATAATTTAGCTCATTTCATTTTGATCAATTGCAGCCATGCGCTTTCATGCTGTCCGCCCACAGTTACACCCCTTTAGCTCGGTTACATCCAGACACTTAAACCTGTATAAGATATCCAAAATGTAAGATTAGATAAATGGTACAAAAACATGGTATGTTGGTGACTCTTGAATGTTTTTCTGTGTTATACACAGGATTGTTACAAATGCGTTAGACTTTACTGTAAGGTTAAACACGAAACATAAATATTAGCAACTGAGATTATTTTATTCCATCTTTTTCAGAATTAAAGATGTAAACAGTGATCATATCTGAACATCTGCATCATGCTTTCCTTAGGAATATGAAAACGTTGAAATCTACTGGTTAGAAGAAAAAAAATCATGTTTGTGTGAGGCCACAGCTGTTGAACCATCTGCTATGTGATTGGCTCTCTTTGTTAGCAAAAAACGAATAACAGCATGAACTCATTGCTTGTGGATGAGTGGGGCTATTATTATGCTCTGATCTGACACTGATGTTCATAACTTTGTTTGTCTCGGGCTAACAGCGGGTTTTGTTTTTATTGTGGGAGGTCCTAGAGGGAAAAAATGTTGGTCTTACATTCATTCACGTTGATTTGCGATTCATTTGAAACACCAGTGCTGGTTGTTTTATGGAGATGACACAGAATGGATTTGCTTTGGGATATGGTTTCCATTCTTCTACATATTTTCAGCTGTCATAAAACAGAATTTTCACTGATGCATGTTCACACTCCTGGAATACAAATTCAGCAGCTAAATCTATCTTATCTACAATCTATCTTATCTAAATATAAAGCTAAATCTACTTGTGTGTCAAAAAGAATATTTATATAGGTCGTAAAGTGACAGTGCACTTGCTCATTACTATAGGGTCATTCATTTTATTCTGAATAATACTAAAAATAACAAATGAGATCAAGGTTAACTGAAATTGTCATTTACGTCATGCTTTAAGATAATGTAACCTGAATGTTTCTGATCACCTTTGACCTATGTTGTTTTTCATGTCTATTTCGCTTTGCGACAGCAATGTATTATTTTATTATTTTATTATTTATTTATTTATCAATTTATTAATTTATTATTTATTATTTATTATTTTTTTGTCTCTGGTTAGCTTAAAAATAGAAGATGAGAAGAAAAATACTTTTTCAGCTTGAAGTGATGTTAAATATTTTGCTCTCGGTTTGGCTCAATTTCTGCCTGTTTTTGGAGTGGATTTTACTATTTTACTTTAGACGAAAAATCAAGTTTTATTGGACAGGAATACTCCAGTCATTTCATCTCAAAGTCTTACAGCAGAACTGAGCCAGATTAGTACAAGAATTAGAAAGCAAAACAGAGAAAGGTGCTGTCATCACCCCACTGTTTCCTCTGGGTTTTCAGTTTTAAAGGGGGTGCTATGGATGATTGTGGAAGGTAAGTAGTGACTCGTGATCATGAGGATATCGTGATCATAAGGACTCATTGATAAGACATGTACTTGTGTAAATAAAGCTAATTATGCTAGTCTTTTTTTCCTTCATTTTTTGTAAGTGTTTTTAGTATAACCAGCATGCAAGAAAACAGGGATGGATGAGCTGAGTTTGGTGTCAGTATCTGGTGTTTTATGCTGAAGCTATTGGTCGTTTTATGTTGTCATTTTTTCAGGGTTGACACTTTGTAGATGCATTAAATGCGAACCCGTCGTTCAGCCAGATGTGGGATTTGTCGTTGGCGTTCGTTGGATTTTATCAAGGTGCGTTCACACACAAAACTGTTGCCCGAATATTTCGCAAAGAATCTAGCAACATTCATCTGAAGTTAGGAACAGATTTAAAGGTAGTAAATATTCGCTGCTAGCATAAAGTACACCCTTAGATCAAAGATCAATCAATCAATCAATATGTTTTAAATAGCGCTTTTTAGCAGTTGCTTTCAAAGTTCTAGTGTTTATCAGGTAGGGTAAACAGGATATCCCGGAAAGCCTCGCTGAGTGAGGCAGGTGCTACTCACCTCATAAAAAGCATAAAAATTGGGTGGATTTAAGAATATCCCGGTTAAAAATAAATCATCTTGAAGCTAAAGCTGTTCACAAACTGTCACATTGAATTTTGCCCTCTGTACTGGTTTTGTTAACTTCTCAACAAGATTTGTATATTCTGAGATAATAGAGCCCCCAGCCTCATCTGAAGTTGTGAACAGACTCAAAGATTCACTATCTTTTAATTTGTTCCTAACTTCAGATGAGCACTGCTAACATACGCTCGCAGATGAAATGTGTTGATTTAAGAATATCTTGGTTAAAAATAGATCACAGAGTTGAAGCTAAAGCTGTTCACAATGGTGTTTTTTGAATGTTTACCTTCAGCTCTGGTTTGTCAACTTCTCTAATAAGATCCTGAGATAGCAGGAGTCAAGTGTTTTGACCTTCACGCCTCATTGAATGACAGGTGAAACACTGCACTCTGTGGTCTGTGCAGATTCTAGTGCTCTTGATGTAGTGATGGGGACACTGTACTGTAAATATGAATCCTTATTTGCATGAAATGCCTCCCAAGATGGTAGATATCAATCTTGGAACAGTTTGCCTATCAAAACCTCCTAAAACCTCCTTCGTCTTAGAATATTAGCGATCACATCATGCTGGTGTTATAGTAACAACAGGTGAAGTACTATATACAAGTAAAATATATAATCTCATTCATCTAACTGTTAACCTACAGTCACTTTCTAATAAACTGGTGCTGAACAGTTGAAAAGGAGACAGTCGAAGTATGAAAGACATAGTGACAGAACATGCATACATAGATAATAATAAATTCTTCATTTGTATCGACTTAAAATCTGGTGTTAAAGCTGTGGTTTTTGTTTATGAGTGCTGCTGCAAAATAATGCGTTTACCATTTTATACATGAATTGAATCTAACCTTGTAACAAAACACTTTGATGCTCGAAATGTCAAAGATTAAAAGTCACTGATCACTATAACCTCAGCCTATTTTCTCAGGGTGTGTTTGTGTACAACTCGATCCTGATCTCTCAGTTGGCCTCTGTCTGTCTGTGGCGAAGGTATGCTGACTAACCCAGCTGATAGACTGTTTACAGTATCATCTTACAGCATCCCCATGCAGGGGTGAGAACAACGTGAACTTGCTGCTTCTGACGCCAATAACCTCCCAGCACGCCTGCAGAACCCTTTCCACAGGCTCTCGTTTTTGAGAAAAGATAAGAAATAGTTTATTTTTCAAGCTCTTATCTAATAGAATCATGGGATTGTTAGCTGATATATTCTTGTCAGCATGCTTGTTGAACTTGCACTGGGTTTTTCTTTCTTTCTCAGAAATCTGGAATATGATCAGGGTTTGTTTTTCTTCAGCTTGTTGTTGTGTGCCTTTTTCCGGTATCATGGTTCAAATTGATAACGAAAAAGCACATGAAGTTGGGCATTCTCCTGATATACAGTATATTAGGCACTTTAAACGCTAAGCAGCAATGGAGGTGGAGTAGACGACAGATGTTATAAAAAAATTAAAGGGATGAAAAGTGGATGAAAAGCATATTATCTATTGAAAAGTAAAAAATATAATAAAAATTTGGAAAATTTGAGTTTTAGATCAAAACAATGGTTGTGAATCTCTGATTTTTAAAAATGAATCCTCCAACAATAAATAGCATTCAAATGCTGTTTAGTCATGCATGTGCAACTCAAAGTCCCTAATGTTGTAAAGTATATGCGGTGAAACCCTTCTATATAGAAAACACATATATTTCTCTAGCATCTATCAATTGTTTAGTTTAAAGTATTTAAAAGGGATATTTAAAAACATTTATACTTGTTATAATATATTAATATAAAATCACATTAAGCCCCTACTTGCTGCTAAACCTCCCTAACATCGATGCTTGCATCAGTCACAACTTGATCTGTACAGACTATTCAAAAACACAGACTATCCTTGTGCATGCTAAAAATCTATGCTTTTGTTGTTTTTCACTTAATAACATTATATATAAAAATATATAAATTAAAAAATATTAATCATTTTCAAAAGACTGTAATAATAACAACAAAAAAGAAATACTGCTTAGTCTATAACTTAATTACAATGTATTGTATTCTCAATGGTCATAAAACATTTTCACAAGTCTAACTTTACTGCTCATTTCAGTTTTTCTGAAAGAAGATGATTAATAACTTTTCATTAAGTGACATGTAGTAACATGTACTGATCAAGTATAGTGATAGCAGCACCCCCTACACTTAATAAAATCCATGATGGGATATACAGGAAGTGACATCACTGACATCTTTTGGATAACAGGAATACAGAGACAGGATGGTGGCTCCCTTTTTTATTTTTTATCTTTTTATATATTATGGCTGTCTAATTCAACCCCCCAACTCCAAAACATGAAAAAAGATAGAACCCTATTACTATAATAATAATAGTAATAAAATTTATAAAATAAAAAAAATAATAGTATTATCTGGAACCCTGTTATACATGTGTTACATTCAAATGTATACACATTATAAAAACTATATAATAAGTGCTTTCTCTTAACAGTTGCATTTGAGTAAATTGCATTATTTTTCATAGAAATTATTGAATGATTATGGGGGCAACAGAATAATGGGGGGGGGGGGCAGATTTCATTAGGACTGTAATAATGTATGAAGTTAAAATATACAAACTACCTGTTTCCCATGATGCCAACCCCCTGGAAACAAAAAAAAACTTCCATATAGATTACAACATTTCTCATATTGAAAGATGACAGGAGACTAGAGTGTAATTGTTTGAGTCTGTCCCAGTCCCAAGTTTCCTTCCTGGGATTGAGAAAGGAGGATATGGTTTTTGTTGTTTTAGACACACCTTCCATATTGAGCTCAAATCTTAAGCTAAGAATAGCAGAGCTGAAGGCACAGATAGGAAACTTTTCTGTTAAAGTACTTATATCATATAGTCTATAATCAAATTAAAGGTTAAGGACATACAATGTAACCCAAATACGAATGAAAGTGTTATAATATGTCAAGAGAAAACAAATTAATGCAGTCTTTTTGAATCAACTTTGCATTGTCCAGCTTATCTGCTGCTGACCTTGAATGCATCATTCATGCTTTTGTGATTTCAGGGTTGGATTACTGTAATGTGGTAATCGTGATTGCCTTCTCAAACTGTCGATCTAAAGACTCCAGCTAGTTATGAACGCTGCAGCAAGATTGCTGACCAGAGTAAAAAATCAAAGCACATTACTCCACTGTTGGTGTCCTTGTATTGACTTCCAGTCACGTTGGTGTAAGAAAAGTCTTACGTTATACAAGCCTGACGTTACATGGACCAATCAGAAAGCTTCTACCGGCTCTGAGCTTCCCTTCAATGGTTGTGGAATGCAGCTCATACAAAGATAAGAACAGGTTGTTTATACAAGAAAATTATCTCGCCAATCTTTACCAACAACTGTTTCGTTCTATTTATCTGAGGCTAAAATGGTTCTTTTTCAAACCTGGCGTTCTTTGTGTCTATGCGGGTGAGTGCGGCAGCAACAATAACCAGCATATTGCTGAAGTTTGGTGCATCTGTTCTGTGTTCTGTTCAGAGAACAAGTTCTACAACGTCTCTAATTCCTGCCTGTAACCAAATTAAACATGATTACGCTGTCAACACAACAACAAATCTGTAGCATTTTCAAAAAACTTCTCCTTGGCCGGCAATTCAAAAACTATCTGGTTATGCTGAAACACATCTCTGGAACACAGTGTAACCGTGTAAAAAGAAAGTGTGGTTACAAAATAATTGTGTACATGTGGACAGAGCCTGAGCTTTAATGTAGCTGACCCTCAGCTTTGAAACGAGCTTTCTCCAGACATTTGTTTAGTTTGCTGATTTTTAAGTACTTTTTAATTATGTACTAAAGCTTTTTAAATATTTATTTAATAGTGTTTGGTTATCATTTTTACCTCAGTGACAGAAATCAAGTTTATGTACAATTTTAAATAATGTCAGCGAACCGCTAGTATCACCTGATGAGGTAGTTACGGTTTTTCCACCTCAATTCAATTACTCTAAATATTCATCTTTCGAATTCTTATCGAGTGATTATCTAAAACTCAACTACAATGGGCTCCCATATCAGAACTACACTTCCCAACACTCACCATCTGCCAATTGTTGCCAATCCCGGATGTTTTTTACCAAAGTGGACTTTTTCAGACTCTGAACTGTGTTGCTCGTTGTACTCCATCTAATGTATGTTTTGTTATTTCCTTCTGTATCATAACTCTATTCAGAGTGTATTTTTATGCTCTGGGTAGAGTTTAATAAAACACTAAAAATGAGTCAAAGTGTAATTATTAACATCATTACATAATTGGAATAATTATTTCTATTTTGCTATACAAACTCTGAAGAGTTTCTTTAGTTGTTTGTTCTTTCTCTAGAAAAAGACCAAATAGACTCAGAACAGAGTAAATTCAACTCTAGATATTACTATGTGTAGTGAACTGTGTACCATGCAAAGGAAAGATAATTGTTGGTCATGTTTGTCAAGAAATCGTGTAGCACTCATCTTGTTTTGACTTTTATCCTTGCCACATACTGTACTTTTAAGTGTAGGCTAAAGTGTGAGTTTTCTTTAAAATAAAATCAAGCTTACGTTTACATTACACTTTATCTTAGTTTTGTGTGTACTTAAGTTTATTTGTAGTCTGTTAAATCCCATCTAGCAGTTAAAAATCGTACAAACCTTATCTAACAAAAATAAACAAAAATCCACTCATTCAAAAGTATTCCTCTTTTCAGAAACCGTCTATAGATCTATTAATCTTCTATCCAGACTGTATTTCATATTCAATACACTGCATTGTAAACCACAGCTCTGGGTGTAAAGCTTATGTACTATAGAGCACAAAATGTGTTTTCGGCCTCTAAAATAACAGTTTTGTTCTCAAATTGTAAAGTCTTAACGTAATCAGCCTAAAGTGGCAGGGTGTACTGCCACATGAGTTATGGCACATAGGAAAATTCTATTTGGCCTGCTTGTATTGTAACAGGGCACTGTCACATAACCACAATGAAAAGCAAGGCAGTTCCCAGCCACGAGTGTTACACAACCGTTGCTGCAAGGGAAACACAAAAGAGCCTGAGAGGAACCTCGTGCAAGAGCGAGAAGCGGTGTTAAGACTGCCCTCGTCAGACTGGAACTCTTTCATTCTAATTCTTCCAGAGAATAGAGGCTTTCTATGAAGCCAATTAAAATTCCACACACATTGGGTACAGCATGTTGCAGCTGACTGTGTCTCTGACTGTCCTAATAACAGGAACCTGTTTAATTCTGAGTTGAACAACTTTTGCATGGCTTTTTGCAATTTAAGACATCTTAATAAGTGTTGTTTTAATTACCTATGTTACTCTGTACAGTGCTGATATATTGCTGGTGTTCTTTTTAAGGAAATTATTTACCTATAAGATGATTCTTTCAAATATTCTTTAATTTGTGCTAGCGTCCCCCAAAAATATTTAGCCAAATAGATAAAACATTAAGATTATGGTGGTTGAATGAAATATTTATCGTAATATATTTAACTTATTTATCTTATTTATTTATACTTAACCCTGTCTGGATTCTATTACCGATGATATCTAGCCAACAGGTCTCTGTTTTGCACCCACAAACATGCAGCCTGGTGAGAACACTTCCACCCAGTTCCTGCACCAGCCTTCTCCTCCCTAGGATGAAAAGACACTTTCTTCCACCTCTTTTGTTCTGCGGAGGCACATGGCAAAGGCCAGGGGCTGTTGTAGAAACTGAAGCTTAGAGAACAGCATTCTCAATACGCGGACTGTGAAAGCCACCAACAGACGAGACATTCTGGGAAGAATCCTACCACTGTAGATCAATTAATACATTGCACTGGTTGATTGTGTGACGTTTAAGTGCTAACTAGTATTAAAATACTGCTACTGTATGCAGGACCTCTTTGAACCTCCATGTTATCTTTCACGTTTCTGATTGTTTGAGTGGATAAAAAATTGTTTAGCTAATCATTTCTCATCAGCATTTTTTTCTCTCGCTCTGTATTTAATGCTGCTTAAACTTAGGAGCAGTTCCTAGTCAAAAATAGACCAAACCACTTTTTCTGTTTAATTAACAAAAGTCAACATAAATCTGTGCATCAAGTTGTTTCTGCAATCTCAGTAAAAGTAAAAACGCCTCAAAATTTAGAGTGGTTTGTTTTCAGGCTGGTGGGTTTATGACATCTGAGTGGTTTGTGATGTAAAATCCCCGCCCACCATTGTTGTTTGATGTGCGTATAACCATTTAAGCATTCCACTAACCTAGAATCCTTCATGAGTTAATGAGCTGAATAGTAACTATTTGATTGCTCATTTAATTCAATGTAGATTTGAATTAGCATTCAATAATTTGATGAGTTTATTATGTGATTGTTATATGACGTTATTACTACACATGCACTACTATTTAACTCTTTTTACTATTTAAAGGGCCCCTATTATGAAAAATTGCAATGGATGTGCACAAAAAATCTGTACATGAAATGTGTGAACACTCCATGTAGTACAATTGATTCTTTTTGACCTTTAAAACGGCTAGCTTTGAGATCTTCATGCTGTAACCGTTGACAGTATGTACTGACAGTACTGGCAGTATGGCAGGCCATTTATACTATTTCAGTAAATACAAAAAATTATCATAAATGTCTTACTAGGTAATTAGAATTGAAAACATCTGTAAATGTCTTTATGTAAAATATAGTTATCACTCATCAAAATACAGTTATCTCAGTTTAGAGGTTAGGGTTAGGGTTTACTTACTTGACTGAATTGCACCTTTAGAAAAAATGTTGTCAATGTAAGATGGTTTTTGGTTCTTAATAAAAGGGATCCAGTCCGTAATTTGGCCAGTCATGTTGTTTAATGAAACAACATCTGATTGCTTGCCAGTAGTTTTTGTTCTCACTCATTTGAAACTTTTCTAAATCCTCAGTGCTTTATTTTAAATTTTAATTAGTTAAGCTTTGTCCCATTCAGGAATGCGATTTGTAGGAACAAACTGACCACTGATAATCCTCTTGTGTTGATTCTGAAAGTGGGCTTTTAATCACATGACACCGTAACACATTGTGACTAATTCAAGATATCAGCAGTATTAAATGTAAATCTTATTATTTATTTATTTATTTATGGACTTATTTATTTACTTTTTGCTTTTTTATACTCATGTTATACATGTTTCAATTTGTTTTAAGAAAGTAGAGAGAAAAGAAATCCATGAAAACTGCTGTGAATTAGTCTTTATTAGAATCTCAAAGAAGAGACAAGAGCTTGCAATTGACAATTGATGAGATGGGCCTCGAAAACTGATTAATACCAATACAACATCAACTCTCACATGTTGCATTTAATAATCTTTTTACATAACAGCAAATCCCACAAAGTAATTTGTAAATTACATAACAGTGCTTTGATCAAACAGAGTCTTGCTGTATTAATGATTTAAAATAGTCTCGCTGGCATTGAGAGGTAATAAAGAGAGTTTGAAATAATCTATTCTGGATCTTACAATACAAAATACAATTATGTTATGTGTTCTAATACAGTGTAAAAAATCTCATGTGTTATCTACTTTTTTTAAAAAGTATGGTTACAATATTACACAAATATTTATTAAGGAGTTTTTAAGTTTTTTTCTCAGAATTTACTTAAAATAAATAATGTAAACTAATCAGCCAAGAAAATTTTTTTTCTAACATTATTAGTGCAATCACATTTTTGGTTTATGCAGATGATACAATATTTACTTATACATATTAAGGAAAATTACTTGAAAATGCAGTTGGTGTTTTGCTTTTTTATTGCATGTTATACTGGTATCAAATTTACAAGCACTGTAATATAATACAACACCAGAAAGGCTTATAAGATCTAAACAGTCATGACTTTCACATTTTCCAAGAAGATGATGAAGTCATTTTAATGAACTTCTAGTTGTGAACAGCAATTTTTATTTTGTTGATATTTAATGACCTGCAACACTACAATGGTAACTGAAAATGTGTTCACACAAAATAACCTAATAAACACACATACTATTTCTAAAACTAATTTATAACACTAAACCATACGTAACAGCACAAGCATAACAACCTAAACTGACATATTACTCTAATAAACATAAAATCCTAGGCTCCCACAATGCACCATAAAGTATAAAGCTGACTCAATCAAAACCGGACAACTGAACCAATTCTCCTAAAATAAATATTGTTTTTCTCAATATTTCAGCTGACTTTGTTCCCCAAATTAAACCTAAGAATTACACACTTTATTTTATTGGTGAAATACATTTCACCAATATATTTTTGAAAGAAAGCCAGAAAACATACGTTTTAAATAAAACAAGCACATAATTTTTAATGATGACATACATTTTTAAAATGAAAATTACATGCCTCATGATTCATTTTTTACAAGGTAAACTAAGGATATATTAACAAATAGCACTTTAATTTGTGTGAAAATACAAAACTATTTTTGTTTGTAAAACACACCTGTAAGGCCATAAGAGAGAGGATGATTGTGTCATTAGACTCATACACATAAACCAATGCAAAAAAAGTGAAGAAAATGTTTGAAAATGATTTATTCAGTCTATAATAATGTTCTTAATCAATGACCTCAGAACAACTACCACACTGCATAAATTGCTTTAAAAATGGACCAACTTATCTAATACTGTTTATTCAACCAATTCATGAGTAAATGTACTTAACTAATGAGGTCTCTTTTTCTCTCCAGCATGTCACTGAAGTCTTCAATAAATACCTTTAACCTGTCATTAAATGATAACTACATAATTTTTTACACACTCTTTTGCATTAGACAATATGGTACAAAATTATGATTGATTGAGCTGTGAATGCTTTTGAAATAAAAGATAAATGGCTGTTGTTTTTTCAAACTTGAAAAAACACCACCATTTTTTGACACTGTTGATCCCCGCACAGCTTCAACAACAAAGCTTCAGGCTGTAGAACAAACCTGAAGGACTTTTAATTAGCAGCTTCAGGCGCTTTGCCTTGAGGTTGCAGCCAAACTGCAGAACGGTTTCTAGATGAAGTGTCACCTCATATTCCTCAAACATATTTCATGAAATAGACTCCTTATGCTGTTCTAACCAAGGCTAAATGGGGTTGAGAATGACTGAAATTATCTGGAGGAGTTTCTTCTCGTCTTTGTTGTCTTTCTTAAATGGGGATCTGTCATAAAATAAACAATCAAAACTTTATGGCGGTAAACTTTGTGCAATATTATGTAGAGTACAATCACAAGATTACATGTAAACTATTGTTATTGCTTGTTTGTATAGTTAGTAGCTTGGGTTTCAATATTCTACTTATATGGTTTTTATTGTATTTATATCTGCTTTGCCTGATTCTATTGTATATTGTATACTACTTTTTATCTTATTGTTGGCCTGTCGAATGTGCAGCCACTGGAGATAGAATTTCCTTCAGGATTAATAAAAGATCTTATCTTATTTGTTTCTTCGACACTTCTTCTCATTGTTGTTGTTCTTCTTCTTCCTCACTTTTTCATGTCATGAAGTCGACGTGAGAGAAGGTATCCAGCGCCACCCAGCTACTCTTTTATGTCTAAACAGCACTCTGAACACGATACCAAAAGAGACAATTACTATTAGTTTTTTGTGAGATTTGTCCTTGTGAAATTTTTTCTCCCGTTCACTCTCATCGCTCTGCCAGATATGTGAGCTTGAATCGCTGCCAAATGTTTTTGGTTTGAAGTGCATTTGCATGAAACAATTTATCAAAAATTAATTTAAAGATGTGTGATGTCCTCAAGTTATTAATGACAAATGTATTCTTGGGATGGAGTATGCTTTTAACAGACTCCCAAACAGCTACAAGTAATTTGTGGTACTTTATATCCTTGGCGGCCAGAGATAGTTAGGGTGTACGCACAGTAAACACTCAGAGCCGCTCCAGCATGCTTTAAGAACCTTCTCTCTCACTGTTCCTGGCTGGTGGGTACTCCCTGATCCTGTCAAGAAAGCAACAACACTAATAGCCTTCTAAAAAAGCAACTAAAAATCTTCTCTTCAAGGAACCCTTACAATATTAGTAAACTAAAACTATTAGTACAAGGTGCCTGATGGTCTAGTGGTTGGCATTTGGCCTGAGTTCGATTCTCGGTCAGGGAAAATGATTTTGAAGGCAGTTGTGGTCTGGTGGCTACGGAGATCGACTTTTGATCAGAAGGTCAACGATCAGAGCTCAGAAGGATCCCCAGTTCCCTAAAAGTTGAAGATAATGTGTGATGAAAAGCTTGGTCTCCCATCTTCAATATCCACAGCTGTGGTGCCCTCGAGCCAGACACCAGTTTCCCGACTGCTCCCTGGGCGACGCTGAAATGGCTTCCACTGCTCCGGCTGTATGTTCAAGGTGTGTTTGTTCACAGCTGTGTGTGGACACTGGGATGGGTTCAATGTAGAGCACAAATTATTCCAGGTATGGGTCACTCCATGTATGGCTAACTGGTCACTTTCACTTCCCTTCTTTAATTAAAAAAATCTGTGTTAAGTTGTGTAACAGATTGCATATTGCCTATCCCCTACTGAAAGTCGCTTTGGCCAACACTGTTTCAACGTAAATCAAATAAATGTAAATGTATGTTAACTACTCAATGCCTCAGATTTTCTATTATTGTGAAAAAAATAAAACATTTAATTCACTGGATTTCTACATTGACAATGCCCTTGAAAATCTGAATTTACAGGTTTTCTTTTCTTTACGTTATTTTGTTTTGTTATAGGATATAGACTCTCAAAATGGCTTGGGACAATTAGGACTATAATTATAGGCTAACACCATTCTTCTGTGAGGAAACATTGCTCGAGTAAATATGAAATTCCTGATTTTCTCATTCCGGAATGTAAGATGGGCATCTCCACAACGACCGAACACACCTCAGCTCTGCCCTGGGAGTGGTTCCGGTGGGGTGGGTTCTGTCAGCGGCTCAGAGCACGTCTGTGGGGCGTTCAGCTGTGTGTGAGAGGGTCGCGGTGAGTGACGAGGAACCTCCGCCGCGTCGCCTCGCGTCACGCGGCTCCTCATATTTATTCAGCGAGGAGGCAGCGGCATCAGCTAAACCAAAACCAGCTGCTTCTGGTTCCAAGACACACAGAGAGCGAGAGCGAGAGCGAGAGCGAGAGAGAGAGGCTGCAAAGCGAAGCGCTCCGAGCCCCAAAATACAAAGAACCGAGGGTCTCTCCGCGCGTTACGTTGAAGAAGATACAGTCAGGTAACTGACGACATTTTCGTTTTTCAACACTCACTGAAAAAACAAGTATTATTGAGTGAGAAGCGCGATTGTAAACAACTCAAGAGACTCGTGTTTTAATAACGAGCGTGAAGGTTTTTTCTATCGTGTTTATTTCAACGTAAAGCAAACCGTTCTGTCAATTATCAGCGTTCAGTCAGTCAGCTGCCTACAATGCGATCATAACCGGTACGTAGGTTACACTCTTTCGGCTTACCTTACGTGATAAAGGTTTATTTCGTGAATGATTATGTGGTGATATCTGGAGGGTTAACTCGATTTTTGGAGGATTTCTCTGTAGTGGAGGCCGGTTTTTCACCGGTGACAGTGTAGTTACGTGGCAGCGCTGATTCCACTGGACGCACTTTGTGCTGCTACTTTTATCAGCAGCCAAACTTTGCTTATCTCATCTCGAACGACAGTGCTTTGCTTTTAATGTTCACTCAAGAACATTTTATCTTAGACTAACGTACTACGAAGAGTAGACTGATTTGATCCATTTTAACTTATACAAATTAATGACCTCGTAGATCTGTTTGTTCTAAACAGATCTTCAAACATAAAGTACTTGGTTTTTGGTGATTTTTCTACTTTTTTCCAGGTTGAAAAATACTGACTTATCATTTTATTATTTTATAATTTAAATAATTGTATTTATTTATTTGAACGAGAGAGAGAGAGAGAGAGAGAGATGATTTATGATTTATTTAAATGATTTATAATTGTATTGTTATAATTGTATAATTGTATAATTGTATTTTATTTATTTGGGAGAGATGATTTATGATGTATTTAAACGGTTTATCAGTATGCAGTATATTTTTAATATATTATATATTAATATATTATATATATATTTTTATATATTAGTAAAAAAAAAACAGTTGAAAAGCATTTATTAGGTGAATGTTGACCCAACAAATATATAAAAAATATTGTTATTCCAAAAACAAACCAAGATATTGAAAAAATTCACAAGTACACAAATTAAACTGTACTAATTAAGAATACAATTGAAACTGTACCTTATAATCAAATGATAGCAGGGTTTCAGTGGGGTCTTAAAAAGTTTAAATTGTAAAAGCCCACATTTAGGCTTTCAAAATTCACAGCTCTAAATCTGAAATAATTTTTCACAGGTCTATTGTCATGTTGCTAAAGATTGTGAAAAATTCTAAATCCTCAAAAACACAAAAATGTTATGTTTAGTGGTGCCATAGTTTGAGAAAAAGCGATGGTTAGGGTTGAGTTTAAGAAAACGCTTATAAGTTGCGGTTTGCCAGAGTATAAAAAAATGCTTATAAACGTTAACATTATTAAAAGACATATTTATGGTTGCCAGAGTTTGAGAAAATATTCATAAATGCTCAAAAACATTAAGTCATGGTTAGAGTTTCAAACAATGTATTTGAAGTATACACAACAGGCTTCAGAATGGGGTTAGTGCAGGGTTATGTAAATGCATACCCTTTGCAAAGGGCATTGCGTAGGCTGCCGCTCAAATAGAGTGGCCTTAAGGAATGTTACTGCATCAACGTTAAACAGCAGAGGTGTGAAGCTAACGAATACCCCCTGCCATTCAAACAAGTGAGCCTTAAGTGTGTCCTTAAGTGTGAATGTATAGTAACACAGCTTTTATACTAGCACACAAATAATAATAAAAACTATTATGACATAACAATTAAATTGAAGTTTATTCCCATCCTGACGTGCATGTAAAACTAACATAACACCAGCTTATGAAATCCTAATCAAATCAATATTTCATCCTGTATCAAATCTCTCTGTTGTTAGTACCATGTTGTAAGTTCCCACTAGTCTTGTGCGCAGGCTTATCATTATAACTTTGCTTTAACAATCCAGGTTTTTTTAACAAATAGTGCTTTGTCGAGTGTGTGAGTTGAAAAGCAGGCATTAGAGAATGAAGCCAGTGATTTCTAGGTCATGTACAGTGCGCGCATCCCCCCAAGTCCACCCATAATCTGTTCTAAGTGAGCAGAGGAGGCATGGTTGGGTTAATATCTTTCTACAACTCAGGTGAACAATGCCATGGTGTAAAATGTTATAAAATATGAAAAATTTAGAATTCTTTCTTCAGGTACAAAAAGAGAAAATCACACCTACAACATTGTTCTTCACTGTTATTCTGTCATAATTTATAACATCCATGACCATCAATTTGGTTTAAGAATGTAGCTTATGGGGGTGTTAAGTGGCGCATTGATGGAGTTGGTTATCCTATAGCTGGAGGTAAAGGCACCTGGGCGAGCCACTTCACCCACATTGCCCTGTGTGGATGTGTGTGTTTGGTGGTGGTCAGGAGGCTGCAGGTGCGAAATGGTAGCCATGTCCTGTCAGACTGCCCCAGAGCATCAAAGGGCTACTAAGGTAGCTTATCACCACCAGCGTGTGAATGTGGAGTGAATGAATAATGCTCTGAACATTCAAAAGCCTCTTTATCTAGAAAAGCACTACATAAATAGATATTAGTATTATTAGCGTCTGTTTTGAGAGAATTCATGTTTCTTTTGTACGTGTTAGTTGCAGTTTGATCATTTACTTGCTCAGCAAGGTTTTGTTGGCAAGGAGAAACATTGACGTCAACATTGTATTTACTAGCTCTGTTTAAAAGAATATTTTACAGGAGAAAGTCATTAAATGAGTCATGAACTGCAACAATGGAAACATGTCTCGCACCCTATTTCATTTGCCAGCACGGTCATGTACTTGATCTGACCCGCCTATGCTTTGAAACCAGACTTGCAACAAGCCAAGGACTTTCTCAAGCATGTATGGTTCTATACACAATCATGACCATTGTGTTTAAAATGGACAAAACATCTGATAAACCATTTAATTTGATACAGCGGCTTTCATTACCTGGTGTGCAATCTTAAACATCTGAGATGGCTGTTTTTTAACCCTTACACATCCCCTGTTTTACAATTACAGTAGAGCTTTAGCAACATCAAACAGGGGACAACAATGACGTATCAGGGCCAGGATGTTTATGTATAAATGCCTGCAGAGGCATGAAAAGAATGTTTAGGTTTAACTCTTAAAGACCATCACACACACTTAAGCTGTTCACTGCTCCTCTGTATACAAAGAGCTTTCTCATTTGTATCTCTCTTCTTCCACTTTCTTCTTCGCCTCTTTATATCTTGTTATTGTTTTTTCTGTCCTGAGGCCATTAAAAGGTGTGTATTACGTCCCACCCAGCTGCTCTTTTATGTCTCAACAGCTCTATGAAGACCGTATTCATAGCAATCATCGGTTGACCATAAGTATTCATCTTTCTGTCACTTGCGCTAATTGCTCTGCTCGGTGTACCCACAACGGTGCCCATTGTTTTGTCTCGAGGCGCCAAACTGGTGTGCAAAACCTCCAACCAATGATTCGTGACGACCTTTCATTTGGTGAAATTTAAAAGTAAAATGATGGATCTCAGATAATAGCTTATTGAAAATGTTGTGAATTTTAAGTCAAGGTGCTTCAATTCGGCACACTTTAGATAAATTATTCTGGACATTGGAACTTTCAATTTTATTACATACTTTTGGTGCTTTTTATAAGCTAAGTGGTGGCTCATAGAGCATAACCTCCTGGAATTGTTGCAAATTTTCAGGTTAAATGCTTAAGTTATTTGCATTTTAAACAATACAATCATTTGTTATTGGAGCCTCCTAAGAAACGTTTTGGTAGAAGTTTGTAGGAAGTTCAATGGCAACTTAACATTGCATTTAGCAATATAACACAACCAAACAATATACATTTTGGAGAGATTATTTGGGATCTGATTATCTATTATGTACATTCTTTAAATTAGCTTATGTTTCTACATATATTTTTAGGAAACCCATGATAGAAATATAGATAAAAACATTGAAATACAGGCAATTCCTTTTTTTAAAGGACAATTGGCAACCTTTGTGAGCCAGTCCTTTTATTAACCTCATCATAAAATGTGTTCTTTCTTGTCGTCAGCCATTGATAAATACCACGCTGCTGCTCTTAAATGACTCAGAAAATGCCTCATTGACCTATAAATGTTTCTGATGATGTCTTCTGATGATGATGTTTTGCTGAATGGAGCGCTCACATTATCCTGGGATCTTGCATTACTAATTGTAACTTGTGACATTAAAATGGGTTAAAGAACTGTTTAAAAGTGTCCTTTTCTACAGCTGTGGGAGCAAAAAAGAAAATAGATCAAGGTCACCTTCAAAGTTGTCTTTCCTGTGTTTGGTTTGTCCTGTAATTCTGAAAATACATCCTTGAATCTCAATAATCTAACTGTAACAGGTTTCCCTCTGAGAGCTTTATAGCTTCCCGTCTCGTCTAAAGCTTTGAATAACTCGATAAGATTAGACATGTATTCTGCTATCTCTCTATCACTTGTTGGAAACGGTTTTTATTTTTTCTTTGGACCTAGGTTGCTTCGGGTGAATCAATTATGGAAGATGGTGAAAGTGTTCTTTCCCTTTCAGCTGAAGTGAAAACCTTATGTGCAATTCAGTCGAGGTCATATCCTGATGATTCATCCATTAAGTCACGTTTCTAGGCATAATTCAGATGTCCTCTTGGTTTCTTTCTGTGTTAATGTCGATGAGAGCAGCTGCTGTGAGGCCTTTCTGGCTTCTCTGAGTTCAGATATCAAACCATGTTAATAAATTTTGGGTGTGTTATTGTAAAGATAACAGTGAGCTCTGCACACTAACTACGATCCCATTGATTTGTTTTACGTTGATTTTAATAAAGGTTGGTTGTAATTGTCATTAAAAAAACAATGGTTTACAGTGCAATCATGTTTTCCAAGCTTTTCCTTGTTCTTTGACACTCTTCGAGTAGCTTGTGCACTGTCAGGTTCTGTCAATGCTGAAGACAGCATTTAACAGATTAAGGTTTAGTGTAGTATGCAACTTTAGTTTTCTTCTGGCGCATGCTAAAGTCTTGCGTGTCATGTGATGACGTTTTTTACATGTGACCGTCTAAATGCAGTTTCTGCAATTTAAAAATAGTTTTTGGTTTCATATCAGATGCAATTAGGTAGTGAGTAAAGTAAAGTAAAGATGTGTAATCCTGAAACAACAAAGAATTAAAAAATATTATGAATAAATTCAGTGTTATCCTAACATACAAATACATTTCAGCTGCACCTATTTTGCTTGTGGAATCAATATTTTTTGCATTCACATATTCTCTCCCTACTGTAACATATTTTGTCTTGATGCACCAATCTTGATTATTGATGGTCAAATATAATTTTTTTGTAACCAAATTGTCTGTTTCAGATAAAGTAATTTATTATGAATTCTTATTTATCATTCAATGTATTAAGAGCTTTTTATCATTCAAACTTCGCACAAACTCATTTAAAACTCATTCATTAAAGACACAATTGCTCGTTACAAGCAACTTGATCACTTTTTCCTGTGTTTAAAAAATGTATTTGTAAGTAAATTGGATGCAAAAAAGTACACACTGAAAAACCCTACTGCTAAAAAAAATAGTTATTGGAATACTGGTCCTTTTTCATAAAATAAACCATATTTAGTTAATTGACTTTAACCACAACCGTAACCATTTATGGCAAATTAGAAAAGTTGTCTAATTAGTTAAATATTTGTTATATTTTGAAAAGGGTTTAATCCTGACATTGGCTTATTTTCTGTGTTTATTTAGGTTATTTCTATCATAAGGATATAGACTATCAAGTAAAAAAAGTATTTGGGTGTTAAATGAAGATTTATTTAATCTCTAGCAACCCTAAATCTACTGCAGCTTTTCAATAAGAACGTCTACTGAACATCTCAAAACCTGACAGCTGGGACTACACTGTGAGATTTATTTTAGTCTTATGATTTAGCAATTATAAGAGTGAGTGGCAGGTGGTAAAAGTTTGAAGCTCAGTATTCAAATTCTCACACAGTACGAGCTGATTCTTGTATGCAAGCTGACTGCTGTTACATTGTACATGTCTATAAACAATACGTATTGTATCCACATATTATATCAGCATAAAAAATACCAGAGCATTCATACACTACATTAAAACCTACAGTGAATATACTTTAAATCAAGTTTAGCTCCATCCTAACTTGTTTAAAGTGCTAGACTAGACAAAAACAATGAGTACATACCTGATAATAGAGAGTTATCTTATTAACCACATGTCTTCAGTATCAAGTACAGTATCAAGAAGAATAATTCTTGCTTTAATGGTTTTTTCCTGTTCATTCCATCCTAGATTCCCTAGAAGAAGAGCTTGGACGGCATGCAAAGTTGTGAAATATCTTCAGACAGCACTGATGATCCTCTTAGTAGAGCCTTACACAGACATCGACAACCGCGAATAGTAGTGATTGGAGCGGGCTTGGCTGGCCTTGCTGCCACCAAAACCCTCTTGGAGAACGGCTTCACCAATGTTACGGTGCTAGAAGCCTCAGACCGTATTGGAGGTAGAGTGCAAAGCATCCAGAACGGTGAGAACAAACTGCAACATAAAACGATTTCCTATTTTGTTCAGTTTCACCTACTTTTAGTTCTGTGCGTCCGCAGGTAAAACCACTTTGGAACTTGGAGCAACGTGGATTCATGGGGCTAACGGGAACCCCATCTACCACCTGGCTCAGGACAATGGGCTCCTGGAGCACACCACAGAGGAGGAGAGGAGTGTGGGGCGCATCAGCCTTTACGCTAAAAATGGTGTGGCCCACTACCAGACCAACAGTGGCAAGCGCATCCCCAAGGATCTGGTGGAGGAGTTCAGTGACCAGTACAATGAGGTGATTGAGTTTTTGAGGCTTTAACTAAAATTAAGTTTTGTTCCGTTGATGTGGTAAACTTTAAGTCCTTTAGATACTAATGATTTTATTGTAAATGCAACCATGAAATAAATATATTTAATTAGTCAATTTTCAGTTAACAAGCTGTCAAAAATGTAAACCTTATGTAACCACGCAGACCTTAGCCTTCAACTTATTTTCAGGTGCACCTTTTACACTTTTTGGTTAAATATTAAAATTCATATTTATGTTAAATAATGTTGATAAATGTGGAACTTGTGCTGAATACAAAGATGCAAAAGGGGCTTACTTATGTTAGCCTATCCCTAAATCATTACTTCATTATTTCATATGTGTTGGGATTTACGTAATTGTTTGTATCACAAGTTACAAACACTGACTGACGTAAAAAAATATTTAATTAATTAATAAGATAAGAATATAATAATTATATATATATATAATATATATATATATATATATATATATAATTATATATATATATATATATATATATATATATATATATATATATATATATATATATATATATATATATATATATATTAAAGCCTTAAAATAAGACGCTTAGATTGGAAACTGAGCCAAAAATGTTAAAAGTAAAAGTAAACGTTAGTAAAAAGTCATTACAAAGTAAAAAAAAGTAGATTTTTTTATTAGTTTACTTTAGTTTATCATTCATGCCTTTAGGGGCACATTTTTCCGATGGTACTTAAAGCAGAGACAGAGACAATCAGAAATTTGTTACAAAGACAACGTCTAACAAAAGTACTTAACATAAAAATTGTCCCGAAACATGAAATAATTTCTTTTATCAACGTGACTTTATTATTTGAAACCCGTTTTGCTCAAAAATTTATCAAATTAAGTAATTCTCCATGGACTAACTGTGAATCAGACATCGGTGATATCCATCAGCGCATTGACCGTTTATAACATGGACGAAGTGTCCCTGACGTCTTCATAGGTTTCAGGCTTCAAGTTAAAAGAGGCTCAGAGTGGGTGAGGCCAGTAATCAAAAATGCGATCTAGAGGTGGGACATGGTCATAGTGAAATCATCTGATTGGCTGAAGGTTTCAATTTTAATATATCTTCAACAAGCAAATATATACACAATTCACCCCCCAGAGTGTTCATGAAGATCAAAATTATCAATCTGAATCAACAAACCTAATGGCGCCAGGGTTGGGGTTTCATATCGGTTGATGTTCAGCTGCTGCTACCCACTGGACACAAAAAGAACACCTTTCAAAAGGAACTTTGTTTGTGGTGAGACAAACAATTACTGTTTTGTAAAGATTACTGCTGACAAATATACCTCGTTAACACTGAATTATTCACTCCATTTTTTATACCTGATTATATTATAGACCCATCTAGAGTGGAATTTCGCTACTTTACTTTACATGCAGTGTTGAAGGCACTGAGATTTTAGTGCAGTATTTGAGTAACTAGATTAACTCCTTCAAACCTTGCTGGAAATAGTATCACATCAGTTTTTTATTCACTTTTGTAATCCTAACATTAGATGTTTTTTCATTATGTGAATGCAAAGAAAGCCCTGCATGGGCATAACGTGGAGAAGAACACAAATATTTTCTCAAAACACAAAATGAAGCATTAATTTGTTCTTGTAGTTTACCATGTTTTTCAATGAATCAATCAAGTTTTGTACAGTGCTTCTTTTAGCATTTGCTTTCAAAGCAGCTTCACAAAGTCCTAGTGTGGATCAGGTAGAGTAAATACGAGTTCCCTCTGTGAGGTCCCAGAGAGGCAGGTGCTAGTCACCTCGACAGCATAAAGAATACACAAACTTAAGATCCATCGATAAACAGTTCGCCGGACAGCACCTGAAAAAAAATCTTAGTTTTTCTTCTTTTTTTGGGGGTTTATTTTTGAGCGTATCCTTTTATTTCTGATAGCCAATGAAATGGACAAATGTATGAAATTATTATTGCAATTAAAAAACAAGCTTTGACTTAAGAACATGAACAAATTCTATTTTTAAGACCTTGTAAATAATTAGAGACTGGAGACTTTAAGAGTGTTGTTCAGAGATGATAACTAAACTAATTAAAATTGTTGTGGCAGGGATGGATTGACAGCAGAATCCTGTTAAAACCTTGTTTGCGCAGGTGTACGAGCTGACTCAGGAGTTCTTTCAGAACGGAAAGCCTGTGGGAGCAGAGAGTCAAAACAGTGTGGGGATCTTCACACGAGATGTGTTGCGCAAGAAGATCATGCTCGATACGTATGACTCCGAAAGCACCAAGAAACTCAAGTTATCTATGCTACAACAGTACCTCAAGGTAAGTTAAACTTTTAAAACAATTTCAGCCATTAGACAGACCTCTCTAGAATGTTTGTTAAAAATCCTGTTCAAAAATGGTTCCAATCCTGTTTTGTTTCCAACAATTATTTCCTTCCTTTTGAACAAGAAGTTCTTACTGCAAGCAGATTTACTGCAACTATGAGTAAAATGATGTCTACTGCATGTGTTGTAAGAATACCCTCTTCTTTCACAATATTGCGTTTCATGTGTATAATGAAATGCCTCATCCACAAAGCTTCTGCCCCAAACCCCCTCACAGCACTTTTAATTCTAGGTATTTTAAACATCTTTATAGGTTAAGCTCATCATTAAACTTCTGATCCTGAAAGGCTCTGGATTATTCAGGTGGCAGACACTCAGTTTTTTTGTTATGCTAGATGTTTAGAAAAAAAAATGGGCAGAATGGCTTAGAACTGTGGTATGTCTATTCTGATGTGACATTTTTTTATTTTATTTGATGTTAAGAACTTTAAGAGTTTTAAAGTGTTTGTGTTTCATGTAGCAAAAAGTATTATGAATGTAGATTGGCAAGTTCCCCGCAAATTGATAAATTATGAATTTTAGAACAGCTCAAACTCAGATAGAACCATCTATTTCTGAGAAGTCTTTTTTTTAAATGATAAAGTTCTATCTGTAAATCAGTAATCTAGTTTCAGTGACAAACAATGATCTTATTCAAACAAAAAAGTGCATTAATATAAAAAACAGCAGTATGTAACATATTTTGATTAAATATATATATATATATATATATATATATATATATATATATATATATATATATATATATATATATATATATATATATATATATATAAAGATCTATTAAAAACAATTCCATGCCTTCTATTGTATCATATTTAAATTCAGATATGTTAACATTTTTAGTTTTGATTAGTATTTTCCCCAAAAACAGTTAAATCAACCAACATTTTAGGAATTATTTAAGCACACACTTTACCCTTACATGTGAGGCAGGTAAATGTTGCAATTCATTTAATATAACAAAAACGACATTACTTAAAACAACCAACAGAAAATGTTGGAAAACAGGACTTGTTTTCATCTCTAACGGAGCAGTCAGAAACGTGGCAGAGATGGCATCTTGTAAGCATTCTATCTGGTGATTGGCACAGTTTGAGTTTGAATTTGCAGATAGAACCTTTTAGTTGTTTTTTTTTACTTTATCAAGCCATTCACATAATCTAAATAATGTAATAATTGATAAAACGCTCCTAAATGTTCACCTTTGTAAAAGATATGGTTAGTGTTGCCAGAGTTTGAGAAAACCTTTGTAAATGCTCAAAAATATAAAATGCAGGTTAACATTTCAAACTGTGTATTTGAAGCATACAGTTAATTATGCAAAAAAGTTTTGTATGCGTTTTTGATGTTTTGATATAGGTGGTAAATTAGATTCTTAATGGTCCTAAAAAGTCGTAAATGAAACCTGCAGAAATGAACACAAAGCCATTTAATATCAAATTAAAAGCAATATAAACTCGAATTAATTTGTTTTAATCAATCACAGGTTGAATCTATATTCATTTGACCCAACTCTATCCCCGTGTTATAGGTGGAGAGCTGTGAAAGCAGTTCCCCGAACATGGATGAAGTGTCTCTCAGCGAGTTCGGTGAATGGACAGAGATTCCTGGTGCTCACCATGTCATTCCCGGTGGCTTTATTAAAGTCGTTGAGATCCTGGCTCAGGACATCCCAAGCCGAGTCCTCCGCCTTGGCAAACCTGTCCATCGCATCCACTGGAACTGCAATTCCCATGATGCAGAAGAGTTCGGAGACCAGGTCGATCACAACCAGGACCAACGTTCCAGCCCTCCGCCCGTCTGTGTGGAGTGTGAAGACGGCGAGCGTCTGCTGGCAGACCATGTGATCCTAACCGCCTCTCTCGGGGTTCTGAAGAAAGCTCACAAGACTCTCTTCTCCCCAGGCCTACCACAAGACAAGGCACAAGCCATTCAGAAGCTCGGCATTAGCACCACTGACAAGATCTTTCTGGAGTTTGCAGAGCCCTTCTGGAGCCCCGAGTGCAATAGCATTCAGTTTGTGTGGGAGGACGAGGCCCAGCTGGAGAGCCAGGCGTACCCTGAAGAGCTGTGGTATCGGAAGATCTGCAGCTTTGATGTGCTGTATCCTCCAGAACGCTACGGCCACATGCTGAGTGGGTGGATCTGCGGTGAGGAGGCCCTGCATATGGAAGGCTGCGACGATGAGACTGTGGCTGAAATTTGCACTGAACTACTTCGGCAGTTCACAGGTCAGAAAGCAAGCACGAATGTGCAGCTGGTACTTTAATAATGTCTCTCTAAACAGCTTTCAAGAATGTATGATTTGGAGCACTACAGGGCTGTACTTGTGATTGGAGGCTTAACCTGGTGAGACCAAGGACCTGTAAAGAGAGCTTTTGAGGGGCAGGTGCTTGAGCACATGGATTATTTTGCTATTCCTATTAAGCATTATGATTGCTCTGACAGAGCTCCTGAACTCAACTTTAAACTTGTATTTCTTTTAAACATACAAAACCCGTAGACATAAGACTAACCTCTGTATTAAAATATGATTTAAATAAAATTGACAAAAAAATCCAATATAATTTGTTATGATAAATATAAAAAAGTAAATGCAACAAAGTTCATGAACTGGAAATCCAAACGCTATAGTTGAGTGTGTGTAGCTTAATTATCTGTTTTCACATTTTGTCATGCTCAACATGGTTTAATTTTATTGGGTGATACAGAAAATACAAAACACAGACACACAAAAACACAAAACTTTTTTTTATGCACATAAAAATTTACATCATTAACATTTGAGCAAAGTAATTGTGTGAGCTTTCACGCCAATGTATTGGCACTAAGCAGATAAGGCTAATTAAAAAGGCAAATCGTTGTGAATAAATATTTTCTGTTGGTACATGCAATTTTATGGCAAGAGATTTACTTATATTCGCAGAAAATGAACTGCTTGGCACAGTTTTTTTATGTCTAAAAATGGTGTTCAGATGTATGGAAAAATCTACATAATTTTCTTTGATGTATGTTACGGACTACTTCTTGCTTCGTAACATTTTCTAACAAGTCATTTACGACACAAAATATTCAGTTGTATGACTTTGTATCTATAACACAAACCCATTCTGAAATATCTGCTACTAAACAATCATAAAAGGATAGTTTTTTTGTGTTTTCACATCTGTTGGAAGAGTTTTTAAATGTGTTGGGATTCTGATTATAAAACTCAGAACTAAAAGATCCTTTGTGGCAGAGGACTGCAGAAAATTTGGGCAATTTTGGTGTTTAATTCCATACACACAAAGATACACTAATGCTAACACACTGAAAATTGTCACTGCTGCTCGAAGACAATATTTTCCTTTGCATTTATTTGTGTTTATGAAAATTCTTTGCACCACATTTCAAATGTTCAGTTTGCAATGTTTGAGTGTGTATCAAAATTTACCAGAAAAATACATCAACACTAAAAACTTTTTTGAATTCAGTGTCCTTCAGTATCCTTACACATAGGAACTACATTTCCCAGCAAGCTCTGCATCAGGTGACCTAAATGCTTTGCTGCTATTGGCTCTTAAAAACAGAGACTACAACACATAGACTACAGTGTTATCCCACCCACACCTTTTAAAATTTTGGTTTGGTTTATAAATGTAGATTTCCAAATAAATATTATAAATGATTGAATCAACAATATTTTAAATAATGATCTATAAGGGCACTTTTGGTATCAAGGGGCAAATGAGTAGGTGCTCAAGGACCCATCCTACATGTGCCTGGTGTGACTAACCAAACAAGCAACTTTTTATTTTTTGTACATGAATAAAATATTTAGGGTCTCTTGTATGAACAGCGTGTTCATAAATGAGACCCTACATAATTTATGAGTAAAGAAAAATGTTGTTTATCTTTAAGGAAAATGATACAGGTTTTTAATTAATAAATAAGGAATGGCACTATATCATGAACATAGATTTAAACCAATTTTAAGATTTTTTAAAACTGTAAATATATCTTTAAAAAAATATAAGCCACACTATTAAAAAAATGTCTCAGAACACAGTCATCTACGACAAGTAGATGTTTTAGTACCATGATGTGGAAAACAGACTACTAAAATGATTGCCAGAGTATCAATTAGCATCACTCTGTGCAATATTTAAAGTATATTCAACTTTACACATCACTGTACAATGCTGTCTGAGTTAAAACAAGCAGCGACACAAAAGCAGCATTGTTCTGGGCATTATGAGTCGAGTCGTTCAAGCGCTTTCCCATCAGTATGATCAGTGTTTCTCCTTTAAGAGCTGCTCTTAAGCAGATCATTTCCAGCCGAGAGGAGATTAGATTAAGGGTTCAGTAATTTAAGGCAATCAAGGTAGTCATCCAGTCAGAGTTTTACTACACACTTGTTTAACTGCGTATATTAATTCAAGTCATGCTTTCAGCTTTGCTTCTCTATGATGAGAAAGGACAAGTATAGATGGGCCAATGAGATCTGAGAAGGTCAGGGAAAGGTGTAGTCAGGGCTTCTAAAGTTTCCAGGGATGTGTGTAAGACTGTACTGTAAACAAACCTGGTTTGGTTTGCACTGTAACCCTTTCGTGAGAGTTATAGGAGCCAATGTAAACATTCAGTGTGGATGATGTCAGCAGGTCGGTATGTTCCTTAACTAGGTCAGTCTGTTTTAATCCTGACACACAGGCGTCCTGACCCATAAGCCTCACTCCTTTACAATTAGTGCACTCAAACTGGATTTAGCCACACCTCGTTAGTTGTAATTGATATCGCTGTTTCTTCTTGCCAGTGAAAACTTAAACGATTAGCGATTAATCAGTAAAAACAAAAAGGTTGAATTTGTTGTTAATAAACTGAAAGTTATTTTTCAGACTTGACTTAAGTATGGCTCGTTGAGCTTCTGTTGTACCCCCCCTTCAGTAATTTTATTATATTCATTTATTTTACTTCAATAATATGAATTTGATGTAAAAAGTAAATGTTGAAAGATTGGACTTCATTAACCTTCCGCATGGACCGCATGGAAAGCTTAATTTTTTACATGGTTAACTCAAATAAACTTTATTGTCACAAATTTCATTAACACGTAATTATCGTTGCATAACTTTTTGTTGAACTAAGTGTCACAATTCTCATTAGAGTAGGATAGTAACAGAACCCAAACGCACAACAGCCAGGGGTTCAGTCAGTCTCTTTATTATAAAAACAGAAAATAACAACATAAAATAGCCCGCGAGGGGGAAAACCTCCAATAACTAAAGTAGTGAGAAAAGTATAAGATTAAGGACTAAAATGGAACAAAAGACTACAACACAACTAACCACGTTCAATAGGACAAAAGGTGTGACTTTAGCAACGCTTCAACACTGAACATAGGAAGAAGGAATTTATAAAGTAAGCCAATTAACCTAAACGACAACTATCACAGGCGACTTAACTCAACTGAACCGGGAACAAGTAGACACCAGTGAAAATCAATCAGACAGGGGTCAATTTACAAACTGCAAAGAAATAAACAGAAGCTAATCTCTATAATGATTCATGATCGAAAACAAGAAGACTTAACAAGAATAAAAACCTAAAGGAGTAAACCAAAACAGAAACCTTTCACTAAGACTGCAGGTCTCACCCATAGTTTGTAAAAAAAGGTGCAGTCCCTGTCTACACAAGCCCTATATTATATTGATATTAAAAAAGAAACTTTTTCTCCACCTCTCTGTGGTGGAGTTTCGGTTCAGTTTGAGCCTGCTTTTCTGACAACTTCAGGCAAAGTGAAGTTATTTGTAAAAAGCAGGAAAGAATAAGTGTTGGATTAACATATATAAGTAAATATCTAGAAACCCCCGTTCCACATGTTTGCATTAACAAGCTCTCGTTAGAAACTTTTCAGTACATCTAGTTGTGTTTTATGCAGAGAATTATTTCAGTTTTGAGGAAAATTTGCATAGTATTGCATGAAAATCTAACATTATAGATACTCTCTGCAGAAAGAAAATGTGATTATTTGCAATTTAACTTATAATCAATTAATTACTTTAACAGACACAAAAAGGGTTAACTAGCTTCCCTTTTACATGAATGCATCATCCTAGTGCGGTAGTTGCTGTCTCAATTGCATACGGACTACACCACGGACCTTGTATTTTCTTTCTATTTCCTTTATTTTTTCCAATTTGTCTTTGTTTTGTGACCGAAGTGGATTCACTTACATAAACATTGGGTAGCGCAGACGGCTTTCAAGTGCGTTTTCCTCTAGGAGGGTCAAAGGTTGTTACCGTGCATTTGGTGATTCGCTCACCATCACAACTTGTGTTCTGAATTCATGAATTGCAGCGATGCTGTAGTGTAAACACACATAATATGTGAAAGCAGATTGTGATATGTATCTGTTTTGATTCTAGAGCTAGCTTTGCTTTGTATGCGCTCAGCAAATCTGCTGTGTTTGGTTCTTGGCTTATTTTCTTATTTATAGATAAGAAGATTTAAAAAAAATATTGAATGTACTGATTACAGACCGGGTGTAATACTCTCAAATTGTCTAGTTTTCTAGTAACCTGCTGCGTTCTCAAGCAGATATCTGATGCTGAAAATTTAAGCCATAAGGCATTTTGTTCTGTCTGGCAGGGAGGCAGGATATTCCGAAGCCTAGACGGATCCTGCGTTCCTCGTGGGGCAGTAATGAATACATTCGGGGCTCGTACTCCTTTACGCGTGTGGGATCCAGTGGCAGAGATGTGGAGAAGCTGGCTGAGCCTCTGCCTTACATTAAGAACACCAAGGCTCCGGTGAGTCATTTAATTCAAAGGCTAATAAATATTGCTTGTTTTTATTATTTGTTTGTTTAGTCGTGACATCACTCACAGCTTTCAGGGCCTAGCACTCCACATTCAATGGTAGAAAGCACTAAAACTTTGATCATCATTGCATTAAAAGAGCTTTATATCTGCTTTAATTCAAGCAGGACATTGTTTGGATTACCAATAAATTGCTATAATAACAGTTAGAGTCAAGGTGTCCTAAAATATGTTAATAAAGTGTTCTGCAGTGCAACTTAGAGAAGAAACTCCTATGTGAAACAATGGTGTCTTAGCTTTCATTTTTGGTTCAGAACAACAGTTTTCACTTCATAAACAGAATTTTTAGGACAACTTTACTCTAACTTTCATTATTGCACATTATTGGTACTCTAAACATAATGTCTCGCTTGAAATAAACAGATTTTGATGTAATAATTAGTGATGCTTACTTCGACAAAGAGGCTTACTGAGGCTTTTGACGTATGTTTTGAACTCGATTGGTTGACAGTGACATCACTGATGACGTTTGAATCACTTCATTGCTTCATTCAGATTGAATCATCTTGTTTAACTCTTGGGGCGGAGCTTTGAGACATTGGTGCGATACTCCATCCTGCTACGCGTCTAGAATCCCATGATCTGTGTATCACTATAGCAGTTTACTGTGTTTACTCTAACAATTAGACTTTTCAATAATGAAACAGACGAAGAAGCATGAAAAATGTATGAATATTTTGACATTGTGCCACAGAATAAGTTAAAAATAATCAAATATATATTCATAATATCATATTAAACTGCATTTTTGATGTTTTTAAGCTAAATTAAAAATAAGAGAAATTAAATGATGAATTAATGAAGCAATTCCAAAATGTATTGTTGTCATTTGAGTATTTTTCACACCTTGCTTGAGAAAATGTATAATACATTGAACAAAAATTGAATGCTTCAGATTTTTAACGCTTCATTTAATGCTCTGCATCAATCAGAAAATCCACTAGATGTCGCCAATGAGTAAACTGTAAGTACTAAACCAGGGGCAACCTCATGCTTTCCCTCTTGAAGCATGATAGGAAGTGACTGAACTGCAGTTCCCTGAGCAGCCCCTTGAGGCTGACTCCAAAAGGGAGCAGATTCACTTACATGTTAAAACTGACCAACTTTGGAGCTGAAAAAAACATGTCTCCACATGTTCACATGTTCATGGAATTCTTGGTGCAATTTTTCTTTTTAAGTATCTGTTTCTTTACTAAACAATCAATACACTAAATAAAACCCTTAAGCTTGATCACAGTTTAAACATACTACAGCTACTAGCTTTTTATGTGTCACTATATGCTGTGAACAAGCGCCAAGCATGAATTTTGAGTTAGATTAGAAGCTTGGATTGTACGCGAGTCAAAGGAACACGCTCTGTCACAGTCAGTAACTTCACACTAAACTATAATAAGAGGCTGGAGACTTGAATCTAAAGTCAAAAATAGACGAGGAGTCCCCAGGCTGCGTGTTGTCGAGCATATGTTCAGTCGAGCTAACTGTCTGTGTTTCTTTCTGCTTCCCTTCATTTCCTTTTCCCAAAGCCTCTGCAGGTGTTGTTTGCTGGGGAAGCCACCCACAGAAAATACTACTCCACTACCCATGGTGCTTTGCTGTCGGGACAGAGGGAGGCCAAGCGTTTGATGGAGCTCTACCAGTATTCTTTCGATGTAGAAACCACAAAGCCTAACAATTAAAGAGAACAGTGCAACAAGAACCACTAACTAGTGACAAAAAGGAAACCCTATAGGGGCATTAAACCTATAACAATGAATCTTCTTTATACTGTACTTAGATTAGCACTCTGTAGAGTTGACTCCCAGTGTACTGTAAAAGACTGCCATGTGGCACTTTTTCTGCTCCTTATTTTATCTGATTGTTTTTAATCCATGGTAACTTTTTATTAATTTAACAATTTTTTGTAAGTGCCTTCTGTATTTAATGTTTTGTCTTAAAATGTTAACAAACAAACAAAAGAATAAATATATCATAATGTGAATGAGACTTCTGTTCTTTTGTAAATTGGGTTTGCATTTATCATCAACGTAATTAGATATTTTTGCCTTTATTTAATTTCCCTGAAGTCTGACTTGTATGAACACCTGCAGAGCTGAATTACATTTGTATAAAGTAATTATTTCTTGTTCTTGAGGCTTATCTAAAGCAGAAATTATTTTAAAACTCTTACATTACACATACACGTCCTTTTGAAATCAGGGCAAAATTGTAGATCAAAGCAAAATTTATTGACTTGAATAAAAATCCATCCATCCATTCATCTTCATGTCGGCTTCTTCCCTTTCGGGGTCACCACAGCAGAATGAACCGCTAACTCTCTGGCATATGTTTTACGCAGCGGATGCCCTTCCAGCCGCAACCCATCACTGGTAAACATTCACAATTTAACACTATGGGCAATCGTTCTTACTCAATTCACTTATACCGCATGTCTTTGGACTTGTGGGGAAACCGGAGCACCCGGAGAAAACCCACGCGATCACGAGGAGAACATGCAAACTCCACACAGAAATGCCACCTGCCCCAGCCGAGCCTAGAACCAGCGACCTTCTTGCTGTGAGACGACCGTGCTACCCACTGCACCACCGTGACGCTTTAAATAAAAATCAATTAATTAAAGTTTGCTGCATATTTTTCACCTCAGTCTATGGACAAAGAATGAAATACTTATTCTGAAACAGCTTTCTTAAGGTTTGACTGCACAAACATCAAACGTCCAATTAAAAGAACATTTAGTACTCTCTGGAAATAGTGTTATGTGTAATATAATAAACACAGGATCTGAAAGGGTTAAATTATTACAAATTATTACTTCATTGTAAAAGCATCTGTGTAAATTTGTATTTTGCTAAAAAATGTTATATATAGCAAACCCAAAACACTTAAATGATCTTACAATCTGCCACTAGAGGGCAAAGTAAGCCCAAATAACCTCATTAAGTAGATCTTGCCTTGATTTTAATGACAAATTACCACTAAAATCACCTGGAAACATACTTTTCACATCTTCAATCTGATGTGTTTTCGAGATTGTGAATAAGCTACAGGCAAAAATCTATGTTTTTTCGTTATGTTTTGCACTACCGTGTATTCATCCTAATAAATGGTGTCCTTCAACTTCTTCATGAAGGAAATATATATATATATATAAAAGAAAAAGGAACTTGACGACAAATAACATAAACTACAATGTTTTGGTTTGTTAGCAAGAACACTACATGGGTAAAGTAGCATATTAAAATGTATTATTCATATTAAACAGTGAAACTAAGCTCCTGTTATTGCTGTCGTTTGATTGAAAGGTAATCCCTTGGAGTAACAATTAGTGCTACTTCCTAATATAATGAATAGTGCTCTTCCTGTCAGAGCTGTAGCTAGGCAGATGTTTTCCTCGTATGTATGATCTTTTTGTCCATACATTTGTGATATGTGATTCGACAGGAAAACCTCACACTCTTCCCTCTGAAGGTGAGGGACGGGACCATGGCCCTGGGGTGCGCTGCTGACCTGTACAAGCTTCACTCCTGAAGTTAGGAAAAGGATGCATAGATAATTTCACAATTCACACTACTAGCACTTGGCTGAATGTCTTTTCTTAAAATGAAGCAGTTATTGTTTCTGCATTGCGGTTCAGTGCTCTTCTTCACATGAAATATACAGAGCTAAAAGTCTACATTACAAAGCTATTGAGCTCACTCAGACTTGCTCCGACTTCGAGCATCTCATGTTGTGGTGTGTTTTTGTAATTTCTTATAAATTATTTTTGATGCACTTATAAATTCTGTTACAAAATGATAAAAGTCAGTCTAATTCGCCTGCCCAGCCTTGCTTAACCACATCTGTATTTATTTTGTACATGTTTCTTGTACTATTTTCAAGGACCATAAGGCTACTTTTTAAAATCTAGAATTTTATCTTTACCAACGTTGGATGTTAACTGCAAGTATTATATCCAGACTGAACCACTGTCCTCTCGTTATCCTTCAAAATAGACGTTTGTTTGTAACTCATTTGGAGAAAGTGTTTACAGCAGCGTCTTTTTATTATTAATTACAAGTGATTCGCGTAGTTACGAAGGCGGGTCTTATGTCGCCGTTGTGATTGGCCAGCACATCTGTCACTCGCATCTGGTTTGATTGACAGAGATTCAGGTATGTTTTGATTCTTTCGCAAAAACGAAACTCCATGTTGTATAATGACATTCCTCTAATGTGATGTTTGCCAGAAACGGTTTTGCATTCAATTTGAGTGGCACGTTCACTCGTGACTGTTACCGACTGCACACAGTTTAAAGGCTTTTGGAACGATGCGAAAATTAGTCTCTAACAGAAAACAGCCCAAAAATGTATAACTACAGCGTTAAAATACAAGGTAATTAGAGTATACTAGTGCAAACACGAAATAGCTAGCATTAGCGGATTTGGCTAGCGAGTACTGCTCCCAGGTCAGTTATGCTACCTGCTTTAGTTTGTGATTTGATAAAGACACAGATTAAATAAAATCATGCTGGCTAACAACATGGCAACAACTACATTAAGACACTTAGCAGACACTAAAAGTAACATACCTCTCAGATAATTTTTTAAATACTTTTAAATCCTTTATCTACATTACGCTAATCATAACACATAGTCGCAACATTCTCAAAACATGATTTTTTATATTAGACGTTTTTCCAGAACTAATGGCATGTACACGCGGATGTTTACACATTTTTAAAGCACTGTGGACATCGCAGTACAAATAATGCGTTGAAGCGTTTCAGAGAATGAATAATTCGTGTTCAAAGAAGTAGAAGTTGAAATATTTAACGTTTGTGCCTACCCCAACCAATCATGAGCTTCCTTGAGTTGTCACTTGAGCAGCAATAAAAACCCCAGTAAACAAGTAATGATGAGCACTGGCTTTCACTTGCTGGAAAAGCAAGTGCTTAACATCTTCTGGGCCTGAGAACACCATCAAAAGCTGAGGCTTCATTGAAATTCTGTCCTGTGATCAGGCAAATAATATAATAAAAATATACTTAAAAATCTATCATGACATGAAATGTAACAGAAGTGTCCCTTGCTTATCTGATGGGATCAGTCAAGAAATTATAGTGCAAAAACTTTATGTCCAGTAGAGTGCACTAACTGTCCACTGTTCCTAGTGTAATTGGGACACTCACTGCGCCATTTCAGTCCTCCTTTTCTCATCCTGCAAACTTTTACAACACTGCCCCATAACCTTACTTTGATTAAGAATGGGTAAAGCAGTATTAAAGAAATCTTGAATAATGTACAAATGCCTGGCAGACTCAACTGTCCACCTCAACACCAATAAAGATTTCTCAGCGGAATCTTCCAACGCTTGAAGCAATAAAGCCAGGACAGACCAGTCCAAAGCTTTTATCAGAATTCGCTAAAGGTGACTGCTCCATATTGCATTAGCGTTAAATTCTTCTGGGGCTTTAAGTTTTGCTGAATCATACTTTTATAGTGTTGAGGCCACACAAGGACTGAACTCCATCAGAACTGCAGGTAAGAAATATTTCAGTTGGGAAAGTTTTTGTGTGAGGATTTTTCTGAAGCTTTTTCAAATGGTAGTTGTTGTTAGGGTTATGCAGATATTACAATCAAAATCACTTTTGTAATCAGTCAAAAACATGAAATTGCATGATAACATACTGACTTTCAAGTCCCAAGAAGTAAAAAAAACTAATGCAAGAATAACCTAATTGGGTCCTGGAGATTCGGAGCCTTGCACATTTTTAGTTTAACCATTATAAAACACTTCTGTTGCACTAATTAAGATTCTCTTGGCTTGTCTAGTGTGCATGCTAGAGTAGGGCTACTAATAAAGTGTTTCCCAGTATGAATGAATGATGCAGGTGGGAGGAGCATTGTATGAACATACGTCATAAAACTGACTAAAAGATTCGCTTTCAAAAAGGACTCGTTTCAGCGGCTCAGGTAAATTTAGTCACACATGAGTCTAGCCTGTGCTGGGGCTGTGATGAAATTGCTCAAGTTGGCCGGAAGACAGTTAAGAGTGACTCCCAGAAGTAACAACGTGTTAAGAGTCAGGCCACATAGTGGTAAAGCTACTGGTTTAATTCCCAATGTGCAGAGACTAGTTAAGGGAGTGACATAGCTTTCTTTGCAGAAATTATGTTATGTAACTCATTATTATCAACTTTCTGTGCAGTAATATGTATCTTATCACATCCTCATTAACTCACGTTACATCACAAAAAATGTTATTATACGTTTTTCCAAATCGAATGGCGTGTTCACACTAACACCGGAAAAGTGTTACTGGATATTGCAGTAATAATAATGTGCTGTTGCAGTTCAGAGAATGCAAAATTCATGTTTAAAGTCATAGAAGTTGAAATATTTTACATTTGACAGAAATTTTTGCCAACACCAACCAATAATAAGCTTCCTAGAGTAGTCACGTGACCAAAAAAAGCAAGAACAGGAGCCCAGCACTTCTGAACAGTGGATTTCACCTGCAGCAAAAGCAAGCTCTTAACATCATCTGGGCTTGGGAACAGATAGCTCATCAAAAGATGAAGCTTCATGTAAATTCTTTCACATTATTAGGTAAAAAAAAAAAAGATTTCCGTTATGTAACGCATTACTATCAAATTTCTTTGCGGGGATAAGTATCTTATCACATGCTCAATAACTCAAGTTACATCACACTTGTTACCATTTTTAAAGTATGCTTTTCACTTTTATTAGACTCCCTGCTGATCTAATCTTTTCCACTTGCTGACTTGGAACCTGGTAATATTTATGACTCTGAAATTTGACATCATACGCGTATAGCTCACTCTCTCCCAGCCTAAAGCAGAGCTGGTGGTTCTCTGTACATTCTGCCTCTGTGTTCGCAGTTCAGCGCTAGAATAACTGACATTATGAGTAATGAGAGCTTTTGAGCATGATAAAGAAGAACAGGACAGAAACACAAGGGATCATTAATTACACTTACAGGCGACAGTGTTTAATCATATGAAAAACAAATAGGATATGAGGCCTCTGGAGACCAAAGAGACACAAGTCAGCAAGCACAGTCTCTTGAGAGCGATACTGTCACTCTGGATCAGGTAGAGCATTTATACACCACTTAGAAGAACAAGAGGCAAAAGATGAAAAATGGTGCAAAGTTCGATGTGTAAGCAGTTTCCTCAAAACCCCAAGAGGCAGTGGCACGACAAATAAACATTACAAAATGCTAGATATTTGCCAGTTTCTTGTGTTTGTTCATTTGTGTGTAAGGAGCTGGGGTTGTGTACAAAGCCGTGCATGTGAGTTTTTGAGACAAGCTAGTATGACATTTTTAGGCTGAGTTCCAAATCTCTCCCTTTGCCTTAACCTTTAATATATAGACTTAGTATGTAAAACTTATAAACTGCTTACAAATATGTATTAACATAGAAACAAGGTTATAACAAAGTATAACCCAACATAATTGCTACTGAAAAGACTGTACAGGTTTCCAAAAAAAAAAAAAGTTTGACCTTTACAAAATGTGTTGATGTTGAGTGCTCATTACAGTTCCATTAGTTTCCTATACAACAAGATTAACAATGCTCATCACATCCTCTGCTTAAGCCTGCCTTTGAAGGTACTCTACTCTGTTCTTGTATTTTTATACAGCAGAGCAAAGTCTGAGAGTGAGACCTCAGAACTACGACTCCTTTGGGATCTACTGAGTGACATCGGCAGCGTTGCCATCCTTCATGCCAATCCAGGTGACGAAAGATACCCAGGCTCAAACAGCATCTCACAGTTTTGAGATGGCTACTACTTTCTGTCTGTACAAATAAGGTATCTTTTATTTTTCACACCAACACCTCTACAATGCATTAGAACAAAATAATCCACAAAATCCCTTAAGATTGCCTATCTGTGTGTACCGAATCCCTCTTCGCTTGTTATTACACAATGCACATGCATTGACTTTCATTGTTAGATCACATACTCAAATTGCATGCTCAGAAAGGATGTCAAATTACCCATGAGAGCTTTTGACATTGCTCGATGACATGCTATGCATGCTAACACCCCAGACTGCCACAAATATCTAGCTTCTGTTAGCATAGCTATTGGCTCTCCAGCCTTAGAGTAGAAATAATACATTGACGTGAGGTTATTTTGGGGACATGCCTCTGCCCACAGCTGAGCCAACTGGAAAGCTATTGCCACCTTACAACTTTGATCTTACTTTATGGTTTTATCGACTTCCTTAAACACTCATTGTGTGATTTCCTTTCTTTAGGTTGTAAATGTGTTTAATGTCTTGAACCGATTCTTAAATGATGGCCATTATCAAACGTATTTCATCATGTAAAACTTTTTTCAAGAAGTGCCACAAGTGTTCCTGGCTGTATCCAGGTAGAATCCACAGGGGATGCCTTCACGCCAGTGTACATTTATGTGTGACTGTTAGCTTAAAATGTCATTAGCTAAAGTGCATGGAATGAAGAGCCTCTATGGTCCACACACATCAGAGCAGCAGCTGGGGCCCATGGCTGAGTCAGTTCAGGTAATAACAGGAGGGTGACAGCTCTCTGGCTGAGCTATTCCTATACTGCATATTTTGTCTTTCACTTCTGTTGCGATTGATATGTGCTCAAGTACGATTTAATTAAATGTACTGGAAAGTACGATTTGAGCTTCTTATAAACAGTGTTTGAGCCATTATTTTTTAGTAGTAACACATTATATCTTACTCATTATTATTTCACCTAACCCTAAGTAGTACAAAATGAATAAAACTAGTTATTTCCAAAACTAATACATCAAGGGCAGAGTTTAGAGGTCCTTGTGCTTGACACTGACTAGGACGTCTTCCTCTTTTTCCTACCCACATGCAAAATATTTTATACTGTATTGCTATGCAGAAGGCTTACGTTTCAGTTGGTCCTCAGAATAAGAACAAGATGCTTAGAGGGTGTTTGGTATACATTTTCTACACAATCAATAGAGCTCTTATTGTTTATGAAGATTTTTAGGAGTCAATTCGCCTTTAAGATTTAAAGCCTTTTGCTTGAATGAGTGGTTTTTATTATCTTTACATGTTCAATAAAAAGCATTAATTTAATCAACTAAGTGTAGAAGTTTATAAATGAACAGTATCTAAATTATATATATATATTGCATCTTTAAAAAAATTCCCATAAAATATAGAAAGGATCACAAGATTTTTTTCTCTACTCAAAGCTTTAGTTTTGTCGGAGCCTCTGCTGTTAAAAAAATTCTCAACTAAAGCACCTGAAGTTTGATTTTGAAGTAAAAAAAATTGTTAAAAAAGATAAACCAACTTAAAAAAAAGCTTAAATTGTCTAAATTCCTAAAATGTTTGGCTATAAAGTCACTATATTTGTATAATCTGACTTCAAAAATCAGTACAAAATAACACAAATCCAGTTCTTGAACCCTTCATGCAACCTTCTAATAAATACAATTGATTATTGTCTGCTGTTACTAAAACACGAGTATTTCTCTGAAGGTTTCATTTTTCTAAAGTGTTTTAAATAGAAAAGCAGTGAGTGAATTGTATACTTTTTCGGTTTTGGATCGTTTATGCAGTAGAGGAGTGTTTACGCTACTAGCTGCGCTGCCAGTCCCACTTTAGTTTCAGTTCTCTAACAGTTATTCTAGACTTTGTTGATCCATTATATTACATAACACTGAGAATAAAAAGATGATTTAGGCTATCTAGTCACAGCCATATAAGTACAGCAAGTTAAAAATTCCCTTTTTTCCACTTCTCTATTTTCTTCCTGCTATGGTTGATTGATCAGCTAATTCAACTTCTACTATGAGAGAACTGAATTAGACTTTGTCTGTGTAATAGTGTAAATGTAAGTTAATGATTATAAAAAACAAACATAAATGTCTGATGATGCTTGGTAAACTGCCTTGTCTTACAATACATTCATTTATTGGAGACACAGTGAAGAATGTCAAGTTTGCAGAATGGTGGCTCTTAGGTGATGTGATCGATGTGCTGATAGAGTACAATTTAGTTATTTTATAATGCCCTCTAACCTGTGCAACTTGCTCTTTTTCTCTCTAGAGCTGAAGATTCATGTACACAGTGTTGCAAACTCTCTCCTTGAAGATTTCAGGATGCTTCCAGGCAACATTCACAAGGTACACATTTTCTGTCAGGGTGACATTTACCTCAGAGAGCCTGCTCCTCGCCTGTCTGATCACATCACAACAATCTTATTCACTCAACCGAGCTCCTTCCCACACTTTTATTGTATTGCTGGCAGTGACTAATACAGCACGTTATAAATCTGCTAATATTCCATCAAGCCTGCAATCGCAGGTTTAACTATCATATATCGGAAAAGTTATGTTTACACATCTGCATAGTTTTTAAAAAGCATAGAATTATTATTTACGTAAAGTGTCACAGCTGCCAAGGACTTGTACATAAATTTTATAGCCACCGCTTAGCAGGTGCTGCAGTTATTTTCACCATCTTGATCTCCTCCATGTCAGGCATAAGGCAAGATGAGAACTTTCAGATAGGCTCCATACATTTGATCCTTTAAACATGCTTTGACTTTATAGTTTATTGTTAAAACTTAGCAGCGGTTATTTATGTTTCTGTGTCATTCACTTTTAGTTTGGATTCTTAATTATTTAATTATTGGTGCCAGAAAGATCTCTTCAACTGTTACTAGGCTAAAGTCCATCACATATCTAGATTAATTTTTGGTCTGAATTTTTGCTTGTGAAAAACACAATGGGCGATGCATGCTCGCACACTGGGCAGAGCGATGGGTAAGAAAGAAAAAAGAAAATTGGCCTTGCCATTTCGCAAAATCTTGCAACCAACCAACATGTGTCACAGTGTTCAAAATGCTTTTGGGACATAAAAGAACAGCTAGGTGGTGCTCTCGCATCACTCTCACGACAGGAAACAGCAAAGAAGAAAACAATGTGAAGAACCAAAGAAAAATGTGTGGAAGACAAGAAGACTTTCAGAAGCTCATCTTGTCGGTATCTGGCTATCAAGCCCACAAAGCCCCCAACGATTATGAAATGGCCAGGTGTGTCACTGTTGTTCCCTGAGCGCCATCCAAAGCCAAGGAGAGTTACTGCACCAACGTTAAACAGGTGTAAAAAAGCCTCCTGCAGTGAAGCCATAGTCCATAGTGTTACTTTACGATTATCTGGTCTAGTGCTAATCAACTGCTGACCAATCAGGCACAAACACGACGACTGGACAGCAGCTGGAAACAGACTAGAACAGCTAGAATAACATGTTAACAATACCATATTTTAAACTATTTATTTTAAGAATAAATGCATGAATTCATTTCTAAGTCAGCATTTTATTCCTGTTTAAGAGTCCTATTTATTATCACAGTATGGGCTGTTAACTATCCAAGCACACACTCTTCTATCTCCAATAAATATCTCTGCCCTAAACTATTTGCTTGACAGAAGAATCCACTTTCTGATATAAATTCTCTGACATTTTGATTTGTGTGATTCCCTCAAGCCTGTGGCTTTTTTCCAGAAAGCTTAGACGTTTATTAGCTTATGCATCACTTGGAAATCCAACCCATGAACCCATTATTAGCATGGTTGGTTTATTGATTCGGTAACATTGCTTCGTTCAGTTGTTTATCCAGTTATTCACGAGCGTTGTTAACATTTTAATGCTAATTGTACTTTAAATGGTGCTAATGAACCTGCTGCTGCTTCAGAGCATTTGGCTGAGCGGTGTTCTGCAATGGGTCAGCTTAAATGGAGAGTGCTGAGAGCAGGTTGTTACATTAAAAGTGGTCCCTAAAGCTGACCCCGGGTGATTTATCCCGGCTTCTGGCTTTTAACCAATGTTTCTGTATAGCTGTGCCAGTGGAGTTTCCTTTTAAAGCAGATTTTTTTCTGCACTAAACCTCTCTAAAAATAAAAATATAATGGTCCACAAATAACTACGATTTCCCCCAACTTACTAAATCATTGAGACATTTCTGATTTGTTTCATAGTTTTGAGGCCCCAAATCTTGCTCTCATAAACAGGACGCCTATTGGGCAATCTTATTTGTAAGCAAATGTGTGAACATTGATGTTCTTGAGTACACTTAGATGGATTATAAAATGTATCTTATCTAAATCCCACATTTTATTTTCATGGAACATGAAATAATATATATTTTTGTGTGTATATGTGTGTGTGTGTGTGTGTTTGTGTGTGTTTAAAGATAAATGAATTAATGTTTTGAATAAAGCAGTGTAAAAATCTTGTGTATTGACTACACTTTTAGCTTGTAGCTTACTAAAGTCATTATTATTTGGGCATCTTCACTAGCAGCATTTTCAAACTTAGATCCAAGTTTTTCTGACAAAAATCTGCCACACACGGAGCAAATCAAATTTTAAGTCAACTGTGTGTGAGCACAGTTTTATCTGATATCTTTCGGGCGGAAAAACACTGCATTAAATGCATCCTTTTCAAACAACAAATCAAATATTTGACCCCTAACTCCATAATAATCAATCACCTTTAAATCTTTCTTTATTGTGTCATTGTTTCATTAAAGGAGTACAATATGTAGTCTAGAGGACTCAAAGCTAATAAAGTTTGTCGTAAAATTGATTCTCTGCTTGCGTACTGAAATATTTTATCTCTTAAGCTGCCACGGCACTCGTCCAAGACCCCTAAAGTGATTTATCCCAAGTTAACTTTCTTGTCACGGAAGTAGGACCTCCTTCCTTTGAGGAGCACTTTCATCCAGGGAGAGACTTTTGAGGGCAGATTTGTTATACTGTTTGAAACTGCTGATGAGGTTACATACTCCCCATGGGCAGCCTGTTGCTCTGTATTATAGAAGGCGACATACAGGCCATGCACACAAAAGTGAAAATTGAATTAGCTTGTTTATTTTGGGCTGCTGCCTCATTGCTTTTATGCAACATAAAGAGTTTTGGCTGGACAAAGATGCAAAATGGGCAAAAAAAAACATTGTGAAAAAAGGGGTTCAGTTATAAGGTGTTGAGTCTCCTTTCTCTTATTTGCCTTCTTTTTAAACATCCACTTAAATGTTTACAATATGCAATATTGTCTCATCTCATAATGTAATCATTAAAATGGGCGGGGCAGTGTTGACCCTATAGATACAAAGTTTTTCGCATCACTAACATTGCTAACGGGGAATACCTAAACTAAGTCATGTGCTGATTTAGTTTTTACTTTGTACTGTTCATGGACGTCCCATTAAACAGATACGGTAAATATTTTTGTTAAAAGGAATTGATGGTTTGAATAAATCATATTTAATGTTGTCATTTTCTCATAGTGGACTGTGGTCAGTATCTGTCTATCAATATCGAGCTTCTCTTCGATAAATTGAACATGTGAAAAAAAATTCAAGATTGGGAGTGTTGTTTGTGCTGCTTCTTCAGTTTGAGGTTTCTACCGATTTTTCATGCAACTTGTTCGCTCCATTTGCTTCTCTTTGTGCTTTTTATTTCCGGTCATTTCTCGTGGGGTTAATGCTGGTTCTCATACATCTCATGAAGGAGTCTCCTGAAGCATGTATTGTTTCTCATGGGGCGTGTTTCATCCTTTCATTTCTCCCAGAGCTCTTGTCAATTCTTCCTGAGCTTGTTCCAGGGACAAGTTCCATCTTATAATTTCTCCTTGCCTTCATACTGTCTGATCAATTCTTCTAGAGTTTAAGTCATTTGGGCAGCTTGTTTCGTCCCATACTATTTTTGGTGGGAGAAATTTTTGGATGGTTCACAGTATACTTGCATGAGCATCTACTTTTTAGCATCTGGAGCATATTATAGCGTCCTCTCAGGACTCTACGTTTCCTCCTAATAGATGGGTTTAAAGAGTTTAACAGGAGGCAATCACACGATCTTCTCTAATATTGTCAGGATTGTCATTTTTCCATGTTATGTTTTCTGTTCTTTTTCTTTCTCTCCCTGTAATCTCTCGCTCTCTCAGCTCAGCTCATTTAGATCAGGTGTTCCCAATTATGCTCTTGTGCTCTGGTCCTGTCTGATTGGACTCACCTGTTCCTCATCTACTCCTGCTGCTATTTAAAGCACTGTCAGCTTCTTCTCTGTGCGAGTTATTTTATTTGTCACGCTGTTGTACCAGTCTACTCTGTCTGTGGAAGATATATTAGTGTGCCCTGCCTAGTCTTGAGCTTGTCTGCTCTTTTTTTCAGATTATTTTTAAGTTCTGGATTCTCCTACAAGAGTGCTGGATCCCGGTGGGAGCCCTTTCTGTTCTCGTTAGTCTAGCTTCTTTTGTTTGATTTGTTTTGGCCCTCGTGCCGGTTTTTTCTGTTTGATACCTTGGTTGCTTTTCAATAAAGACTCAAGTACTTCAAGATCACCTTTGCTTCTGGGTCCAACTTACTCATCCTGACAGAATAACTCGCCGAAAGAAATATGGACCCAGCGAAGGAATCCCACATCCACTCAGCAGTTGAGCACCAGGGGGCGCTGCTCGGACGTCACTCAGAGGAGCTCCTGGCTTCACGGCTTCAAGTTGAGTCCCTCTCCGCTCAGGTCTCGGATCTGTCCAGGCAGCTGCATAATCTCAGTGCTGAACGCTCGAGAGGAGGTACTTCTTTCCATCCTGTGGAACCAAGGGTAAATAACCCTCCCAGCTATGCAGGGGAGCCCACTCAATGCCGAGCCTTCCTCACCCAATGTGAGATAGTTTTCTCTCTCCAGCCTCAAACATATGCCACTGAAAGATCCCGGGTCGCCTTCGTAATTTCACTGCTAGCCGGGAAAGCACGGAGCTGGGGAACTGCGGTTTGGGAGGCGGATGCCCCATGCTGCCGCTCATACTCTTCTTTCCGAGAAGAGATGTGCAAGACTTTTGACCGTTCTGTTTTTGGCCGGGAGGCTTCTAGGCAACTGGCAGCTCTACGTCAAGGTTCTAGCTCTGTGGTTGATTACTCCATAGAGTTCCGCACGCTTGCCGCTACCAGTGGCTGGAATGGGGAGGCACTTTTCTCCCACTTCCTCGATGGCCTCTCCCTCAATATAAGGGAGGAGCTTCTCTCCTCTGATCTTCCGGTTGGACTCGATGAATTGATAGATCTGTCCATTCGCATCGAGAAGAGACATGCTCTGCGTCGCCAGGTGAGAGGGACCCAGCCACCTCGCTCGAAAGACTCACACTCCTCAGTGGTGGCAGGCTGTGAAGCTCCAGGATCTGAGCCCATGCAGATGGGAGCATTCCGCATCTCGGCTGAGGAGCGGACAAGACGCATTTCATCCCGCCTTTGTTTGTATTGTGCCGGTGAGGGTCATTTCGCCCAGTCCTGTCCTTTAAAAGGAACAGCTCGGCGGCAATAAGGGGACTCCTGTCGAGCTCTATTTCCTTGTCCCCTGGCTCTCCATCTCGCACCACCATTTCTGCTAGTCTCCAACTGGGTACCAGATCTATCGTTTGTGAGGCCCTCATCGACTCTGGAGCTGAAGCTTGTTTCATTGATGAGAGCTTTGTAGTGGCCAACCACATTCCCCTCTCTTCCTGTGTGGAGGCTCCGACGGTTGTTGCTCTGGATGGCCGACCTCTGGCTCGAATCAGCAAGCAGACATTACCGGTGAGCCTCACTACTTCTGGGAATCACACTGAAACTTTATCTTTCCTTGTGTTCAAGTCACTTTCTGTACCTGTTGTTTTGGGTCATCCCTGGCTGACAAAACACCAGCCACAAATAGATTGGGCTAGCAACATGATTACTTCTTGGAAGATTGATTGTTACAAATCTTGTCTAGTTTCTGCGGGTTCTGGCGGTTCGTCTGCTTCTGTGTTTCAGGATGATTCTGTTGACTTGGTGGGCGTCCCGGTGGAGTACCATGATCTGGGGGCGGTGTTCAGCAAATCACGAGCCATATCTCTACCCCCCTCATCGGCCATATGATTGCTCCATTGAACTCCTACCTGGGACCTCCCCTCCGCGGGGCCGCCTCTACTCTCTGACTGCACCTGAAAGAGAAGCACTTAAGACTTACCTGTCGGAGTCCCTGGCTGCCGGCACCATTGTTCCATCCACCTCTCCGGCAGGTGCAGGGTTTTTTTTTGTTGAAAAGAAGGATGGCTCGCTCCGTCCTTGCATAGATTATCGTGGACTTAACACAGTGACTGTAAAGAACCGTTACCCTCTACCCCTTATGTCCTCCGCTTTTGAAATTCTTCAGGGTGCCAAGGTATTCACTAAACTTGACTTACGCAACGCATATCATCTTGTGCGCATCCGGGAGGGACACGAGTGGTTAACTGCCTTTAACACTCCCCTGGGGCACTTTGAATATAGGGTTTTACCATTCGGCCTTGCCAATGCCCCTGCAATTTTTCAAGCTTTAATTAATGACGTCCTGCGAGACATGTTAAATGAGTTTGTTTTTGTTTACTTGGATGATATTCTTATTTTTTCACCAGATGAAGAGTCCCATATTCGCCATGTTCGTAGGGTTCTCCAGCGCCTCCTCGAAAATAAGTTGTTTGTTAAGGCTGAGAAGTGTCAGTTCCATGTCCCATCTGTTAGTTTTCTTGGGTACATTGTTTCTTCAGAAGGAGTCTCCATGGATCAGTCGAAGGTCCAGGCTGTCCTGAACTGGCCCATACCAGAGTCACGCACAGCCTTGCTGCGGTTTTTGGGGTTCGCTAATTTTTATCGCCGGTTCATTCGGGGTTTCGGTCAAGTTGCTGGTCCCCTGAATGCTCTTACATCGAACAAGCAGAACTTTATCTGGACTGACTCTGCACAAGAGGCTTTCGATTCCTTGAAGGAACGTTTCACTACAGCTCCCATTTTGGTCACTCCCGATCCCAGCAGACAATTTATTGTTGAAGTTGATGCATCTGAGACGGGAGTGGGTGCTGTCCTGTCCCAACGTTCCCCTCTGGATGACAAGATCCATCCGTGTGCTTTTTTTTCTCATCGGTTGTCACCGGCGGAACGTAATTATGATGTTGGTAATCGGGAACTCTTGGCAATCCGTCTGGCTCTGGAGGAGTGGCGTCATTGGCTAGAAGGGGCGAGCCATACATTCCTAGTTTGGACAGACCACCGCAATCTAGAGTATATTCGTTCTGCCAAGCGGCTCAACTCGCGCCAGGCCCGGTGGCTGCTGTTTTTCGAACGTTTTAATTTCACCATCTCTTACCGACCCGGTTCACGCAACATGAAACCGGACACATTGTCTCGAATATTTGCCCCTGAGGGTGAAGACACCCTTCCCATTCCTATTTTGCCCAAAGAGAAAGTGGTGGGGGCCTTGAATTGGGGTGTCGAGCATACAGTAATGCAGGCCCTTGGTAACACCACTCCTCCCGCTCTGTGTCCCAGTAATCGATTATTTGTCGTTCCATCTGTTCGTGAGTCTGTAGTTCGCTGGGGGCATGAAGCTAAGTTCTATGCTCACCCTGGGGTCCGTCGCACCCTGGCAGTACTGCGTCAACGGTTTTGGTGGCCTGAAATGGCAGCAGACGTTAAGCGATATGTTAGATCCTGTGCAGTCTGTGCCAGTTGCAAAGCCAGTAATGAGTCACCAGCCGGCCTTCTTAAACCACTGGCCATCCCGGCACGTCCATGGTCACATATTGCTATGGATTTTATTATTGGTCTCCCTGAGTCCAAAGGTAATACGGTTATTTTAACTGTGGTTGACCGCTTCTCCAAAGCCGCACATTTTATTCCGCTCAAGAAACTACCGTCTGCATCCGAAACTGCCCAGACTGTGGTCGAACATGTTTTTAAATTGCATGGCTTGCCTAGTGATATTGTGACTGATCGAGGTTCCCAGTTCACTTCACAATTTTGGCGAGAGTTTTGTAAATTAATAGGTTCCACAGCCAGTTTGTCATCTGGTTATCATCCCGAAACCAATGGCCAGGCAGAGAGAGCGAATCAGGACCTTGGGCGCCTACTCCGCTGTCTTGCCCACCAGAACCCATCTACATGGTGTGAACGTCTGCCCTGGGCCGAATATGCTCATAACTCGTTGACATCCTCATCTACTGGCTTTTCTCCTTTCGAAGGCTGCTTAGGGTATCAGCCCCCATTATTTCCAAGTCAAGAGATGGAGGTCATGGTCCCTTCCGTTAGTTCTTTCATCCGTCGTGCCAAACGAACTTGGAGACAGGTCAAAACTACGCTGTTGAGAACCAGAGAAAATATGCGCAGGACTGCCAATCGGCGTCGTAGGCCAGCCCCAAAGTATATCTGTGGTCAAAAAGTATGGTTGTCAACCGATAACCTGCCGCTCAAGTTTCCCGCTCGCAAGCTGGCCCCTCGTTTTATTGGTCCTTACCCTATCAGTAAGATCATTAGCCCGGTGGCAGTCCGGTTAAGGCTGCCTAGTCACCTTGCACGCATCCACCCAGTATTCCACGTTTCTCGCATCAAGCCCGCCACCTATTCTGTTCTAGCTCCCTCTAGCCCCCCTCCTCCCATTGTAGAGGGCTCACCTATTTATAGGGTCAGGCGTCTTCTTGATGTGCGTAAAAGAGGTAGGGGGCATCAATATCTAGTTGATTGGGAGGGTTACGGTCCTGAGGAGAGATGCTGGATACCCTCTCGTGATGTGCTGGACCGCTCCTTGATTGAGGACTTCTACCGCTCAGGTCATTGTTCTCACCGTGTAGCGCCTGGGGGCGCTCATTAAGGGGGGGGCAATGTCAGGATTGTCATTTTTCCATGTTATGTTTTCTGTTCTTTTTCTTTCTCTCCCTGTAATCTCTCGCTCTCTCAGCTCAGCTCATTTAGATCAGGTGTTCCCAATTATGCTCTTGTGCTCTGGTCCTGTCTGATTGGACTCACCTGTTCCTCATCTACTCCTGCTGCTATTTAAAGCACTGTCAGCTTCTTCTCTGTGCGAGTTATTTTATTTGTCACGCTGTTGTACCAGTCTACTCTGTCTGTGGAAGATATATTAGTGTGCCCTGCCTAGTCTTGAGCTTGTCTGCTCTTTTTTTCAGATTATTTTTAAGTTCTGGATTCTCCTACAAGAGTGCTGGATCCCGGTGGGAGCCCTTTCTGTTCTCGTTAGTCTAGCTTCTTTTGTTTGATTTGTTTTGGCCCTCGTGCCGGTTTTTTCTGTTTGATACCTTGGTTGCTTTTCAATAAAGACTCAAGTACTTCAAGATCACCTTTGCTTCTGGGTCCAACTTACTCATCCTGACAAATATCGAATACATTCTTAATAAGAAGTCCAGTGATTTAATTTATTGTTTAATTTTGTGTTCAAGTGTGCAGTAATGGATTGCTAGCTGAATCTATTAAAATCTGTTAGGAAAAGTAGCGTTAAATGTGCTCATATGTTAAAAAAACATATTTTCATGATGCTCATATGTCAAAAACATGTTCATGGCACCTGAAACCCTTTTTTTGAGGCTGGTTTGAAATCATTGAATCATTTTGCTCTTTTATAAAACATTTTAAGAACATAGCTGCTTGAACCACACACAATACAATCGGATTTCAAATATTGTAAAAAGGAAAAACAAATCTTACTGTAAAAGAACAAAATGCCTATAGTACATGTAGAAATTACACCTTGGAAGACTTTGAATAATTTTTATTATGAGGGAATTAAATTATGAGGGAAACAAAGTTTTGGTCCTTGATGACATTCATCAGTTCCATATTTTATTACTTGGCATTTTTATAGTGTACTTTTTCCTTGCCGACCTGTGACCGGCTCCACTAAACACCATCAGTCCCTGTCAGTGTCTTCCTGCTGACCATTTAACAATTATGCTCTTGTTTTCTTTCTTGATGACCTGATAAGAGACCGTCCCGAGTGGTTTGCACATTTGATGTAGATCATTGTTCTTGTTACATAGATGGGACTTGACAGGAGAGTTTTAACCTAAACATCCTGAAGCAGCCTGAAGGATATCCTGCCTTCTTCATTCAGTCAGAGATGGAGACTGTTAGTCTTATTAGCAAGTAAAGAAAAACACACAATATGCAGAACAGGCATTTTATGTCATTCTTTCTATGAAGCTTGCATAAACTAATACAGTATTCTAGCTCCATAATGTAATAAGTAATTACTTGAAAATGTGTAGAAGTGAGAATCAGGGTTATGGTCTTTTAAATGTTAATACTGCTTTTCAAGTTTTTTAATTGGTCAGACCAGAGGTCAGCAACCCCTTTGTGTTAAAAGAAAAGTTTGAATCTCTTTTCTTTCAAATAAAGCTCAGTTTTTGTTATAAGCCAATGTGAGCTTTTAATGAAAGATAACACTATAAAATATTATAAAAAAAAAAACAAGACAGTATGGGAAACACTTTGATTCTGAAACGCTTTACAGTTCTAAAGCGTTTCTTTGAAATTATTCCGGGCTAAAGATAAACATTTGAAGCTAAAGATAAAACCTAGTTCAACAAGTCTGCAAGTGCAAGCGATACGTTATTTCAATACATTAAATTGTGTTTATATTTAGACATAGGCAAGGCAAGGCAAGGCGAGGCAAGTTTATTTGAATAGCACATTTCGTACACAGAGTGATTCAAAGTGCTTTACATTGGAAACAAATAATAAAAAAGTACTTGATTTAATAAAATCAAGCATAAAAAAGTCATATAAAATCATAGTGAAAACTGAAAATTCAAAAACATTGATTAAATCATAGATTAAGATAGTGAAGTGCAGAGGTAAAATAGTTGTTTGGACGTTGGTGCTCAGTCGACAAAAGCAAAAATGTGACTAAAGTGTTGGCACCCCTGATCTCCTCTGGAAGTTGGTTCCATCTGTGGGCCGCATGGTAACTAAAAGAGCATTTACCCTGTTTGGAATTTTGGTTGTTTAAACATTTTTGGCAAATGAAAGAAAGTTCATTTCAGTTGCTTAAAATGTAAAAGATGTTGTTTAGTGATCTCCGATCATTCTCAGGAAGATTGTCGTTCTATCTAAAAAGCTGTGAGTCTAGGAATCCTGGGATAGAGGTTAATAGATGCATAGATGAGGAAGTAGTGGAACTTCTGTTGAAATCCAATCTGAGCCCCAGGTAATGTAAGCTGTGAGTGGCCTCAATGAATTCAACAGCTTCTTGGTCAGAGAGTAAACCTTGATTATATTCATAATTATAAAAACCCTCATTATGCCGGTCTCAATGTGACACATCCCTGGCTGTTGGTCTCAATAGCACAGATGCTCCGACCCTCTCCTGACAAACAATCACATTACATATGAATTACTGGGCTGGAGACTTCTCATGCCAGGCACTGAGTGTGTGCCTTTTATCTCGAGGCAATTGAAAGCCCATGTTTAATTAAAACTCTTCCCACACACATGAACCTCAGGCAGATGGCTCCGGAACCCAGAGGCCACTTTCACCTGCTAAAGGTGCATCGACAGGAACGGCTAGTTTTACATCCTTTGTTTGTGCAATGAGAAAGCAGTTGAATCAAATGTGCCATTTTATACTTTATAAGATAGATTTACTGCCATGAAAAGAGCTGTCAATAACAGGTTGTTCACCACTAACAATCGCTTACATTTATAAAAGCATTGTGATAGCTCTTAAAACATCCAGAGTGTTCAGCATTAACTAAATGTTATCTCAGCTTGCTTCCTTGTTCAGTGGAGCACTTATATCATCAGTCTGTGTCTAAACAAGTACTGTTTATTTTGTAAATACATCCCTACTGTGCCTTTTAACATTGTTAAACATGTTGTTATCTTGTTTTATTCATGCTATTATAAACAGTGTACAAATGTATTTAACCAAAACTTTTCATGCTTACATATAATTAATAGTTCAAAGTCAATAAACAGCTTTTCATTAAATGACTTGCAGACAAATACAGCACAGCTTCTTTACAACAATGCTTCCACTCAAAAACAAAACAAAAAAAATAAAACAAAAAAGAGCCTCTTTTAAAGTTTTTGGTACAATTCTTTCTCCAAGTGCTAGACAGAATGAAATTGGAAAAAAAATCTCTAATTTTCAAGAGTGTAAATTCATTTTTATTATTATTGAATTAAAAGAAACAGTGCTAACTCTAAATCAATTTTGTCTGTTAAACCTCGGAGAACAGCTAACCTGCCACAGGCAGATGTTTCTTAATGGATTCACAGGAATATTCCAGCAGGTTATTCCCCTTTCTTCTTTGCTGAGGAGCATCGACATACCTAGTGTTTAGATATTTGGGTCACAATCATTTGGGATTTTACACTAGTCCAATTTTGGGAGGAGAGATCAATCAAAAGGTGTTTTCAATCCTTCTGTCCGTTCCCAGATATAAAACCGCAAACACTTCACTTCCAATTTGACGATGACATGCAAAACTCCCCCTCCCCCCCTCCACATCTCACACCACATACGCTCATGTTTTCTGGACTCATTCTATATAAGCGAACTCGTGAAATAAGGAAAGTGACATTCATGTAACTTCATTACAGGAACAGGAGGTGAAAAAGCACTGTGCCTAACTATAGCAAGAAGCAAACAACAATTGTTACTGTCCAGTTCAGCTCAACATAATAAAAAGAAACTCTTTTCTAAAAAAAAACTATTTTCTTTACTGATTGAATGTAAAATGATTGGACGTTATTGTTTCGGGATCAAAATCACATAGGAAAAGTTTGATATAGGCATATTGCTAATTTCCATGCACTTGTATGAAAAAATATAAAATATTTTATTACGTATACAACTTGCACATAAAAAAGGAAAACTCAATCTGTGGAAAATGCTGCTGATCATTTACAGTCAAAGTGAACATTTAGTTGACGAGAATTTTTATTTATTCAAAAATATTTTAATTGGCCCATCTTCAACATTAAACCTTTATAAATGAGCTCAATTTGACCCACAAAGATGAGAAGCTCTTTATTCTTCGTTAAATACTTTAGAGCAACAGGCAGACTATGGTCCAGATCCGGACTCAGAACTGTTATAGATTATTCCAGATGATCTGATTCAACATTTAGCAGTCGATGCCAATTTGAACTACTTCCGCCTTCCATGTCAGTGGTTCTTCAACTAGCGGTTCAGTGTTGGAAATAGTTTTTCTATTCGCTTCAATGGATGCCACTGCCATAGAATTTTACAACTGTATAAATTGTCTAAATTTAACTGCGATGATTCACCACACAATGGTATACAAGAGAGTAACACGTCACACCTTGAAAACGGAGGAACTTACAACTTTTTTAATTCATTACAAAAGGATCAGAAAAGATGACAATAAATTGTTAAAATACTGCAAACCTGAATAAATTCACACATACTCGTAATCACTTCTTTAAAAAACAAACACAACACTACTATCCGAAAGCTCAAATTGAAAGTGAATTTACAGTCGAGATTTTAGTAAATCGATTAACTTAATACGAATCGAGGTAACTTAATACCATGTCAGTGGTTCTTCAACTAGCGGTTCAGTGCTGGAAATAGTTTTTCTATTCGCTTCAATGGATGCCACTGCCATAGAATTTTACAACTGTATAAATTGTCTAAATTTAACTGCGATGATTCACCACACAATGGTATACAAGAGAGTAACACGTCACACCTTGAAAACGGAGGAACTTACAACTTTTTTAATTCATTACAAAAGGATCAGAAAAGATGACAATAAATTGTTAAAATACTGCAAACCTGAATAAATTCACACATACTCGTAATCACTTCTTTAAAAAACAAACACAACACTACTATCCGAAAGCTCAAATTGAAAGTGAATTTACAGTCGAGATTTTAGTAAATCGATTAACTTAATACTTAGTAAATCGATTCTGATCACAGATGTCAATTTTGTGACTCAGATAAGATATAGATAAGAGAAACCCCAAGGTTGCAAAGAAATAAATATATCAAAAACAGCTCTAACTCTGTTTAAGTCCAGGTTTAAAATTCCTAAATGTGGATGGCTAAAAAATACAGGAGACTTCAATTCTATGGAATTAAGGCTGCTGATCATTTAAAGTCAGGGTAAACCAAGAAGAGAAAAATGAAGCAACTGGAGAAGCCTAGGTGAGGAGAATTCTACCTGGAAAAACTAGAGCTCAATTTTATCACTGTCTAGCAAAGTGATGGAGTTAAATATATGAGCCTCTAAAACTGTTCAACTGTTTTATACCTGTTAAATGGGTTGAGACTTTTTATCAATATGCAAAAGAGAGTGTTTTATGCCTATGCCCTATATTTTATGTTTTCAAAGTTAAACACTTTATTTGAAAATAGTTAATCTGCTTGCTTATTTTGAAAAGCAGCCAGAATCAGAAAGCTCTTTATTGCCAAGCATGCATGTGCACACACAAGGAATTTGTTGTGGTAGTGGGGTACTCTAGAGTGTTAGTACAAAAAAATGACATAATAGCATTGCACAGTTACACGTTATATAAGTAAACTGCTCAAGTTAAAAATAAATAGAATACAGTAATATTCAAGAAATAGAGGTAATAAAATATAAAGTAATATAACTATAACTGTAGAAGGCCAAGGTGCTTAAAAGATGTGCTTTGTAGGTAAAGTGCAGATCAGAGCGTAAAGTAAAATTAAAGGGCAGCATCAGAACAACAGAATGTGGAGCGACTGGAAATGTCCAGAATCCATGTCATAGTCCTGTTGCTTACTTTATTTAATGGAAATATTTGAGTGTTGGTGGGGGAAATTATGGGTTCAGGAGATGAATGGCCTGAGGGAATAAGCTGTGTTTGTGCCGGTCTGTCCTGGTTTTTGGGGCTCAGAAGCGCTGACTGGAGAGTACTAGCTGGAAGAGGTGATTACCTGGGTAGGCAGCATCCAGGGTGATTTTGAGAGCCCTCTTTCTCATTCTGGAGGTGTACAGTTCTTCAAGGGAGGGTAGGGGAGCTTCAATAATCTTCTCAGCAGTCCGAACTGTCCTCTGGAGTCTCCAGATGTCTGAATTGGATGCTGAGCTAAACCAAACCGTGATGGAGGTGCACAGAACAGACTAAAGCAGAATCTGAGTGGAACTGGATCAGCAGCGTCTGTAGCAGGTTGAATTTCTTCAACTGGGGCAGGAAGTTCAGCCTTTGCTCAGGCTTCTTTGCAATGGAGTCAAAACCCCTGCTTTTATTTCACAAAATAAATAACATTGTAAATATATGTTCAGTTCGAAAGTTACATGCTTCTCCCAGCGATGGGTTGCGGTTGGAAGGGCATCCGCTTCGTAAAACATGTGCCAGAGAGTTGGCGGTTCATTCCGCTGTGGCGATCCCGAAAGGAAAGAAAGCCGACATGAAGAAGAATGAATGAATGATTGCATGCCGGCTACCTAAAAACATATTTTGGTAGATAATTAGACAGTATAATCATCTGGTGCTTTGGTTAAAAATATATATATATAAACTTAATATTATATTATATATTTAATATAATATTAGAATGTAAAATGAGACACCAGTCTCGGTTGATTGAAAAACAAAATGAATTTTATTTATAATGTCCTCTCAACCAAGATTTATACATTAAGTAACCACTTGATAAAAGCAAGCATTTAAAATCACAATTTTTTAAAATTTTGACTGATTTACCCAGTCTAAGTGACCTTGGCATCCACATTAACTGCTCTGAAAATCATCTTCAGAAAGTATCGGACATGAGCCTAATTTGCATAACAAAGCCCATCTCTTAATAGCCAACACACACAGAATGCACACACACCCAAGCCCCGCCTACACCCAGATCAGAAGAGCGTTGAGGAGCTTATTAATGTGGCATGTTGAAAATAACACCCAGACTGTTTATCGTCCTTGCTCTGTTCAATCAGCAGGAATGGAGGGACCCAGAAAAACATGATGCTGTAAGGAAAGAGGAAGCATTCAATCAGGTGAGCACATCCACTCTATCTTGCACATCCTTCTTAAAACAGAATTCAATCAGAAATTTTAAAAGATACAACTTACTAAACATCTGTGTGTATGCTATTGATCTAAATATATATTTTGACTTTAAAAGCCTTCTTTGTTCGATTCATTTGACAATGCGAAGTTAGGGTCTGATATAGCTGCTTGTCACATCAATCTGGGATCGGGTTGCCAGATTTACAGGGTCCCTGAAGACAACTGGGTCCAAATGATCAGCTTTTTGCCCTTATTCAAAAATCAATCTTCAGCTATTCATCTCTTTTTGATGAACGACAGGTCTGCCTGTTCCTCAATATGCTGCATGCTTTTGGTCATTTTTATCATCCAATCCAGTCTCCAGAGTCCTTTTTTTAGTGAGCTGGCAGAGAGCAGCCATTAGATCTGACTCAGTTGTTTAGCTTGGAACGTGCCAGAGATGGGCTTCGTTCAAGAATAACAAACAAAGCAGCTGATTCCAGAGGCTTTACTTTAAATAAAAAGATTACTGGGATGAATGGCAAGTCTTTTATGTTTACTCAAGTACTGATTAGTTAAGCTCAAGAAGATCAACAAATACAAGGTTTGACTTTTATGGACTCTTCCTTAATTTAATGGCTTCATGATCAGCAGTGAGTTCAGAATGTTCTTACATTGTACTGAGCACTTGGATTTAGTCAGAGCTTAAAGGGAGCTGCATGGGGCTTGGCTGAGATTGAAAATGACCACACATGGACTTCAGCGTTTTAATGGTTTGCTTCAGGTTTTTCTAATTTGAACACGTTCGTAAGATTGAAGAGACATTTAAGTAAACTGGTGAGAAATGATGATGAGTAATGTGATTACCATGTTTCACTTAGTTTTGTCTTGACATCTAGTGAATCCACAATCAGAGGTGTATCCAAACAAAGTTCTCACATGAAAAAGTACTTGTGAAAATATTTTCTTAAATAAGAATAAAAGGATCTAATGAGAAACTAGTGACTAGTCTGATCTGAATCATAATATTTATTGTGCATGATATTTGAGTTATATTAAATAACAATTTGAAAAACTATACTTAAAAAAATATTTTGAACATTGAATAAAACTTTCTGGATTTTGTACATCTACATTTAGCAATATAAATCTGAGTTTAAGAGCTTTGTTCATAGATATAAACATCTATATAATATCCTTAATTGCATTCATTTCATGTCTTATTGAGGAATGTTTATAGTTACAGTAAGAATGAGTGTTAATAAATCATTTATTATCACACTGACTAACTTTTACTAAATGTCTAAATAACAGGATTTCTAAATGCACTACCAAATAGTCAAATTATAATTTATTAACATGTCCTAAATTGTTATAAAGTGCTTACAAATGTGTATTAACTAAAAACAAAGCTTTAAAAAGTATTTATTAAATGTTTGCTAATGCTTAAGTAAAGATTAATAGTGTGTAGTTATTACATGTATTTTAAGTTATTTATGTAGTTAAATGTTATACTAATCACTTATTACAGGAAAGTTTTGATTACTAAGTTACACTACTGCTCTGCTGCAAAAAGTAATAAATTACAGAAATAATTTAGTTTGTAATATATTACTCATTATTATGATGATATGCAGGGTGTGAACAACAGGGGCATTTGGATGTTTGTGTGTGTGTGTGTGTGCGTGGGTGTGTGCATGCGTGTGTGCGTGTGTGTGCGTGTGTGTGCGTGCGTGCGCATGCGTGTGTGTGCGTGTGTGTGTGGGTAGGGGGGCTCAAAATATGTTTAATTTTAATATAATTTACAGTTTCACGTCTCAATTAATTCAGTTTGAATTACTGTATAAAAAAGTAAAAAACTATTTATGTTTATAAAGTTCTGCGTTATTGCTGATTTTATATTGATTGTTTGTAAATTGTAAAAAGTTATGGTATTCTTTTCTTGCCTAATGTTATATTTTCTTATCGTTGTTCATTTGAAGTATAAGGCAAGGTAATACTTTGTTTATAGACTTTAGTGGGGCAGTTGTGGATGGCAGTATCACTCGTGTTTCGCAAGCTCTTCGCTGCTTGCAAAGAGCTGTTTGTTATGTTGTCTCTTTAGCCCTGATAAATCGACTCGGTTAGAAAACTCATTGCACACTGATTATTAGAATTTAATTTTGTGTCATAAGCACCTGCTAATGCACATGCGATATGCATATCTTGCAATGTTTCATCGATCTGCTTTAGGAGGCAGATAATCAAATGCAGCCATTTACTGAAAATGTTTGCAGAATGCATCCCTTGCATGATTTTTAGATCAATACACAGTATATTATTGATGATATTGGCATGATTATTTCTTATAAATGCTGACTTTTTAAAACTGACTTGGACACTCTTTGGAATCTTTTAAATCTGTAGCACTTTATAGCCTGAAAAGGGAGACGATTCTAGGATCCAAGATGTTTAGGGGTGCTCATCACCTTAAGAAAACATAACATATACTTTGTTTAACTTGTGATGAATGTAAGTTGTTTGGCACAGCAAGTAACGAATGCTCCTCATACAGGTTTTAGTGTTCTGGAGCATGGCCATCTGAGAAATGTCTAACGTTTTAGGTTTAACACTCTAGTTTTTTTGAGGTATGAAATACAATGATGACATTTAAGTTATGTTGTTAATTTTGGAACATTTTTAGGGTTGGCTTTGAAGATACCTGACTCTGAAATGAAATGTAAGCATTCTTTTATCTCGTAATTATTTCTCTTTATTCTATAACAGCACAATTGGCTGTTCCTGTATTTCTGTAGATTTTCAGGGTAAATGTTACAAATTGTAGGATTCATTGAACATTCTGAGGCATTGTCGTAATGTGGTAGTCCCAGCGATTGATCTGTACGCAGAGAGAGGTCAGTACACAAGGGTTTTTTCCCAAAACCATTCTTTTATTGTGCCACCAGTGAACAACAAAACAAACAAACATAAAACATAATAAAAAAGACAGAAAGGTCTACAAACAAAACACTTGAGCTCAAAAACCATACATAAACAAATGCTTAACAGCAAAACCTACGCAAAACTAGACAGTGAGGACTCCAGTACAAACAAACTAAATGCAGTCAGTATGGGTTCTTTCACTCAAAAGTATATTTGCACAGGACAAAGTCAAAATGCAGGAGAACAGCAACACATCACTCCTCTTCGCTCAGGATCGTCCTCCATGAACACCCAAAACCAGGCCCTTAAATAGGGCTGGTTTCCCAGCATGCCAATCAGAGCCAAACCAAACACAGGTAAGTTAAGACATTAGATATTCTTTCATTAGATAGAACTTGCAATGAGCAGCAAAATACACATCATCTTTCAAACATATTTTATGTACAACCAGCATAACTATACCACAAGTAAATGTTTTAAGAATAAAACAATTACCATAGATTATCGCTCAATGACTATTAAATTAAGCTTCCCCCCTCTTCCTTCCAGGTTGGAACCTTCTAGCATCAGCCAATCAGGATGACCCAGATCAGTACAACATGGAGCTTCTGTTACCCCATCCATTAATAAATATTAAATAAGTTCTGTCAGTGGTTTTATTTTATTGACTGCATTATAAAAAACAGGTCTTACAGGACAATGAGCCTGAGAACATTGTCACAGGCATGAAGCCTTGAGAGAAATCTCTAAATTTCAGAATAAATGTTGACATTTGGTGAATTGAGGTGTGAAATTGGTCATATGTTTATAGTAATAAAATAAAGACTTTCCGATGCAGTAAATAAAACCATCTTTTCTTTTTTGGCTTTATCCATTATACACTCTGTTCATTAAGCTTTTACACGTTTATACACTTTAAAATGAAGGCTCATAGGGTTTCTAGACTGGGTTTAAGAACAAAAATCCAGCTGAAAAGCATGTCTTTTTGGTCTTCAAACGAGAGGTGCAGCAGAGTTTGTTACTCAGGTGAGTGAATCGTCTGTTCGGAGATGCGGGGGTGGGCTCTGTCACTCTCTTTTATTGAGCGACTCAGCTGCCATTCACCAGCAGTCTCATAAACATGCAGCTGCACATGGACAGAATAAACTAACTGTTTAATTCCCTCTCAAAACTTTGTGTTCTGAGATTAGGTTTAGTTTTGGGTGTGGGATGGTGAAGCTTTTGGGAAGTTTTTAGCCTCCTTTTGTAATAACTTGCATGTTGTTTGAACCTATTTTTAACACCTTGAATTAAACCAGATGTTGTTTAGGGATCCTGCGTATTTTGTGAACATGCTCAAGCTATGTAATTGATTTCTGTTTTTAGGCGTTGTTAAAAGTAAATCTCTACTTCAATAGTTTTCTCTATATATATTAACTGTTAGCTAGTTTTTTATATATGCTGCAAGTCCACATTCAATCTCATATTGTGTGAAATATGGGATACTTAATGTATGGGTCCATCATTTACATTCATGTTTATCACCATAAACATCTATTAGTTTAGGAATCAAGTGGTGAATGTTAAAATTGCTTTACAACACTTAAATGTCACACAGTCCCTTTGGTAATAATTAAATTGTAACTTACTGAACCAAAACCTTTTTTTTTTTTTGCTTTTTAATTTCCTCCCATCAAGCATCCCCAGCTGTTTGCTGCTTCTCTCAGTGGCTAAGAACTAATCCTGCCACTCATCAAACACACTGCTTCGTTGGATTTGAGAGAATTTGCTGGTGGTTTTCATTAAGGCTGACATCCACTTAACATGAAGAATGTTCTTTCGAAGGCTTTTTCATTACATTTCAGGGATTCTTTCTAGAATTTCATTAATTATATAACACATAGCAGTGTTACAGTTCTTTGAATGGTTTATGATCATGATAAAGTCAACACGTTATCTGACCAGTATTTGTGCTCACATTGATAGGAAGTTAAAAGTTGAACAGTTCATAAAATAGCTACGGTTTGCACGTGAGGTTTCTTCCCAAAGGTCACAGTGGGGTGAAATGCAGGGATACAATTCCTGAGACAAGGTCGAGTTGAGGCGCTTTTATGATTTTTGGCTAATATCCAAATCTAAAGGATTCAAATTATTGTTTTTGTTGCAGATTTGCCTTGGGTTGTTCCAGGCTGCTCTGCTTTCCCAGACACATTGGAGCTTCATAGCTAGATGTCACTAAGCAAAAACATTCAAAGAAATTGATAATAATATATTGTGAAACAGTATGATGTTCAGGGGAAAACTTCTTTACACTAAAGACTGGAGCAAACGAGACATGGCTTTATTTATAAATCAGATCTTGTATGATTTGAGTGTTAACTTTCTTTGAAAAATGTTTTTTTCATACACCTAAATCTGTTTAATCTGTTCACTAAATCTGGTTCTGGAGGTCCAGAGTCCTGCTTCAGTTTTGCTCAACCATCATGAAACACACCTGTTACACTAATTCAGTTCCTCTTGGCTCAGCTGAAGCAAGAGTAGTATGCATACTAGAGCAGGGTAGCAACTAAATTGTGAAGGACTCTGGACCTACAGCACATTTTTGGTGATCCCTGCTATTCAGGGAAGAAATAATACATTGTTTTTAAGCATTTAATCCAGTAATTTTATATGTAGTTGTATATGAAGTTTATATGTAAACAATAAAATAGTGGTGATCGTGCTGGAAATATTCTAATCGTAAAAGATTAATCAAATCTCATTTAAGTAATAGCACAAAAACATTAATGCTAATGCTACTTTACTGTACAGAATATATTAAGATATGACGAAATAACATTATGAAACCATTGAAGGTGTTGCAAACAATATGGTTTACACACAATGATCCTGTGAGGGAGGGATTAAAGAATGAAAATAATTTAAGAGGAATTATTAACCTAAAGTGATAAACTAATACAGCTGAAGGGATTGAAAGTCAAAAAGGATAACAAAAGGGGCAGGGACAAGATTGAAAAAAGCAAACAGATGCCACAATTAATAATTTAAGGCTACAGTAAACAACCAGTCATGTGAACCCTTAATGGTCACATGTCTGGGAATACAAATAAAAAAAACAGTCATGTCAGCCACATGGTTAGTGAAGACATAAAAAATCCTGCCAAAATAACACAACTGGTGAAAGTTATAAAAGACTGGAGCGCGCTGGGTGGAGTTCTTAACCAGCTTACACCAAAACACAACTTATCACAGAATAAGATAGATTGATAAGGGACTTTTTAGTGCTCTGCCACCAAACTAGACTAGCAGCTGACAAACATGACTCAACGGCTGGTAAATATATAAGCCAATTAGGGCCATCATACACCTAGACAAATTAAAGCTTGCTCATTCAAATGCATTCTCTGCATGAGGCTTTTCGCTAGCTTCACACCTCTGCTGTTTAATTGTTGATGCAGTAAAGTTCATTGCCCTCGGAAGAAGAGTTTGCTGTTCTGCTTTTGCTGTTCGGCATTTTCTTCTTCTTCAGCTCTTCTTCTTATTAATGCTGTGCTTCTTCCTGTGATGAGGTCAACACATGAGTGTGAGAAGCTGCTCTTTTATGTCCCAACATTACTCTGAACATATAATCAATTTGATTAACGAAAAACCAAGGGCGAACTTTTTTTGCTATCGCCCATCACTTGACCAAATGTGTGTACTCATGTCGGCACCCATTGTTTTGTCTTTTGTCATGAAACTTTAAATGTCTTTAATAGAAATGTATTTATATAGGCCATTTTTGTAGTTGCTTCAAAGCAGCTTTTCAGTCAAGAGGGCGTCTGTGGAATAAAAGTCATTTTGGCCAGTTTTATAGGGCAGAGAATAGAAGCACAGTATAGTTATCTTTATTTAAACCACCGGAGCCAGGTTAAGACTAGAAACAATGAGTTATACTCGTTTCTGTGTTATACATGCCTGATTTGGGGAAAATTTAGAGTAACCAATTCACCTATTGTCATGTTTTATTGTTTTGTTAGGGGAAAATATGTATAACCATTGTGAACTTTTACCACAAAACATTGTTTCTCAAGCTGATTGATATGTTTAGAAATTATTACTTTTTCGATTTTCTATTATTAATCAGAAGCAAAGATCTTCACATAAAAGGTGATCTCTGGAAAAGAGAAGACGTTTTTTCAGAGCTTAATGTCAACATGTTTCTAATCAAGAATGTGTCTCCTTTATCAGCAGGTTCCTCAGGATGGAAAACATCTCAGAATGGATCAACAGTTCACTCTACTCCGAGCCTTGTGCAACACTCAGAAGCACTGGTTCACGAGTGACGCTTTACGTCTTCATCATCATCGGCATCACTTGCACTGTTGTAGGAAACTTTCTGGTAGTTCTTGCCATTGCTTACTTCAAACAGCTCCAGTGCCACACCAACTCTTTCGCCATGTCTCTGGCAGTCGCCGATTTCCTAGTAGGCTTGGTAGTTATGCCCTATAGCATGATCCGAACAGTCGACGGCTGTTGGTACTTCGGCCCAACCTTCTGCCATCTTCATTCCAGCTTAGATGTTATGCTCTGCACGGCGTCCATCTTTCATCTGAGCTGTATTGCTTTCGACCGCTACTATGCTGTGTGTAACCCGCTGGTGTATTCCTTTAAGATGTCCCACAAGCGGGTTGGTTTGCTGATAGTGGTTTGTTGGGCCATTCCTTTTCTTATTTCATTCGGTCCAATTCTTCTCGGGCTGCACAAGCTTGGTGTGGACTTCCCATTACCTGAAAACGTCTGCATACTCTTGGTGAATCGTTTTTATGCAGTGATAGCATCTCTTGTTGCATTTTACCTGCCAATGGTTACCATGTTAGTGGCTTACTGGAAGATCTACAAAGCTGCCAAGCGCCAAGCCTTACAGATCAGTGCCATGGAGGCGCAGATGGCTGCAGGGGTAGGTAAGGACTCCAGTAAGAAGCAAAAGCATCGCAACATCATTAGAAGAGAGAGAAAAGCTGCTAAAACACTGGGGATTATCATGGGGGTTTTTCTTCTGTTTTGGCTGCCCTTCTTTACTGTAAATATTATTGACCCTTTCATTGACTACAGGACGGCGGGCGTGATTTGGGACATGTTCCTGTGGTTGGGGTACATCAATTCATCTCTAAATCCCTTTCTCTATGGATTTTTCAACCGCTCCTTCCGCAGGGCGTTCCTCATGATCATGGGCTGCAGAATTTGTCTGCATGGCACAGCTCAGGGAGCGGACTTGTCCCAATCCAAACGAGAAGCCGCCGAAAAGACAGACAAATAGCAGTGACCTTTAGCCCTAAAGATCTTTTAGCATGTTTTATATTAAGCTCAATAATCAAAATGGTCTGTTGCAACATACCTAAAGAGAATTGCAATAACATATATTGCATATATTTTATTGGCATCATTTTGTAAATATGTTTACATTTACTTAAAAAGATAGGACTTCTTGCAGATCATTAGGGTTTTGTTCCTCCTCTGAACAGATTTCAAGATATTTTATGTACTGAAACTCTTGTCAACAGATTTTCACACCTAAAAAGCATCTTCTGCTTCTTCTGCCCTGATTGAAAGATGAATAATGTACATAGTCCTGATACTGTATGTGCTTGTTACATATGGATTGTTTCATGATTTAAATTTACAAATGTCTATGAGTAAACTGTTGGCTGAGTGTATCTCGATTAAGAGTCACAAGGATGAGTGTGAAAGGTCCTTTAATCCATGTATGTAATTCCATTGCGGTGTGTCTGAAAATTAAGAGTATAAAATGTTGATAAATAAAATATGCTTCACGTCTCGACTTTGTGAATGTTCGATATATCTGCCGACATTCCAGGTGACGTTCTATTGCTACAAACGGATACAATTCAATTCTTTATTTGATTTTTTTTGCAATCAGGTTCCTATTTGCAATCCAAATTCTTGTGTTATACATTGTATTATATATTGTATTATATTTTAAACATTTGATGATAGTTTAAATGCTTTTTTTAAGGTGTGAATATTTCAAATATTTTTTTTATCTGTGGAAGGACATGGAGGTAAATGATTAATCAAAATTTGCTTCTTTCTTTGGGTGGAAACCCCTTTTAAAAATGTTTACTCTGCATTGTGAAAAATTGCTTTAGTTTTTTCCCCACCATTTTACCAGATGTTACTCAAAGTATTACTATATATTTACTGTTTTGTTTAGCATTATTCACCCATGTAATAAATAAAGAAAGAAATTCTTCAAGATTGTCATTAATACGGATTAGGACAGAAACATTTTGGATGGAACATACCTTAAATAGCATTTATTATTTTTATGTATAATAACAGTAACGGTTTTGTAATTTACTTTACAGTGTTTTCTTTTTAAAATTATGTTGTTATTTACAGTTAGTAAATCAATAAAACATATGTCTTTAGTGTATTGTTTTCTATTTTAGGTTTTGCCATCTTTTGCTCTCCATTCCAAAGTGTCTTTGAGGTAACTTAGAAACATTATTAAAGGAAAACAACAATTTAAAAATACAATCACAAATCGGAATACCCAAATAAAAGCTTGAAAAACATTCCAGTAAATGATAAAATAAAATTCACAATTAATTTTGGCCAAACCATAAAGTGATTGTATAGTTTCAGAATCAACAACATAGATCGGACCAAACTTATGTCTCTCAAACTATAAAGGTAGTCACACAGTTTGTTAAAGAGACACGTGAACAAGAGACACTAAACTAATGTTATATTTTATTAAATTGATAGTGGTTTAGCTATGTAAAATGTTTTGGACTTTATGTTGGACCAAAACAACACTGATATGTGATTTGACTCCATCGTGATAGCTTCAAGCATTTAATCAAACACAAGAATGGGATAGAACCTAAATATTATCTTTACAATGTTCAGCTGAATAGAATAAATAGAAAAGGACCAGCAGCAGAAGGTTTATGCTGCTTGATGGCAGCTGGACTCTTACCCTGTGTGTAAGCAGGTGTCTGCCGGATGAAATACTGCAGAGACCTAATGGCTCACAGATTAACACCTCTGATCTGAAGCAAATCTAAAGTATGTATGTATAGCTATTTAGTAATGGAAATTAAGTATCTGTAGAGATTATGGCCTCTTGATTCTTATGACAGGAAGGAATATTGGCTCAAGCAGGTCTGGTTTTGCTCAATAAATAAGATAACTTTTTGCTCAACCATAGTGGTGTGCTAAAGTTAAACATTGTACCTCTGAGTTGTTGGAAGAGGTACGTTTTCTGTCAAAACAAAATGTACAAGTACTTCACTTAAGGAGCCCATTAGGCTTGATGTAAGTCTTTAATCGCAGGAAACCGGGGAGGACAAGGACTCGAGTTGATTTAGTCTTCAGTGGGTTCTCAGGAATGTCATGGAATAGGAAACTGCTTTTCAGAAAAGCTTGTGTGCATGAACAGTGTTATCCTGATGAGTCAACTCTGCTTCAACCAACTTGTCACACTTTATTATGCTGCTGATAAAAATGGCCAACTTTAAAGTTTCTTTGTTAACGGGTGAGGGATAGAAGATTATTTGTCTAGAACAATGCTTCATTCTGTGAGGTTTAAGTCTTCTTTAAGTGATTCCATTTAGATAGTGATGCCAAGTTTTGTTTAAAGTCATTTGAGGAACAAGTTTGACGGAACAATTAGAAAATTCTATAACTGAAGTGGGTACACTGACACAATCCTTAAACTCATGAGTCCTAAAATGAAAAAAGTTGATCGAACTACTCAGGCTTAAGGGGTGGAATTTTCTGGAATCAAAACTGTACTCAGAACAATACTCTACAAATGTTTTGTACAAGGACATGCCTATACCAGAGTTCTCACACTCATTGTTTTTCACCCATTATCTCATACATGTTTTTTCCTCCATGGTTTTATTTTGAATAATCTTTACGTTTCTGCCTGGCTCCAGCAGAGTTTACCTTTTCTTGAGTATTATGAAAAGAATAAGTTAACAAGGCACTCTGAAATTCTACTCAAAGACATCAATGCCGTCATGTGCTTGTACCCCCTTGTGGATTGTGGGTCTGTGACCAGCGCTCTTTAGCTGCAGGACCGGTTGGCTGTTCAATCAAAGTGAAATTCTGTAATTAGCACCACTGAAGGTGAAGGCAAGTTTTGTAAGTTTTTCTCAAATGTGCGCTATCTGTGCGCTATCTTGTAAACCTGATTTTCAGACATTTTTTTTGCATGTTTTAGTATTCATTTTCATCAAAAACATGCCTCAAGCCAGACTGGTTTACGCATGTTTGAGTAATTCTATTTTCTTTTTCTTGGAGTTCAAAATGGCTTGATGGCCATAGCCATGGCCTTTTGGCCATAGCACTACCCACTAACCAATCAGGTGAAGCTTAAATGCAGCTCATCTCAATGTAGAACATTCGTGCTGACTAACCCAGAAGTAAACTCTAGCAGAACCGTGTCGAATAAACAACGAACAGAAATATGTTTTTGGATGTCCTGAGCCGTTTGACTTACCAAAAGCTTCATATATTTGTCAGAAATGGGAGGATTTTCTGTGTGCTAACAACCCAAAACCAGTAGAGGGCATGCTGTAAGTATGGTGATTGGAGACATAGGGTACATGACTCGTTTTGCGGAGTACAAAACATTTTAGAGCAAATACTGCCTTTTTAAAGTTACTAAGGGTGCAGTGATAGTCTAGAGGGGGGCAAGTATTTATAAAAATAAATGTAAATGGGTGTATGATATGGCACCTTTAAGTTTTATGTAAGATTTGAGAGTACCATCTCATGATAATAAATCAATGAGATCCCTTTAAAACCTTAAACTGTTAACTCAAAATCCCAACCATTACTCAAGCCCTAACCCCAGTAAATCTGTTAATAATACATCAAAAATGTTCCTTATGCTTGTGTTTTATAGATAGTCTCAGCATACCAAAGTAACGGATGTGTGATGTATTGGAGGAAACAAATCTGCTGTAATGCAATACAAGCACATAAAATATCAACGCTCATATCACGCGTTTTACATTAAATTTGTAATGTACACAAATTAATGTTCTGCAGCAGTTTTAAAGGCAGAGATGATATATTTTACCTTTGATGGGAGCTCCTCGTGCCCTTGAATTCAGTAATGCACACTTTAAATTTGAGATAACATAGCCAACAAGCCATTTCCTTGCAAGAACCAGTAAACATGACTGCTGGAATATCTGGTAATATGGTTATCTTAAGGTAATATTTGTTCACTAACCAATTTTTTGCAAAAAAAAAAAAAAAAAACTAAACTAAACCTAAACATGCAATTCCCTCTAGTTAATGATAAAAATGGTTAGTGTAATTCTCGTATCAATAAAATTTAAAGGCACTTGTTAATGCTTGGTGAGGGTGGCTGCTGTACTGTTCAAAGTAGAGAACTAAAGTTTCTCATAAGATGCACAATATGTGATTTGGAGTTGGAATTACATAACAGGGGGAATAAACTGCAACCTTGGTTTCCTGCAATCTGCAGCCATTCTGTTTTTTAAATTCAGTACCTTTTAGTATATGTGTTGTCCTTTAATGTAAATGTCAGCAGTGAAGTGTGAACCTCACCAGTTTAAAACTCAATAATCATGTTCTCCGGGAACATCTGATTACGTTCTGAAGAGCATCCTGTGCTCCAGTGGAACAGCATTTGACCTTTTGTACAAAAGAGTTACACGTGTGCGCGTTGACCTAGCGCTGACCCCGAGATGGTGAGGAATCTCAAATATGTTTCTCTGGACCTGACAAACAAGAGCGTCTCGATTTTGTTCTCTAATTTCTTGACTTTGTTCTGACCAGATATATTCATTCATGGTCAATTCATCACATCAAACTGAGATGAACAAAATGTGCTTTTCATCTTTAATATGTTAAATACTTGCCACAGAAAGATCTTGTCACACACAAATAAACACAAAGCTTTTCACACAAAATTGAGTTTTATCCATTAATCATTATATTTCTTAAGTGTTGGTCCATGGCTAAAATATTGGTTCAACTTACAACAGCATGAAGAGTATGGTTTCTTTAAACAATAGGATAGTTATCTGCACAAAATCAGCTCAAAATGCATACTGTGGTTCACGTTTACATGTATGCACCTCAGGATGATTTTCAATCACTTCCAAAGCACACTCTGCATCGGGAAATTGGATACTCATGAACTGAAAATAGCTATTGGATACCTTACAGTTAAGTACAGCATGGCTTCCATTCACTCGCAGTTTTATGGGACAATCTCTTTTTTTACCAATTTAACATTTTGCGCATCAGGGAGATTCTTCCGATTTCCCTTCTGGTTACACTTGAATGTAAGAATAACTAATTAGCTGGTATTTAATGAGGAGTAACTTTAATGACTGTAGTTAGTTTGTTCACTATGTAAAACTCTTTGTTAGATTTATTTGTGTCTTATATCCCCTTTATACATTTATATACATTTATATATTAACAATTTAGAAATTAGATACAAATATAAAACATGCCTCAGCACATGAAGATCATGCCCTAGTAAAAGTCATCAGTGCCCCAGTTAAATTTGAAGGTCCGTTATCCCAGAAAAGTTTGTAAATGTTTTTAAATAAATAAATTATAATAAAATTAATAATAATAACATGGGGTGAACATACACAACTGTTCCAGTTCTCTCACTTGGTCCTAGCCCTTCCCCTATCCCTTGACAGTAAGGCTGAAAATTTTATGAATTGGAGCCCCACTGTGAAGCCATATTAAAAAAAAGCAGAGCTTTTTGTTTTTGTGTTTAACAATATTGTAACTTTATTGTAGTATGGCTAACATTGGCAAGTTATTCTAGCAAAACGAAGGTATTTTCTGAAATCTATTTTTGATTGATATATTATGACATAAAAACTAACAAATATAATTTTTTATATAAATAATAAGGCAATACATTACATTTCGTTGCAATTGCAGCCTTCTTAGGTAAACAACCATGAAGAATTCTCATGTGAATGTGCAAAATGGAGGGTTAAGGATAAGAGGTAGAAATGGCACCCTGGGTCTACCAGTTTTCATTAAAAATTATTTTGTTTCTTTTGTGTTTTTGTACTTGTGTCCCAATCCGTTTAAATATTCTAGATTTGATTTTAAGGTCTTAAGGACAGGTGATACAGAGTAATATATCATTTATTTTCATATTTATCTAATTTTTATCAGCTGATTGGAGTAGTTGGCCTGTACCCCAGTAGAGCTTTAGATCTTGTAACACCCCTAATCATACAGAGCTTGGTCTGTGCTGCCATTTGTCAGAGACTATAATTGTGTGTAGTTAGCACAAACAGGCTATGTTTTGATTTTATTGGAAGCCAATTTGTAAATTGTTAAGATAAGGACATTCATAAAGGGGAAATAAGTAACAAATAAAGATTGCAATGAGCCAAAACTCCTGATGAGTGTACAAAGATGCACAAATCAATAACTTGTCATCAATCAAATGCAGTAAATAGTCATTACTCACTAGCTACAAATCACAATCCTCAAAAGAAGAAGTGCCTACTTAAAAAAACCAAGCAGCTACACTATGAGGTTTTCATTGTGATCCAGTGAGGGTAATTTTTCTTCACAATTTCCATTCAGTGTACTTTTCTTACATTGAAACGTTTTAACGTAACCTTTTGAAATCACAGTAGCCTCGAGACTGTAATGCAAACTCTCAGATATGCGCCGTATCATGAGTATCCTTTGAGATATAACAAATCAAACAGCTCCTAAGAGCTGCCAGCTCAGATCTCTGAGAGTAAATACGTTATCTCTGGCTTGCTTTAGATGTCCGTTTCCTTCAGGCCGTAGCACTCTGTGAGATCATATATCGGGTAGCTGCTCTGATTGCTGCAGTCATGATAGATCCCCATAGAAACTGTGTCTATCTCTGTCCGTGCCAGAGCGGATGTGCCACTCTTCCCTGCTCCGTTCTTTATCTTATTAGAAAGGTTGTTCATTTTCTCCTTCAACTGGAAGGAGGACTTCTGTAAAGGAGGGAAGAAGCTCCAGCCCTTCAAACTAAGAGGCCTGCTCTTGTTTGGACAGGAGTAGATAGAGTTGCTGCACTGCTCGTGAAATGGAAACGCAGAGCAGAAGTCTGTGTGGGGCTCCCTTCGGCCTCCTCGCATGGCTGTTCTCCAGCGCTGGTCGTAGAAGCGCCTCAGAATCCGCCGGCGCCGCTGGCATTGGCAGTAGAGGAGACGCGTGAAGGCCCGATGGAATTCCTTGCTGGAGCAGGGATAAATTATGGGGTTAATACAACTGTTGAAGTATCCCAGCCAGAAGATGACTTTGAACACCATCTCGGAGGGCTTCAGAGCTGGGAAGAATGAGCCTGGGGAAGATGAAAAAGAGAAAAAGAGATAGAAAATCATTTAGTCATAGACTCCTAGAGATTATTTACATGGGAAACAACAGTGATGCTCAAGACAAATTTGCCTGAAGCTACAATTCTCTTCCCATGCGTGGAAAAGTTGAGACCCACTCGTCACAGTTTTAAGCCAAGTGTGTCTGATTATACCCAGCAGACAGATTACAGAGTTTGCAAACAAAGTTTTTTACACTGTGCGATCTCTGGAGGATTCTAATGCATTTAAATGGCTTGTAGCTTGTCTTCTCATCTTCTTTTCTTTTCTGTCTGTTAATGCGGTGCGGGAGCAATGCCAAGACGTCATTCCTCCATTCTCTTCCAAACCAAACAATCTTGCCTTTGATAGACTGACTACAAAAAGCCATTAAATCATCCTGGAGACTTGTGTGCACCCTCTGTGTTGCAGTTTGACACATATCTGAGTGAAGGACGTTTAATGAACTTCAACCTTGAGTTAATCCATCTGGAATGTTAAAAGTGGAGAAATCAATCATTGGTGTGATCAAACGTAGCTTTAAACGATAAAGCATTTTTGAAGGATGCTGAAGGAACAAATAATTTAATCAACACCTTTTGGTAAGTTAGTTCAAATTCAAACCAAGGGAGGAAGTTGTGTCGTGATGTAGGTGGTAATACTTGGAAGAAAACACAAGACAGATTGACTGTATATAACATGGACAGAGTATTTGTCACATCAACCGTAGGTTTCTGGCGAAATGAAATGAAGCTCAAATGGGCATAGGCAGTGCTCGAAAACGCATCTTCCGATGCGGGACATGGCCAAAGTGAAGGCGTCTTATTGGCTGAAGGCTTAAATTTTACATATCTTAAAGAAACTAATTTATAAATAGCTCACCCCTCCAGGTTCACCCCTCCAAATTCATGAACCATTAGCCTGAAATTAATAAGAATCATAATGCTTAGAGTATTTACTATTTAGAAATAGAAAGGTTTATTTTCATAAAAATAACCAGTAGAAGTGACCTGTCACTAGAACGTTTAGCATAGCTTAGCATAGGTCATTGAAAAGGATTGGACCAGTAGCAATTCAAATCAAAAAGCCTTATTTTTTTCCTGGTTTAAAACTTTCATACTCATTATACCATACATATCATTTCTTGGCAGATACTCTTAAGAACTCTACTCTATTACACTCTGGTGCAATAACATTGTAGGTTTTGATTTGTTACTGCAACACGGTGAGTTACATTGGTCAAGAATAAGTGAACTTTTAATTTACTGCTAGTTTTAGTACAATGTAGGGATGCAATTGTAGTGAAATTGCAGTGGAAAGTTAAAGAGGATCATTTCGAATTGAAATGCTACTGGTCTATGCCAATTGAATGGTCTCTGCTTAGCAATGCTAAAGTACTCTTGTAAGATCAGCAGAACGACTGAACACAAAAAGCTAAACACTACTAATTCAATTTATGCACTAATTACCAATTTGAACTAATAATTAATTAAGTCTACAATTGATGATTAAAATTAAATGATTCAAGGACCAGATTTGTGTGATCATATTCAATATCATTTCATCATTAACAACTCAGGAGTTCATGTTTAATATGGGCATTAGCTAATGATGATTCATGTCCCCTTTTTCTAAAATGGTACCAGCTAAATCAATCAATCAATCAATCAATCAATCAATCAATCAATCAATCAATCAATCAATCAATCAATCAATCAATCAATAAATAAATAAATAGCGTGGGTAGCACAGTCGTCTCACAGCAAGAAGGTCGCTGGTTCTAGGCTCGGCTGGGGCAGGTGGTATTTCTGTGTGGAGTTTACATGTTCTCCCCGTGATCGTGTGGGTTTACCCCGGGAGCTCTGGTTTCCCCACAAGTCCAAAGACATGCGGTATAAGTGAATTGAGTAAGAACGATTGTGAATGAGTGTGTGTGAATGTTTCCCAGCGATGGGTTGCGGCTGGAAGGGCATCCGCTGCGTAAAACATATGCCAGAGGAGTTGGTGGTTCATTCCGCTGTGGCGACCCCGAAAGGGAATAAAGCCGACATGAAGATGAATGAATGAATAAATAAATAAATAAATAAATAAATAAATAATGTTGAAAGCATTTACAACCAAAATACTAGAAAACAATTAACAACCTTTATCTCTGGAGCTGCTTCGTCTACTTGTATTGCCAATTCCTGCTTTGAAATTTATTTTGAGAGCAAGAGAAGATAATGGCTGCAATATATCACCCTTAAAAAATGCATTTCGGTGTCACCATATAAATATATTTCACCTCATTAAAAACGAGATGCATAACAACTGCAGAGGGAACTATACTGCAGAAAGCAGAGCATCTTCGATTTGTTTACTGTTCTTGGTTAGAGGTCAGACTTTGTGATGAAAGCCAGTCCCTGAGAGCTCCCTTTTGGTAATTGTTGTGATTTTGAGACACACCAGGTAGGGTGTTTGGGAGCTACTGAGAGAAAACTTTCTTTTAGCCAGAGCATTATCTAAGAGAATGAAAATCTGTGGTGCAATCTGGAGTCCTTTGTGAGCTCTCCCAAGACTCGTGATTTTTTTAGGTGATTGGCAAAAGATAACAAACTGGCAGGTTATCAAAGGTAGGCAAATTGGCAAGATGACCATCCTGTATATTGCAATCAGCTCGAGACTCTGTTTTGGCTACACATTAGCTCAATGTTTCAACCAGCCACTGCAGCTCAGTATCAAGTTAACACGAGATCTGACCACTGACGGTAGCTAGAGAAAAGCTAGCAGGTACTTTCGGGAAAATATGTTCTGGACTAATACGCTTAATTTCCTTGATGCAGCAGACGGAGAGGCGATTGATTGAAAGCGGTGAGCTGAGAGTGCTCAGTGTGAGCGGATGGACTTTGATTTCCAGCATGGGGCTTGCTTGGCACGAGCCACTTGAGTTATGGAAGTCTGCTGGCAGGAGGCCACATGTTAAAGCTGTCTCATCTTATACTGAACTCCTCAGGACTCATTTTACATCGTCTGGAACTATTAGTTACATGTGTAGCTTCTGTCAATCTAGATTCTGTGTCAATTTGATTTAAGCGTCTTAGAAGTCTGGTACAACCTTGGGTCGAAAAGGTACATTGATAATTTTGACATATGGACAAAAATTTTTCTTCCCATTAGAAAGGTTTTCTATTCTAAAAATATCCTGATCTGCTGTACATACAGTACATGGGCATTTGTATATCTTATACATTATATATCATTTGTATATGTTCAATAAGAATGAGTATATTGGGTATGTTTTATTTCATCTTCAAAACCCTAAAACAAAGATTAATGGTTGCAAGTTGATTTTAGACTCATCGAATCATTTCTCTCTATAGATGCAGCCAAAATGTTCATGCATGCCTTAATCTTTTCACAATTTTCATACTGTATTACCTGACGAGGACAAGCTATTGAATCAACCATTACATCTTTGGAATCACTGTATAAGCAAGCATTGAAAAATTATGGATAAAATACCTCTCAAGTATCCTCACTGCAAGATTCATTATAAATGCATTATACTTTTAAATGGCATAACTCCAGCATTTGTGCTGAACTTTGTCTGTTATCACCCTGCTACCTCCCTAAGAGCCACCAGAGTTGCCTCGACATATGATTGTAAAAAATATTTCTTCCGTACAACTTTTTCTTCCAATCTGCCTTTCTTTTACATCCATTGCACAGTGGATTAAAATAACAGAAGAGAGAGAGAGAGAGAGAGAGAGAGAGAGAGAGAGAGAGAGAGAGAGAGAGAGAGAGAGCTGCATTGCGATGCAGCATTTGAAATAAAATTACAATGTTTACGAGGTAAAACGGTGGCAAAGGTATAGAAGGAGTCATGTCTTATATACTGGAGATGATATGGGTAGATGGCAGCATATGATTGATTGTCAATTATCAGCCAAGCTCCTCCCAAATCAGCCGATTAACCTCAATCAGCTTTTAAATTTTTTTTTTAATTAAAAACAATAGTTAATTCAAATTGCAGTGCTTTGAAATCTGATGTAGTGTGTTTGCATATGTGTCTCAATTGAAATGGGCATTTATTGGTTTCATTTATGTCCTATGAAACCTATAGATGTAAATTAGCTCTGGTGCAAAGCAGAAAATGCATAAACATTTATGTTTACAAATTGGACAAGCTCCATGATAAACGATAATGAAATCGAAACACTATAAAACCAAATAAATCTCACATTATGACTATTAAACAAACACATTTGACACGTTTGAATCAACATACTTCTATAATAATCAGTGTGCAAAATTTTGAGCCGAGCAGTATGTTCAAATTTGCAATATGTGAAATCAGAAAACAAAAACAAAAAACCCTGCATGGTTTTCTACCTCCAGTGAGAAGGAAAGGTCCATACTTATCAATCCCATAATGCATTGTGGTAAACACTGCTATTTAAGTTAGAGAACCATTTATCACCTGACATTTGCACATGGTTGGTTCTCATATACATACTATTTGGTATGGATACTTTTACTACATTTTATAATGGCTTCCATATTCATGTCTACTGTATGTGGTTTCACTGCATTTAATTCCATTTAAAATGAAGTTTAGGCAAAGCTCAGCATTGACAAGTTGACAGAGTTTCATCTCAGAGTAACCTGTCCAGAGGCTTCTGATAGGCCTTAAAGTTCAGCATCTGAGTTTGAAAGTTTTTTTCAATTGATCAAAAACACATTACTTTTGTTATATTACTTGCTCTGCAAACCCAGTAACACCACTTTCTATTTTAAGGGTGTGTTATACATATGATGCCATATACATATGATGCCATATTTTGTATCAATCAAAAGCTTAAACCTAAATGTATGTTTTTTTTTCTTTTTTTTTTTTACAAAAATTTGAGTATTTTAAATATATATTTTTACAGTTTTTAATATTCTCCACCTTATTGAATACTGCTATTTTCACGGTTGCATTTACACCCCCATTGTGTATAAATGTGCATTTAACAACAACTCTCTGTCTCAAAAATCACATTCAGGAATTAGTTTTGGTTAAAGTTAACAGTTAATTAATTGATGAATGAACGATGATGTATGACCCACCAAAAAAAAAAAAAAATGCTCCGATTGCAGCTTGTAGCAGTTTCAACTTGAATGTGTGCAACATACTGTATGTTTGTTTTTATGCAAAGAAAATGACATAAATTTGGTTACAAGTATCGTAACTGGACTGATGAATATCTCAATCTAAATTAAGATTAATGATCCAAATGAAGGAAGCATTGCATGATGGTTGTAGGTTGTATGTACATAATACCAGTTACACAACATTCCGCTGCATTTCCAAAAGCCTTCACTCTGACGCTAGCTTTAAAACCCTTCAATCCCTCATTTTCTCTTTCTAACTCTTGGGCAGAGCGTACGTGTGGATGTGAGCCATGTCACATACCTCCTCTGTCCCAGTGGTTTAGGCTCTGGAAAACCTAAGCGCCCTCTTTAACTCAGCTGGTTAATAGCCATGATTAAGGCAGTGGAGCGTCGGTTTGAAGGAGGTCAGAGATCTGAGTGAAACCGCCTCCTTCATTTTTCTTCCCTCAGACTCCTCCTAAAGCGTGCGCTATGGGCACTTGAAAAAAAGAGTTGATCCCAAACTTTCATCAGTACCACATGTAAAACCTGCAAAGAGATGTTATCAAGCTTTTGCTGCACAGCGTTCCCCTTAGTGACTTCTGGTCAAATACCTGCAGAAACGAACAATAAGCACATGTTTGAGAACCCAGATGGATGAGGTGCTCCATGTGTTGTTTACTTTTTTGGCCATTTTTTTCATTGAAGTGAATGTCCTAGATGCTTTTCTTCTTGACATGATTTTGTTATGCCAGTTTGAAGACATCATCTCAGCACTTATAGCTCAAAATCTCTGACACATCAGCTTTCATTTGAAAACCATCTGTTTAAACTTCTTCTATGAAGTTTGTGAGCAAGATTGTGAGGGAAATGTGAAAATGCATGACAACATTGAAACAATATACACATACAATTAAAAAAAATATATATTTTACAACAATTTTAATTAAGTAAACGAACCCTTCTTAACGGTTTTGGAATACTTTATGATTTTTACACTTTTAGTCAAATTTAGTCACCGGGTCTGTTTTTTTCTGTCTTTATTCTTTTTCCCTGTTCAGCACTTTCATCAGCATTGGTTAATATTAATAGTGCTATAAAATAAATTGATGTGGCATCTTAAACTTGTCTGGGAGAGACTGTGTGTACTGGTACAATATAGAGAAAAATGGAAAATGGTAAAACAGCTAATAAATGTTCATTTCATCTAATTTACACTTAGAAAACTTTTTCACTTTTTCTTTCAGGAATCTATTATCATTTAAACAGTGTAGATATAAGTACTCCTGCTCGGCAAGTTCAACTCCTAAAGAACAAAGCTTAAATTGATTTCAGGAAAAATAGAATTTTTTAATTTACAAGAACAGAAAAAAGCAGGTTTGAAGCAAGACCAGATAAACAGAATTGAAATAAAATATATATTTGGGTTTGTTTAGTAAAAACATTTTTTTTTCTTAAAATGTTGATTAATTCTCTAAATGTCTTTAATACTTAATTTTGAACGTAAAACAACCTTTTGAAGCTTATGTTAAAATTTACAGTGGAGGAGTAGGAAGAAACTGGTGAAAATCTGCCATTTAGCCTTACATTTTAAAATGCTCTTCAACAAGTGAAAAGCAGACAAAGAAGGAATGCTTTAAGTAGATTTGTGCATCCTCTGAGTTGGAATCAATAACTCTTTTTTTTGGCTGGTTGAGGATATGGAAAATGGAAAAAATTCTTCAAAACATTATTAAAAACCATTGATGACAAAAAAAATGCTCGGCTACTGAAAGACTGATTTAGTCATTTTAAGCTTTTCCGAGACACTTCAACAATCTACTAGCTCTTTATGTAAGAAGGTTACATAACTATTTGAGCGTATGATGTTCACATTACGTGTTATGCTTTGCTGCATCATGTTATGTTTTCACATGTTTATGGAACATTTTTTTACCCTGAAGAGATCTGAAGAGATGTTTCTTAAGCATACCATCATAAAACATTACTCTATAGGTTTACATTCCCACGCAGTGCAATAATTGCCAAAATATCAAAGCTGTATCTGAGCTCAGAACAGTTAAGTTCTATTTAGAGAAAAACATTCACATTTTTATCAGTTGTTTTCTGCTTATCAAGAACTGAAAAATGCTTAACAATTACCATTTTAAGGGTTTATACAGCATTCAAATATTATATGTACTCCAATTCAACAAATTGTAGCTTGGTCTCTCAGAGATTGGTCTCTTAGAACAAATGTTGGTGTATATATTGTATTAGATTTATTTGATTTCTATCAAGAAACAATTTAATTTAAAATACTGCTTATTTTAGCATAATGTTAATGTTTAGCTGTTTGTGGACACAGGAAACACTCAAATATTGTCTTCTTGGGTACTTAATATGCAAAATATAACATAAATGTCTTATTAAGAATCAAATTTGATAAATTCAAGTTATTTCAGATCAAAGATTTTATGCAGCATGGACAAAATAATTAAAAAAGGTATTTAAATAAATGCTACAAACTTGGTTTTGGTAGTTTCTTCAATGATCAACTAACTCAATAATTCATAATGTTTCACAGATTTATATATATATATATATATATATATATATATATATATATATATATATATATATATATATATATATATATATAAAGAAAGAGAGAGAGAGAGAGGAGAGAGAGAGCGAGAGAGAGAGAGAGAGAGAGAGGAGAGAGAGAGAGAGAGAGAGAGAGAGAGAGAGAGAGAGGAGAGAGAGGAGAGAGACTATTGGTTGAATTATTGTCAACCCGTTTCACGGCACTCCTGATCCAAATAACTAAGCCCTATTGCTTATTTAGAGCTTAGTGTCTAAATGAAATTAAAACTGAAATCTGAAGACGCACAGTGGCACTCGCAAACAACAAAACCTTGACGTATAAAGCCTCGATTAAAGTCAAGAATGCGTCACGTACCTAAAGGCAAAACGAAGAAAAAGGGCAACCAGCAGAGAATGAACATCCCCACGACGATAGCCAGGGTCTTGGCCGCTTTCTTCTCCCTGGAGAACTTCATGAGCCTTACGGACAGCGAGCTCCTGAACGGGTGGTTTTTCGTTTTGGAGCTCGAGCTCGGATCCTCGGGCAAGCTCCGACAGTGAATCCTCAGCACCACCTCCATGGATTTATCCCTCTCCCTTTTGACCCCCGCTTCCAAACTTTTGGTAGTTCTGCGAGCCACTATGTAGACCCGCGTGTACATGACGAGGATAACCATGAGCGGGAGGTAGAAGGAGAAGAGCGAGGAGAAGAGCGCGTACCCCGGCTCCTCCGTGATGCTGCAGATGCTCTCATCCGACGGAGGAGGCTCCTTCCAGCCCAGAAGCGGCCCGATGGAGATGACCATAGAGGAGACCCACACCAGCACCAGAATGACACCCGCTTTCCGCTCGGTCATGATCGTGGGGTACTTCAGGCAGTATTTCACCCCGATGTACCGGTCTATGGAAATCACGCACAGGCTCATGATGGACGCCGTGCAGCAGAGCACATCCACCGCTGCCCAGATGTTACAAAAGATTCTCCCAAACACCCAGCAGCCCAGCACCTCAAGAGAAGCGGAGAAGGGCAGCACGATGATGCTCAACAGGAGGTCCGCGATGGCCAGGTTAACGATGAAGAAGTTCGTGACTGTCTGCAAGTGTTTGTTGCAAAGCACCGAGAGGATAACCAGAATGTTCCCCACGATGGCCACCAGGATGAAAACAGCCAAGAAGATTCCCACGCAGATGACTTGGGGGTCCAGGCTGATACTTTCACACGCGCTGCTGTTGCTGCTGCTGATGTTGGAGAGGAGGAATTCATCCTTGCTCTCGTTCAGCAGTTTAGAAAATGTCATTTTGAAACTCCATAAAGACGATTTTACTGGTTTGGTCTGGAGCTGCTCGTTCTGAGTGTCATCTTCATCAAACTGAAGGTGTCTTCAGAAGCAGGCGCTCCACTTTGATCCTAGTCGCAGTCTTTTAAATCGTTGCTTATTAAATATAATCACACTTACTTTTGTGTTGCTTGCCATCATCTGAAAGATGAAAGTTTTTCTTTTGTGGAATGAATCAGTCAGCAATGATGCTTTAGATGGCTACTTGAAGATGTTTCCATTTTTCTTCTGTGAAGGTTTCCTCATGGTGAAATCCTCAGCGTCCACTTCAAACTGCATCTGAGAGGTTCAGCACGGACCCCAGAGCTCCGCGTCCCCTCCTCTAGCGCACAGGATTTGGTGACGCGTCGCGCGCTCTGCATTGCTTTAATTGACCACTAGAGTGCTCAGCTTTACACACAACGGCTGCTGTGTTTTGGTCAGAGCTAATTATGAAAGCTAACAATGAAAGTTGTCTATATCCTCCTCAGAACCAATGAAAAATATATTCCAATGTATCTTGTTTTGTGATTTCCTGGCTATTTAGAGCGGTTTAGTCCCACTAAAGGCCCAGGATGTCCACTATTGCGCACACCAGGACTTAGTAGCGTAACTGAAAAAATCAAAATACATAGACTAAAAACCAGTGATGTCTTTAGAGGACATATATGAAAAGGTTGAGTCTCAGGAGGATATTATGTCACATTTTTATGTGTAAACATGTGTGAAGATTAAAAAATGTTTTTAAAAATACTTTTTGTTGAATGTTGTGAATACATTCCTGAAAAATATCCCTGGATTTTTACATGTAACAAATCTGTAAGTTACTTGATGAAAACGTGATTTTTGTTACTGTGTTTTGAAAGTGGAATTCGTGTAAAACTATCCATACAAGAAGAAAATACAGTAGTTTATAATTTTCTACTTCACTGTAGTAAATACAGTATGAATAGTTTAAGAAGGTGTTTGTAATGTGTCATTGGGATGTGAGTTTTCATCATAGACCATTTAAACGATTGATGTATTGTTAGTAACGGGTTTCAGTAGAGATCATTAGAAGGTGTAAATGGGCGAAACCAACAAATTCTTGGTTTGTAGTTCTTCAACATCATTACCCCGGAAGCTGAAAATGATTAAAAGCCAAGTACCAATCTCCTTCTTTCCCTCTAGATGAATAGTAGGAACTGCAGTTCCTTAACTGGCCACTCCAGAAGTGAACGGACTCTCATTCACTTCCATGTTAAAACTAACATGAACATTTCCATATATTCCTCTCTGACTCCATAATGTTAGTTTACTCATATTGCTAGTTTTGACCTTCGTGAACACTCTGGGGGTGATGAAATGTTTTAAAATTGAGATATAATTAGAGAAGAAGTCCACATTTTAAGTTTTATTAGTAAAATATCAATTGTAAGTTACCATAGATCCAGATTTAATATCTATTTAGCAATTGATTTTTGCTATGCCCCAGCCATGTGTTCCGCAAGTTCAAATCCAAATTTTCCAAGCAAGGTGACTTTCACAATCAAATCGCGTGAATCACATATTGTATTCCAACTCTGCTAAAATGCGTAACAGTGATTGTTTATTATATTATTCTATGTCTCTTAACCAGATGCTGTTGTGTATGTCATACAATTTAGAAAATAACAACGTGACATTAAGTTTGTCAAAGGCAAAGCTTATGAAGTAGCCACAAAGCAGAACAATTTATAGATCGCTGGTTGCTTTATTGGATTGAAACGCAAGGAAACGAAACTGCATAAAGTATTTGCGAACAATATTGCTTCAAAAATAACCGCATATTTTTGTTATAAAAGTAAATTAAAATCACTTTCAATTACTTTTTTTATCTCCCATTGAAAAAATAGAAAAAGACTGATTGTAGTTTGCTGTGATCTGTGTGTTTACTTAAAAAAAGTATGCATTGTCAAAATTCTTAGCAACTTTCAAACAAATGTCAGGTTATTTTATCAATCACATTGATGTCAACCAATAGGCTGCGATTGAGGCGTGGCTTCTGACGCACTCTAAATACAGGTGCGCAGGTGATTGCGTCGTGCGTTAGAGATTCACTAGTGAGCAAAAACAAACGTTTAATCTTTGATTAAAGATTTTTTTTTGGTAAAGGTTACAAGATAAACATGTTTATACATGAGCAGTACGTGCTTTACGAGATTTAGTTGTTTTACAAACAAGACGTCAAATTTGAATTACGTCAACAGGTAAGAGTTCCATGAACTGCTGTTATGAAAAGGGTACGTTATGTTTACTTGAGAGGATTCTATTAAAATTACTCTATTGTAATTAAAATGATATATCCTTTCAGCTTTTCAAACAATGCTTATGTATTGAAGTAAATATGGGTCATTACAATAAAAGCCTTGAATTTGCTTTAACGGCTTTCTTGCATGTATGGCCATTAATGTTGGAATTTTATGTTTGTTGTTTTGTAACTTAGTACATTTTTTATTTGGATAATTTAAATGGTAAAGTAGAAAAAATGATCGAGGAAATTAATGCTATCTAATTGCAAGAATGTATTAAGTCCGTTCATTTCAACAAATAATAAAAAAATAATGTTATGATGTAATATGGTCATATACAGTTTTTTTGTACTGGCAAATCTTTCTACCTTGGTTTTACCAGCACAGCCTGGCATAACACAATACTTTGGCAGAATATTAAATTGATGTACGTTAAGTATTCAGGACACCACAGCCAAATGTCAATCACAGTCAGTGTTTGAATATTTTATGACCCCCTCCAGCTTGTTCTCGATGCTGAGATCAGGAAGATGTGCAAACACCTTTCACTGGGATGTTAAACAAACAACTGATAACAAATACTTTAAAATCAATATGTTGTATTGGTTGTATCATTGTTCGTAACTGAAAATGACTAGAATATGTTTGCTTTCTGTGATATTTGTAGCTCTTTCAAGTCCCTTTCCAAATCCTTAGCAAAGAAGCTTAGTTCCAGCTGAGAAGAGGGAAACGAGGCTACAATTCACACATGATCACTGAATCTGAATTGCTAAAATTAGTCAGACACACATCCTGGTCTGCGAAATACAGATGGTATGAATAGAATCTGGCACATCATAACGCCATGCATCCTTCCTGACCTGAGCCTGAAGGATACAGTGGTGACACCGATGTAAAAGGCTTGGAATTGATTGTGTCTCTAAATAGACTTTTAAACACATTGGTATTGAGATGTTTCCATGTGTGTAATATGCTAATGCACAGCAAAGGGTTCTTGGGCAACGGAATAACTTTTACTTGAAAGTACAGTACTGAAAACAGAAAAAAGTGTTTTGATAGATTACATAAATATGACCTCTCTCAAGATGTACTGCTTATACATGATTTAAGTCAAATTTAGATTTCTTAGCAAAATAGCTGGCTTTCACATACTCTAAAACAGAGGCATCAAACTCTATTCCTGGAGGGTTGCAGCCCTGCATAGTTTTTCTCCAACCTTAACTGAACACACCTGAGTCCACTAAAGAAGCTCCTCTGAGTTTGGTTAAAGCTACTGGTGTGTCTCCTGAAAAAGGATTGAAACAAAAACCTGCACGGTCTGCTACCCTCCAGGAATTGAGTTTGAGACCCCTGCCCTAAAATCTTAAGCCAAAAAGTGTCTTTTTCTGTGTTCTTGCGGTGTTAAAGTTTCCCTTCAGGAGAGATTTGCTCCAATGACATTTGGTTTTCAGTGGCACCAGGACCTGAGGCTGATTAGCTTGTAGTTTATGCAGTTTCCTTTATTAACACATTGGCTCCTAATTATCAAACACCACAGATGAGTGTGAGTTAAAGGAGATGTTTGGAACCTTTGACACTAGACAGATCTGCCATTTGGTAGTTTATGCTAGCCAACCTGTTGCTGGGCATTTACAAAACCAAAAATATGAATTTGTAAAAAACTGAAAGAACTCTTAAACTAGACATTGAGTGTCATGGCCCTACCGATTTCAGTTGTAAATAAAAAAATCTGATGTTTATTTTGATTAAAAATGACTGAAATAATTTAGTTTGTATCTTCAAACATGTATTTAAAGCTTTATTCAAGCTAAAAGTATCATATTAATGATTTTCGTTTGAAACACTGTAGTTTGTTTTGTTGTTTAAGCTTTGTAGAACATCACATTAAAAGTGACCATATTTAATTACAAACATGATGGACTTTTTGTTGTGATATGTCTTTTATATTGGCTTATAAAAATTCAATTATATATATATATATATATATATATATATATATATATATAGCACTTTTTCTAGAGCTCAAAGATACTTTACAATATTCATACTGTTTTTATTTCACTGGGCAGTCTGAAGGATCATGACTGCCATTTCGCACCTACAGCCTTCTAGTCACCACCAAACATACCTCACTAGTCACACACATCTATAGAGGGTAGTGCAGAAGTGGTTTACCCAAGGCCACAAAAGTAGAATGGACACAGCAGGGATCGAACAGCAAAGCAATGTTCCCTCTAGGACCGTATCATGAGACTGGTGCGCGATTGCACGTCTGCTCGAAAATCACTGGCATTCACATAGTTCTTTCAGGTCTGGACTCGAGATGTTTTTTTTTGTCAGAGACCCAGACTTGAATCTAACTTTACTGTATACTGATTCGGACTTGGTCGTTGTTCAAGATCGCGCTTGAGTAAATCTTCAACTCCTGCTTGCCCATACTTGAGGTTTGACCCCTGACTCAGCCACAGACATGTCAGCATACAGTTGCATTGTAAAATGAAGTTTTATTCAGATATTTGTGAAATTGGTCCAAAGTTCACAACTGTGAGACTATAGGCGTTACAACGAAGGGTTCATGCAATCAGTTGTTTAAGTTTCTATATCAATAATAAAACATACTTACTTTTAAAACACTGGTTCGGCTTGTCTTTAAAAAGTAGCCTCAGAAATATGATTGTTTTTTCATTTGAGTGATCAGGGGGAAAGTTTGGAGCTGCTTGAGTGAAATTATTGATTTTTATAAAGATATTGCTATATAGAAGCTGCAAAGCCCTTACAAATTTGTCATAAAATAGCTCTTAAAAATTATTAGTTCTGACATTTTGACTGTTTCTTCTGTTTGATCAGATTGGTAAAAGGTTTTTAGAGGCTGTTAACTGAATTCTATGAAAGTTAGCTTTAGGACTAGAGTGAATGAGTGTGATTTGATGAATTATGGTTCAGCATTTCTAATACTTTGGAATAAAAAGTTATGTTTAATAGTTTTCAAATATTCCACACTCTACAGTACTGTGTAATGCAAGTATTGGTTCTTTGCTTTAGAAGTGTCCCTTGCTTTTGAAGTCATCAAAGCAGAAATTGAATACAGGGGCAGTAATCTTCTGTGAGCTTTGGGAAAGCTTCCAGGTCTTGATTCGAGGTTTTTGTCAGTGTGAAATAAGCTCAGTAGTGCTCCTCTCCTCTCTGCTGCGACTGGATGAGTTTTTTTTTGCTCAGCTGTCAGACCTGGAGAGCTATTACTTCTGATCGTAGATGTTTATGAACAGTGGTTGTGCTGTCACACTCTCCGCATCCACGTCTGCTGGCTTTCATGAATGAATGATTTTTTTCCCCCTAGACGGAATTCTCCAGCTGGCTGAACAGCATCTGCAGTCTTCCAGAATTAGCTCAGAAAAACTTTTTTTTCCAGCTTTTATCAGGAGGCAGTCACTTTCTGAGAGCAGCCTGAAGATGCAAGTAAGTAAATGAAAGTCTAGAATAAAGCTACAAAGGGTTATTTTTTTACAAAAATCTGAAAGTTTTATTAGAATTGTGATTTATACTAAAAAGATTGTTAATTGATTAAATAAATCAACTAATGTACCACACAATTTTTTCAAAATAAATCATGATTAAATGCAATGACAAGATTGAAACTTTTTAAATCTATAAATGTAAAATGTAAGTAATTAATGTAAAGTGAAGACATAAAGACTTTTTAAATTCAAAATGATTGCTTATTGAATTTTTGTTTAACTTGTAACACAGGTTTTGTCAGGTAAATAACAGCTGCAATAAATCATCAATATCCTCCAAATTAACTTTTGGCTTCTCTTCTTTGGTGGCTATTAGTTTGGTCTCTTTAGTCTCTTGTTTTTCAGGACTCTCTGCCATTAACACCTTGCTTTGAGAAGAAATTTTAGGTATATAAACCTTGAATCAATTGCAGTAGCGATCTTCAGCTATATGAGATTAGTGCTGTTCTTCCTTTTTGATAGTCTGAGGTGAAATCATGTTTGAATTTAACTATTGGCTGATCGTCCTGTGTTCACTCCATAATTTTGCAAGTGACACAAGGTTGGCACTACCACTTACATTACATTATTCAACATCATATTTATTACTTCTTCAACTTTTACATTTTATTTTTACACTATCTTGACTGTGGGCACGTATGCACGGTGGACAAAACAGAGACGTAGCTTTTCCGTTAGTTCGTGAGCGATGGATGTGTTATTCTTTGGGTGGACACATTTAGCTAGCACACTTTCTAAACCTCTACCGCGAATGGAAACCTGTCCGTTCAGTGGAGTATGTGGGCCATGCAGCAAATATTTTACGCACTGTCATAACAGTCAGTGTGCTTTAACTTGTCCTCACTTTTCCATTGTCTCACTACTTCAACACACAATGATCCACACTTCACCGCCGTTCCTCAGTTTTACACAAAGTTAAACTGAATGAATGCAATTTTAACCAAGTGCGCTGTGATGCCTCAGTAGCTGTCATTGCTCACAGAAGCCCAGCGGTCCCCATGAGCGTGATGTGTGTCATGTGCTGTAACATCTTCATCCTCCTTCTCATCGTCATTATGTCTTATTTATTCTTCGTTTAAAGTTTATCCGCCACAACAGGAAACAGGAAAAACTGAAACCGCGTTAATTGTGTTAATTTTTCTCAACACGTTATGCATCTCATATTAATCGCATGCATTAGCTTGTCCATTTTGACAGCACTAACACTAACACATTTTAATACTCACATAATTGTCGGTCACAAAATCAACAGTCACCTCATAGTTTTTTTTGAGTGAATTTATTGTGAATAATGCACTTTTTAAATGAAAATATATTTTAAAAACACTTACCTTTTCCCAATTTGTTAAGAAAAAAAGCTTTTTTTTTGTTGGAACCCAATATAAGGAGTTTTTTTTTGAACGGTATTATGTACAATCTGTTGATCAATTACAATTTAAAAAGTGAGACAAGGTGAAGAAAGGGACAAAATTAAATTAAAAAATTGAAGAAGTAGTTTAATCTAAAGTATCCATTTTAATCCTTATTAACATTAAATTATTAGGTCTATAAATCTTATTATATTATTAAGTTTTAGCCGGCTCTGGAGAATTGCAATGCAAAGTAATGTAATAAAGTAAGAGTACCATGTGCTATGCCCTAATTGAACCAATCCTATTCAATCCTGTCTGCTGTGACGTCTTTGGGTTTGAGACTGACAGAAGGGTATGAGTCACAGCAATTGAACCAGCTCTGTTACGCGCCTCTGATGAGACCCGAGCAATCATTTTTCTGCAGATCAGATATTACTACAGACAGCCACATTGCACATTTCACTGAGTGAGACACAGGGACATTGTTGTGCTGTTTAAGATGACAGCAGTGTTATGGTTGAGGTCTGTCTACTGTAGGTTTGGCACTGTAAGAACTGTGTTCCCTTAGTTTTATGAAACGGAAGATTTTGATTTATAGGGGTCAGTTTTTGGTGTTGTTTCCTATTGAAAAGCAAGAGCCAGAAGTATTTCTATCTTGTGACCAGTGTGCAGAGTGTGCTAGATTTCAGAACAAAGTTATGAAATCATTTATTTATTTCTGCCACTTTCTCCACACGAAACATTTTTGTAAAGAAGGTGCAAGCTGAAAATACAAACTGGTTTTGGCAAATATCTCCTCACTACTTGATTACTTGTGTGACTATATGTGGTGCTAATAGTTTTGAGGAAATTCCTGTTCTGCTAAGTATAGTATTTGTAATTCCATTAGCGCTGATGAAGTAACTACTGGTGAGTTTAGCTCGCCATAACAAAATTTGATCAGCTTTTTTAAAATTTTCTCTATGATGTGAAGACCTCTTCCAAATCACCCTTGAAAATGTGCAAGATGCCTTTACTTTGCTGGTAATTCTTTCTCAACTCCCACTGATGTTTTCTTATACTGATCTGATATAATTGTAACGACAACAATCGTATTTTAGGCTAATTTCTTGTTGCTGTACAGTGGACAGAACACCAATACAAACATCAATATAATCTGTATAAGAAATGTAAAAGATCAGAAATTTAGATGATGTTTAAAGAGTTTAATGTTGGGGAAATACAAACTAAACTAATGAGCTAGAAGTGTGTAATCCCCTTCTCAAAATTCATAGTATTGTTTGAGCAGTATAAACAAGATGCAGGTTTAATCAGAATAGTAATATTATCCATGTGATGCAGTGTTTTCCTCACCATGCAATGCTATTTGCATGTAAGGCTGGCACCTGCCTCTGCCCAGACAGATCAATATCAGTATTTCTGATATTGTTGAATTGTGTAAAAATTGCTTCACATTGGACGTGCTGTTCAGAAGCATTCACCCACTGACAAATGCTGAGATCTTTCTGTGAGGACTTTCTGTGAGAACTTTTCTGTGAGGACTTTTGAAGGGACTTGGCAGGTAGTCCAAAGTTTTTTTAAGTTGCAAAAGTTAATCTGTGAGGCAACAAGTGCCTTAAGAATCACTGTACATTTTACTGCAGAGAACAGGATGCAAGCAAGGAATATTAAAAAGAATTATGGAAGGCTGATTGGGTTATACATTCAGGTGGTCTTTTGGAGACAATGAAATAAACCTTAACTGCATTTGAAATTCTCTTAACTCTGTATATTCCACACAATATTACTACTTCCAGAGGTACCATTTAGATTGTGTTGGATGGATTCATGGTCATACCATGCATATTTGGACCCTACTATCTGAATATTGGAGCAGATCAAGAGTCAACATAACAGCAAAGGCTTTAATCCTTTGTTGCCTACTTTGAGATTTATTGTGCACTATAACCTCAGTTTGCTGTTCTTTGCCGAAATGGACACTGTGTGGTCTGCTGCTGTGGCTTGTCTACATAAAAAATTGACATGTTTTTATGTTAAAAATGTATCTTCTCTGAACCAAAAGAGCATTTGAAATGTCGTTGTCTCATTGACCAGAACACGTCAACCCATTCCCCTCTGACCCCCGTCATCAACACGAGATTCCAGTCATGGAATTTCTACTCACTGGATGGTTTCACTCTTTATGAGCAATCTTCTGTGACTAGTATTATTATTTTTTTTTTTATTTTTACTTGCATAAAGATCTTACAAAAATGCTTTTCTGTTTTAAAGTTTAGGTGGCTTTTATTCTATATAGCAAATATGAACCTTACATACTTTCAAACCAATGGAATAGAATATAAAATGGTAAAGGAACTGATCACTGTAAATATGTTACATAACATTTCTTTCATATGAAAACTGCTTTGGACAAATACAAATAAAAGCGTTCCAATAGACTCAGGGTAATTACTAATCATTGGAGAAACCGTCATGTGATGTTTTTTTGTGTGGCTGCACAAATAATGATACGGTTGGGAAAACTGTAAAAAATAAATGGTACGTGAAAAAAAACGTTTTTTTTTGTTGCAATTTACCTAACATGTATGTCAACCTCTTGCTGCTGCTGAAAGATAACCTATGAACCTTTCATAGTTTGCCTCAGAGACTAGTTGAAGAGTGAGATGTTCATGGGTAATTACGAGGTTAAAGGTTGAAAGTTGAACCTCTATAAAACTTTGCTTTTACTCTTCACAGAGACATACTGAAAACTTAACATTTGCAGGAGTTTGGTTTCAGTTAGCTTTTGCTTTGTTTTTGTTTAAAACAAAACAACTCTATAATTACATGAGCAGAATATTTCCCATATTTGGCTAAACTGCTGTAACATGAACAGGACTGTGCTGACATCACATGAGGACTTCCAAGAGAATTTTTATTGCCAAAGGGTCCATTGCCCTGTCCTCATAAACCCTCTCTGATCTGGAAATGACATTCATATCAGAGCATCATAAAAAAAATTCTCACTCTGATCACAGCAGAGGGTCCTCTTCTACCAGTTTTCAGTAGCACATGTTTTTTGAGTCCATGTTGTGTCCTCAATTCCTTTTGGGTCTCTGGAGGACATCACACGCACTCTACCGGACATTGTGGTCTAAAGGGTCACATTTTTCACAGATGTCTCCTCGTGGGGAGACATCTGCATCACACACAGATCATTCACTCACACACATCTCGAGGCCTCCCCACATCCACAAGATTACACCTTTGCACGCAACACAGCTGCCCAATCCTTGATAAAAAAATAACTCATACTTTAACTTTCAAATCATTATTGAAGCATTTTGTATATTTTGTAAGAATTGTTATTCAGAATTGAAAGTTCACTTGCCTTTGATTCCTTGGATCTAAGGTTTTTAGATTTGGAGAGCAGCTACTCTTATTAGCTAAGGCTGTTTTTAATAAACCATAAGCTCGAATTAGAATTGGCACATAAATCAACAAATTATGGATATGTTGCCAGGCATTATTAATTGGATTGTCTTCTGCCTTTTAACTTTCAGACCAGCATCTATTGAACTGATTGGCATCACCTTTACCCTAAAAGAGAGCAGTTTAGACCAGTTGTTATCTTGGCATGTAAAAGTCTTCATTTAATCTTCATGTGTTACTATATACCGCTATAGTCGTTGCAACCTAATTTTTGCAATGAATGTACAAACTAGTTCAATTATTGATAATTAAATCTCTTGAAACTGAAGATTTTATCCACTAATTTAGTTCAAATATAATATTTTAGACCTTTTTTGGGCAGTTTTTTTCTACAAGGGAGCTGCACCTATTTTATACATTTATATATATATTTTATACACATATTGATGTGGATGAGGTCTAAAAAAAACAAGAAAGCGGAGTTACTTTCTGCTAATTTAGTTATTTGTGTAACTTTGTTAGTGTAATTCTTTAGTTTTTTTATTTACAAGATGAAACTGTTTAATTACCCGAGCCACATATTACAATTTCTTACTGTGACAACATTGAAAAAAGAAAAAGATTTTATGGATGTTTACTGTTTGACAATTGTATGATTTGGATATGTTCATGAAAAACTAAAATGCTATCTAAAGTACCTTCAATGATGAAGTCCTTTGTAAAAGTGTTTGCTTTTAAATGGACTTCAGGTATCGATGCTGCACTTATTTACAGATGAAGAATCAATAAATATCAATTTGTAAATATAAAAAAAGCACTTTTCTAATTTCTATATCTCAAACAAATGATATTCTTAAAAGGAGGAGGTTTGAAACTCTTCTCAGAAACTGCTGATCTCTAAGTTGATATGAAGACACACAACACACCTTTCTCAAAGATCAAAGTGGATCAAGTATCTTTTTCCTGGATCCCTTATTCGTCTCAGGGATTAAGCCAGTGACGAGATAATCATTTTAAATGACAAAAGCTTTCAACGGAAGCTTATTTCAGATTATAGTTTTTCTTGCATTTAAGAGATTTTAATTAAGAAAACAAAGAAGATGAACGGTTTAGTAAAATTGCCACCTTATTTGGTTAACCAATATGTCTTCACAGAACATTTTAGAAAATAAGTTTGCAATGTTGATTCATGAGCGCCCGAGTCATGATGTATTTAGACCGATATAGTAAAAGAGCAAAGAGTTAAGGTTTCTATTGGTGTCACACAATTCTCAAAAAATGTTAGGGATTAGAAGGAACATACTACTGGGTTTCAATTATATATTTTTCCTATAATCTAGCTGCTCTAAACTAGTGTTTTAAAGACTAATCAATTATTTGAACTAAGTCATTCTGCCTATTTTATTGATGTACAATTTTAATGTAATACAGAATTGGAAAATAAAGCAAACAAAACATTTCAAACGAGTTAAGGGGAATCCATGTTGGCTGTACAGTTGTGTTTATCTGTTTAACACTTCAGCATGATTTACTGGCCTAGGTTGCCAGTCATTAAGAGAACCATTCAAAATTTATATTTACGTGCAACTTGATTGACTTCTAGTAGTGGTTCTCCTTATAAAAATGTAAACAGACTGTTTTGAAATAATTCCCTTTATCATAAATAACATCATGATTTTTGTTTGAAAATGTGTGTCTCCATGTGCCCTCCCACTTTAAATATTTCTCCATATTTTTTAATATATGTTGACTATCAACTTTATAAATCCACAACATTTGAGACTAATATTTAAAGTAGTCAAGGTGTTAAATCTCAAAGAATGTGTTGTTGATTGTGTTGACCAGCATTTGATTGACAAAGTAATTGTGTTATTTCATTTGTTTGGTTCTCTGAGAAAGTAACCAGACTTTGGTGCTCTTGTAGTCTACACCTCCTGGAAAAATAAAATTTTCGAATCTCAAGTAGAGCAGTTGCAGGCTATTTAATTTCAGACTTGTCAGCTCCCATAATGTTGTTACGTTTTATGGAACAACTTCTGTTAAGTACTCTTATTCTGCCAAAATGTTCAAGAAGCACTCCCTGACAGCTTGAGACTTCGGTATGATGAGTTACAGATTTAAGTCCCTAAACGGCTGTCAAACCATACCTGGGAGAACAGCACTTCAGATAGCATTCATGAAGGTTTTGGAAAACCGATTTACAGCCTTGAAATCGCACCAATGAAAGAGCCAAAAACAAATACACAATTCGTGACCCAGAGATTTCTGATGCCCTGGGTTTGAGAGAATAAATGAAAAGCCTTTGAGGAGTAAGCGTCAAGATGGATACAGTTTTTTTTTTTTGCTCAGACTGCTGATTGAAGAAACGCTGTCTGTGAAAAGCTAGATTTTTAGACACTTTAGTCACTGAGCTGGAAAAAACATTGGATCCAGAACACCAAAGAAAAAATGCAATGGCAACCATCAAGTGTTGTTTTTAAGCTGATTCGTAGGCAACAAACCTCTTGGGTTTTTCTTTCGGCAGCCAGAGCTGAGGTAGTTATAACAGAAAAGTATCTGTATTATGTCTGTTTTCTTGTATTGATTCCAAATCATTTTTTTGGTGGAAGTCATGGACAAACCTTTTTGATCAGTCATTTATTTCAAGGCCTTTTTTTTCTTCAAATTACTCACAGTAAGCAATCAGTCATGTCCTTGTATATTTGACCCAGAGTGTGAGGTTGGTTTGATTAGTGTGAGGGAGATTCACCGGCCCCAGTCAGGATAGAAAAGGTGTGCCAGAGCTTTCTTTGTTGGCTCGGGTGCAGCTAGCATTTAGTGTGACCATTGTCCATGGCTGAGTCCTAGCAGTGTTACGTCATGAGATCGACTCCCATTTATCAAAAATATCAGTATATAGATCACTTTAGCCTGCTGCCAAGATGCCATGTTTATTAGATATTGGGTTGTGTCACAGCTACACAGATAATTCAATAATAAAAATAAAAACAGCAATTAACATCCTGGTGCCAGGTGAAGGCCGTGTAAACTACGAGCTTGGCATTGCCAGAGGCCTCTGTAGAGAGCAATCAAGGCTCACGTCTGGCATGGGGGAATAAGATGGGATTTTGGAGGATTGGAAATTATTCATTTGAAACCTCACTCGAGAAGCCGTGCCCTTACCTATGCACAATTTCAAATCTTTATGTAAAGGAATGAGAAATGCAAATATATGTCTTAAGCTTTGTTCACGTTGAAAAGCTGAAGATCTGCATGTACCACACTGAGGTGACCGCTAAACCTCCAGCTTTGATCTGGCATCAAATATCTGCTTACACCACGAACCAAAATAGTTGCAGTGGGGTCAGGCTTTTGTCTCCATTTATCCCTCCTTTTGGGGTGCATCAACAAAAAATGCAGCAGTTCCTTAACGGTACAATGCTAGTTTAGAGGTTTAATCTCCCGATGTGAGTACTAAACTTGAAACTCGGATTCTCCTCCTCCTCATTTGCTGCATTTCCATTACACATTTGCAAAAAATTGCATCAAATTTCTTTAAATGTCGAAAAAGCTCAATTTCATAATTGCACTATTTCCTTTAAATTGTAATTATACGATTAAACACAAACCAAACCCGCACTGTCAAAAACATTAGTGACTGATGTGAACAATACTCTGATTTACAGCAGATATAGTCACATTTCAGCCCTGGCTTTAGCGACCACTGACTGTTTGATGGGTGGGTTTGTAAAAGACTTGGGTGCAGAGATAAAGCAGCAGGTGTTTCCACTATTCTACTTTCCATGCATATTAATGTATTGTCATTAACTTAACACATAAACCATCTGCTATTTCTCATTTTCTGCCTTTAATGTGGACATGGTCAAAACTAGTGGTGTGAAGAGAGAATTTATATATATATATATATATATATATATATATATATATATATATATATATATATATATATATATATATATATATATATAAATACACATTTTTAAAACTTAAAAAAATTTAAATCTTTAAAAAATTAGTGTTTTCATTTCTAACTCTCTTTTTAAGATGGGCACAAAGTACTTACAATTAGAGTTTAGGGTTATGTTGAGCTAGAAGAATCTGTTGATGGTGTTCATTTGTGTTGTGTGAATGTGGTCATCTTTAGAGTAGACAGAGCTGTGTGGGTATCGTCACTAAATGTATGTCTTGCATGAAAAAAAAAACATATCTCAGGAAAAAAATTGTTAGACCCTTTAGAGTCCTGAAACTATTTGATTTATTATATTTTATTGTTTCATCAGCCATTCTATAATGAAATATCAAGCACTTTTTGGGTACACATTGTCAGGCAATGACAGTTTTTTTTGTTAGGGGTTTTTTTTATTGACTTGCATGTTTCTGAAAAACCAAAATGTACCTTTGCAAAGAGCAAAACAAACTGTTTTGTGCCATGCTATTTTTTTAACTTGCATTCATAGTTTGGTCATTTAAATGCTACACTTGGTTTAGAATAATTTTTAAAGCATGAGTTAAGATATTCTTTTGTTGCCAATACTTAAGTGGAATGATTCTGTGCTCTAGTCAAGTATTTCAAATATTTCAGAGATCATGTTAATTTGTACTTTTATCACTTGTCCACTCTGGACAACATGAGGACCCTTAAGATTTTTGTGTGAGGAACAACAGAAAAACATGTAACCCAGATATCCTTGTGTAGAGAATGCTACTGTAGAGCTACAGTGGTCAAATGCCAAGTGATTTGATTACAAACAATCATAAACATGTTGATCTATACACATATACAGGCAACCACACACAGATTTATCCTTGTGCCCTGTGTTTGACACAGAGTGTGAATCCCAAAACACTAAGACAAGTTTACTTAGTTGAGTCTCTTGAGAAGAGCTCCCTGTGTCCCCGGGACTCCAAGGTCCCGGATGCCTAAACGGGTGTTCTCACGCTGACTGGACGTGCTGTTGTCTAAGCGGAAACCGTGGTGTGTGTGCTTAATTTTGCCAGGCTGCTGTCTATGGTTCTCATTTCCTCTTCATCTATGTTTCTTATGAAAGAAAGCATAGCCAGAACGAAACTGGAGTCACAGGTGTGTTTTAATCAACATCAGTGTTTAATTAACCTCTGTATACTTTTCTGTAACCGTAGCTGAAATATAATTAGACTTAACTCAAAGCAAATTAAATTTTTGGATTTGCCTAGAGTTTTTTTTTTGGTTCAACAATTGCTCCTATTGGATATAATGTTTGAGGGTAAGTTCTAGCATGTTGTTGTTGGAGAGGATGCATTATGGTTGCCATAATTCTCACTAATATTTAGTTTGTCAAAATGTAACATTTTTGTTAGCATTATACTAAATCAACCTAATCAATAAGAAGACAGTTAAATAATCTTGAATAAAGAGACAAAAATCTTTAAAAAACATAAAGGTTGAAACGCAGCGTTTTCGTGACACAGCTTGGGGATAAAGAAAGTAACAGTAATAATCCCTTTGAGGGAGTGAAGTAATTCTCAGAGAAGCCATGCAGGTTTCCTTGGGAGGACAGGAAATAGGAACAGCCAGGAGTTATCACAGGAGCTGATGATGGAGCAGGTGTTGGATAATGGAGCAGTTCAGTATAGAAAGTCAATGGATGCTTCAAGTGAAAATGGTGAGCAGATAAAGAAGTAAATAAAAGTGAGGTATTTATGGGGCATGTGGTAATCGAATCTGTGATTTTTCTGTGAGATGATTGTCTCTGATAGGATCCAGCAATGGTTGACTGCAACTGGATGTTTCTGGGATTGATTAGATAATGTGTTCAAGTAAGACGAATGCTGTGTCCACCAGGTAGTGTTTTAATAGATACAAAACTCTTCGTCTGAGGTAGATAAAGACGCTGTATATTAAAACAGAAATTCAACAAGATAAAATCTTTCTTTAAAACAAGATTTTTATTAACTGTGCTCTAGTCACGTAACGTGATGCGATGTTGCAGGTCCAAGCTGAAATCAGATCAACATTCTGGGGATGGAATCTGGAAAAGCACTGCACCCCCCTGAACGTCCAGTGTCACATCAATTGCAAATGTCCCCATTCAATTAAATCTAGTAGCAAATTACTGATACAAAAACATGAACTCTTAAACAAGGGACAGAACTTGACTACTACATAGGTAAAATTATTTCCACAAATAATTCAGAATTCTTAGATTTACTGATTAATCAAATATGCAAAATATACCTTTTTTATAATAAACCTTATTCATATCTAAATATAACTTTTGAAATAACAAAGGAAGTATTAGAATCTTAATTTCTGTCAGTCACTAGGATGAAGTCATTTGTCTTTAGTTGTCATGGATAGTGATGGGATTCAGGGAACCTGTATTAATCCGGAAACCTGTATTAAAACAATAAGAACAACTCATGAGCAAGGGAGCAATAAGCAAGGTTTAGGCGAGTAAAGGCCACCACAAACCTACATTACTATTAGTTAAAAATTATGCATGTGTATGCTTTGAGACAAAAATAATGGGGGCTGACACAAGCTCATATATCTGGCTGACAAATTGGTGCGAATTTAAAAGCAGTGTATGATTTAAAGGTTGAGCAATGAAAGCTGGCTCTCTTGATTGTGTTTGAAATACTTTCGAAAGAGGAGCCGATGGGTGATGCTCGACACACTCTTACATTGACTCATAACAGGAAATAGCAACAAAAACAAGTTGTTTATGGATGAATATTGAATCTTATGATGGCCCCCTGCAGAGAAGCTGGTGTGAAATTCCTTTCGCATTGATGTGTGTTAGCTTAACAGACGCATAACAACAGAAGAGGAGTGTAAGCACTCTTAAATACTAAATGTGATGCACAGTGATTGGCTACAATGGAACAAGATGATCGACAGTCATAGAGTGGGAACAAGCTGGTGTGGAAGTTGTAGAAAAAATCAGGGAACAGATTGTAGTGAAAACATAAGCAACAATGGAGTTGCTGCAACAAACACCAGGGCTGAACTTCAGAGATACAAAAATGCAACTTTCACTAGGAATAAGACAAACTGACACCTACCTTAGTTCAGTTTGTTTTTGTATGACTATGTTTACAGATCAATCAACCATTTAATGACTTGGAAAAATATTTGTTTAGGATGCACATTAAGATTCAAGGGTCACATCACTTTCCTGTCACTAATGACTACATATAAATCAATAAATAGTTACATTATTATAAGACAAAGGCCTATGACCCTTGCTCATATTGTGTCCAATGTGCAATTACAAAATTGATGCCAATGTCTTGTGTACCATGAGCAATGTAAACAACCCTGACGATATGATCAAGTTATTGCAGTATTTTTCTAATTTACACTTTTGCATGATACTTTTTCCTATTTTAATTTGCATCTGCCATAGTTGGTTTCTAGTGTCGATAATTGAGTAATTAGCATTAGTTCCAGAATCACCTGATACTGATGGAAAGTTAATTAATTGCAACAGGACACTGCAGCTAATTGCCATCTGATGAGACATGGAGCTGACCTAATTTGTCTGTGAATAATATAAATATGATTATGCAATCATTCCCTCGTTGTTAATTGTTCATTGAGAAACATGTGGCTTTTTCATTCAGGCTCTTGAAATGCCCACTGCCCTTCCGATTAAGCATGCATGCTAGTGATGTCTTAAGGCCGCCTGCTTGCTTTTTCCTTTACTTCTTGTGTAAACATATATGTGATGTACTGTTAAAATTTATATATGCAGCATGACTTCCTAATGTGCAAGAACCTATTTGACAGCTACCAATATTTAAAAATATTATTGCAATAAACAATGCCAACCATTAAATACTTATTGTTGTAAATGTGTTCACCTTAAAAGTTTGCTATTAATTCTTAAACATCTCAACAGATATTCTGTTTTTTGTTATCCTAAAAGTTTAGTTCTGTTTTGAAGAGAGTTGAACCCTTACGGTTTTCTTGTCAGTCGGGTTCATTAATATAATTGAAAGAATAATGGAGAAATTAATCAATTTTTGAAATAAGGGCGGAAAGATGGGGCAGGTGATGAGTTGGTTATCCTGTAACCAGAGGGCTGTTGGTTCGATCCTCGCCAACGTTGATAAGCTACTCCTGACCACCACCATAGTATGAATGTGGAATGAATGAATAATGCTCTAAACATTGTAAAGCGTCTTTGAGCTCTGGAAAAGTGCTATATAAATTATTCATTCATTCATCTTCTTGTCGGCTTCTTCCCTTTCGGGGTCGCCACAGCGGAATGAACCGCCAACTCTCTGGCATATGTTTTACGCGGTGGATGCCCTTCCAGCCACAACCCATCGCTGGGAAACATTCACACACACATTCACACTTTAACACTATGTGTAATCATTGTTACTCAATTCACTTATACCACATGTCTTTAGACTTGTGGGGAAACCGGAGCACCCGAAGAAAACCCACGCGATCATGGGGAGAACATGCAAACTCCACACAGAAATGCCACCTGCCCCAGCCGAGCCTAGAACAAGCGACCTTCTTGCTGTGAGAGAACCGTGCTACCCACTGTGCCACCGTGACGCCCTATATAAATTAAACACCTCATTATTATTATTATTATTACATGGATACCTCGAGATACAAAATTATTCTAGTTTGGTGTGGCCTTCATATGCGGAATTTTTCGTATGTCGAAGCAAGTTTTACATGTAAAATGCTTAATACATTCCAATCCACACAAAAAAAATGCAATGACATAAATAATAAAGTAGGAGTCTTCAATTCATAAAAGTACATCTTATAAATCTAATAAATAATAATACATAATTTGAAAACAGAATAAAATTAATTTAAAGTGACTTGCGCGTACATATTTCTCATACGTGTTTTTCGAAATGTTTTCTTATCATGGAACAAAATATTTTTCCAGTTGACTTTCGTATCTTGAATTTTTCATAACGTGAAGCATATTTCAAGGTACCACTGTATAATGTTAGTTGCAGTTATTCTCAAGTGGCCTTTTCTTTAAATAACAAAGTCTTTGCATTGTAACATTGTGCCCTATTTTTTCATTGATCTTAGAGATGCTTTAGCTGTCTGTTAAATCTCAAAGTAAACATGACAATCTTAGTGTCATTATGTAAATTGGTTGCATATGCCAACAGTGCAAAACCGTATCACTACGTTTATTAGCACTTCTGTTTCTCCATGTCTTATTAATTTTGTTGGGTGATCTAGGTCTATAAAAGCCATGGCTGTGGGAATCCTTCTAAATGATTTCAACCTAGATAAAAAAGATTTTTCATCCATTGACACTTGTGACTATGCTTATGTTTGAAAATAATTGGGTTGAAAGTTTCATAATAAGCTTTATTTTTTGAGCTGTGTTTTTAAGGATTATGTAGTAAGATTGTTTATCTTGGTTGCCGTCTTCATGATTGTGGTGTTCAAGGATTTTAAAGCGAGTGAAAATAGAAGAGAAGAAAGAGGGAGACAGAGAGCATATGAAGGGGTGTGTGTAGAGTGACTGCAGAGAAGAGCAATTAAAGTGTTTTGCTGTTTTTATGCAAATATGAAAATGAGGACAGGCACTTCCTCTGCCATACAAATTATGTTTTCCACAGCAGCTAAGGTTCCTTGATGCTCAGTAGAGTAAACAAATGCTGTTATGAAACAACTACAATTTTGTTCTCGTACTCTGCAATGCACCATTTTATATATATATATATATATATATATATATATATATATATATATATACCTGAACCAATGTCTAAAGGTTCTTCTTGACTTTAAGGACTTTATGTTAGGATGCACTATAATAAAGTAATGCTCATATTTAAAAAGTGAAGTTGCCACCCAAAAATTGTGGGTTTTGGTTTTGGCCTTATTTTCGATCATGTTTAGAAAGCAGCTTTAATCTGTAGTCTGGAAGGACAGCGATTGAATCCAGTCTTTTTTTTTTTTTTTTTTTTTTTTTGCAGTACCAATTTTGGGTTCTAACTTGTATACTGCGCATTTAATATTTTGGTTTTGATTCCAGTAGTTGGTGAATGACTGTTTTCATACAGATGAAACAATTAGTTTTATTCTTTTCCCTGAGACCAAATATAATCAAAAAACAACCAATACTAACTTTGATTTATTGAAAAGGTCTCATTTTGGCAAACTTTCCCTTGCACGCATTATATTACAAACTGTCAGGGCATTTATAAGAATCTGGAATCTTGAAAGGTTTGCCTTGGTCAATCTATTCAAGTTATGCATCAGCACTTGCATTAACTTTCACAGTTCATATTGAACATATGAACACAGCACTCAGTCACATGACTTGGACTTGTCTTGAGTTTTGTGGTTAAAGAGTTGACTTGACCAAGGAAGACAACAACATTTTTTTATTTATGGTAGACAAAAGATCACCAGGTAGCATGTTTTTAAAATTCATTCATTCATCTTCATGTCGGCTTTCTTCTCTTTCGGGGTCGCCACAGCGGAAGGAACCGACAACTCTCTGGCATATGTTTTACACAGCGGATGCCCTTCCAGCCGCAACCCATCACTGGGAAACATTCACACTTTAACACTATGGACAATCGTTCTTACTCAATTCACTTATACCGCATGTCTTTGGACTTGTGGGGAAACCGGAGCACCCGGGGTAAACCCACGCGATCACGGGGAGAACATGCAAACTCCACACAGAAATGCCAACCTGCCCCAGCCGAGGCTCGAAAAGTTTTTAAAATATAAAGCTCAATGTTAACAATCCAAAACCAAAAAAAAGTCTGGCTTTAATGGAGATTTCTGTTAACCTATGCTCTCGTCTCTCCAATTCGGTTGTCGTACTTGTGTCTCCAAACGTGGAATTTGAATTGGTAGGTGAATCCAAATATAATTTTTTTTATATAGTAGTAGTAGTCAGATCATTCTCTCGCTGCAATTTTAAGTTAGGGTCATAAAAAAATAATCCCTGCAGAATTGGGTAAATTAAAGGAAACATTAAAAAAAATGAAAAAAGTAAATTAAATGATTTGTTGCGCTAATCATTTAGGAGCCTTTGAGTAATTTTACACCAAAATATTAGAAACCCATATTGCATCATAAACACACATTCTCAATGTCCTAATCTCCAGAGGCAGCACTTTTGAAGATTCTTCACTAAACATTTCTCTGTTGAAAAAAAGAGAAGAAACATTTCCATGAGTCCAGACTCTCAATGCAGCTCTAAACCCTTCAAAGAGCAAACACTGCCGCTGTACTTTTTACAGTGGTTCATACAGAACATTCTCCTCCAGTCACGGTGGTCTGTTGCAATTCAGGGTGTAACCTCCAATTAACACAATTGTTCTGCATAATCAGATTGCCATCATGAACACTAATATGCTCTTTTGTGAAACACCATAGGCCAACTAACTCCTTTGTTTTGCGTGACCCAGGAGACCTTTCCCACTACAAAACTGTTAACAATTTTTAGGTCATAACCATGTTGCATTAATAGTGTTTTTCTTCATTTAACTATTTGTTGAAACTGAACCAGAGTATTTTTCTTCGATCATAGATTTCTTCAACAAGAAATGCATATGCTAACTGTGTATTTTCATCTGTTGAATGCTTGCGTGGACAAATTTAAACTAATTTAAATGATTTAAATCCGGTAGCCATATCAGCAAGTATAATTAATTACACACAGCTGCAAGAAGTAATTACATTAACCACATGTTGTTTGATTGTTTTAGTTTGGTACTGTTGTAATTACACTGCAGGAGTACATGAACTGTTATGCTGAGGCTAACATCTTATAACCGACGTCTCAGTCAGAAGAAACGGATATTTCATGTTCAATGGACCGGATTCTTAAAAAAAGCGTTTCAATTCTATTGCATGGTTTTTGTCACGAGAAACATTTTTATTGACAGATCATTGATCTTCAATTAAGTTAGGTTTGTGTGAACGTAGAGTTTTCGATCTCTTTGATTTTTAAATGGGAAAACAAACAGCTTCTTTTAAGTTATCGGGAACACATAATTGAATACTTTTGAAATTAGGCTTCTTACTATGATTGGTTTTGTTTTTGTCCTGCTGTTTTGCAGTGGAAATTGTTAAGGAAGATCCAGAAGCCATAGAGTTTGCATGCTTATTGTTCACTTCGCTCATTGTGTTTTTCTTGATTTTTTTTAATCACTTGAAATTAACCAGAATATACTGTAGAGGTGCAAAAATAGCTATTAAATAGTTATTAGATAGAGCATACTCCTAATGCAGGATACAGAAGTTTTCAAAATCCAGTTGTAAAAAGCATTTTGGCTGTAACACAGACCACTGAGTTTTATCTGTTGGTATAAACATTATCTGCCAAAAGTCACAATGTAGACTTGTGTGTTAAGGGCAAAACATATGGTTGTTTTATCATACAAATAATATATATATATATATATATTTTTTTTTTTTGCCACCAAAAGTCTAATGTTATATATTCTAATATTATTATACCTGTACTAATCTAATGTTAATACTCTAATATTAGATATCAATAACTAAAGGTGCCAGAGTCTGAATGAGGAAGAAATCCTCCCTCTTGAGGTCCAGCGTAATGTTTCCACAGTCAGTGATGGTTTGGGTGCCATTACATCTGTTGGTGTTGGTCCACTGGTTTTCCTGAGATCCCAGGTCATGCAGCGTTTTAGAGAATTTCATGTTTCCTATCATCTGCATCACCTATCTGATGATCTCAAATGCTCTGAATCACAGCTTAATGCTGCTGCATTTTTGTATGATTCTGTTTGTTTAGTCTTCTTTTAGAACATGGTGGTATTAGGTGTCGTCAGTGGTTAATCCGTTTGAAGGTTTGCAGAGAGATCCAAGAATTAACAGGATATGCCTCTTGTTTTAAAGACTGGATTAACAACTGGGTTGCAATGTTCCTACTGTAGCTCGGCTTGCATGTGAGTTTTAGAACAGGACATCCACTTTTCGGAGGCAGGCAACTGTTGTCTTGAAGAATATTAAACATAAGCCATTTCTTAGAGGAACATCTTGGCTAAAGTCCAGAAGGTTTAGCTGTCAGAGCTATTTCATCGTCAACCCAAGCTTAATGCGTATATCTGGTCAACTACAGACCCTGATAAGATATGAGAAAGATTCTTATTAAAGGCCCTCTCCACTTAATTGTATGTTTTCTTCTTCTTTTACTTTTTAAAAACTTTTTTTACTCTTTTTGAACTTTAAATGACTGTGATAAATGTGATTGTTTTATATGTTCAAATTTGCTCACTATCAGCCCTTTGCATCTACCTGTACTTTAAAACTTAATGACTTTACATTTTAAAAGTTTTGCTTGTAAAAAAAGTTTGATATGCAAATTTCGCAATCATGATCTTTACTGGGATGTGCTTCTGAATGAGTCAGGTGTTAATTAAAGTGTGCAACTTTATGCATCAACATTGTTATGCATTGCTTCTGGGCTTGACATTGTATTTTTAATCTGGACCACATCTCAGAATATTTTTACCCAGGTTTGAAATCAGTCAATTCATACAGTGGAAGCAGAGGGGGTATTTTGAGTTCTGCAAATTATCCAAGGCATTTTTTATGTCTAGCACTTGCAAGATTTTAAATTGATGAGTTTACTCTGGATTTACTTGACTAAAGTTTGTTCCTCTAATCTATTCTGAAAGCGGTTGTAGCTGTGGGCTACATAGTAACTGAAAGCAAACTCTCCATGTTTGGAGCATAGCTGTGGTTCTAACTGAATTGAACCCAATGACCTTTTGGATTGTGTAGACCCTTTGAAGGTTGTGTGGTCAAATAGTTACTGGCACATTTTGGAAACTGAAAAGGGTCCATACCAGGCATCTCAAACTTAAATCCCAGTAAGGTTGTAAACACCTGCAGATTTTTTTTCCAACCCTGTTTCAGGAGACACACCAGTAGCTTCAACCAAACTCAGAAGAGTTTAATCAGTGGAATCAGGAGTGTTCAGTTAAGCTTGGAGCAAAATTGCAGGGCTGCCGCCCTCCAGGAATCAAGTTATAGACCTCTGGTCTATACATTCAGCAGATCCATTATGCGTATTGGTGCTGAGCTATTTATTTAATTGAAGACGAGCAGCGGCAATGTGTATACACCTGAGGACTGACCTCATATGCCTCAACTTTCTAGTTCTGGTCATGATCCCTGCAGCCGTATTAAGAAAACCCGCAGCTGCCTTTTCGCGAAGAAAATGCAGTGCAGGTACCTACATAAATTACAGGATTGTAACTTTGCAGGTGCTTGTCAGTGGAATAAAACCCCAGTGAACTGAGATTTTCTAGCATTCCTCCCACTTTGAGAAACTAAAATATGCTCTTCCTAGTCATATTTTTAGGGGGAGTTTTTGGCAATCTTTAAAAAAAAAAAAAATTCACCATGGATATGAATCACCTCTGCATGCTTTGCTGGTGATTTTTATTTTTTAACCTTTATATATATATATATATATATATACAGTTACAAACTTTCATCTTGAATAGATATCCTTTAATTAAACTATAGCATACATAATACTGTAGCAGACTGCTTATTTATACAGAGTAATCCTCTTTATTTTGTTTATTTTTTTAAAGATGCTTAAGTCTTTTGTAGAATAATTTACTGTAGTGTCACTGTGGCACTGGCTATAAAGTCTGTCCTGATATTTGTTAGTTGCCTTGCATCCGAATTCCATAAGGTTCTATTTTTGTCCTCTGACGTGGCGCATCAATAATACTGTGACTGCAGTCACTCAGTGTCTGCTCGCCTCCTGCACTCAGGATTATGTCAGCCACACACACCACAGTTATCATTTCAAACATTTAATTTTTTCCCTGAAGTGCACCAGATACTGTTACATTAATCAATGTCTGGCTGTAATTTGCTCTCATTGCAGATTTTCAGTTTTTTTTTTATCTAAACATAAGCAAGTATTTAAAAGTTGTTTAACAAGTGAAGCCTACAGTTTCGCCATGTAATTGTATCCTTTTTTTTACTAAAACATTTAGGAAGTGTTCTAAATGATCATCAAAGCAACATTTTGAATCGTTTCCTCTGTTTTTAAATGCAACCACTGCACTTGCTTTTGAGTGCTATTCAAAATGAATGCCTGAGTCGATAAGAACCCAATCTGCAAATATGACCTGAACAGGACAAAGGAAAGGTCATATAGTGTTATCAAGTCAGTCAACAAAAGATGCTAAATACCACTTCTAAATGCCATAATGCTATGTTGTCTCATCTCATGGCATTTTACTGTATACCTCATATCAGAAAAGGGTTTCCTTTTGAAAGCTGCTCATGGCTTTAATAAAATATTCTGGAAGTGGGGATCCATTGTGAAAGAAACCAGAAATGTAAAGGTTAGTTATTGAAATTTAAGTTTTTTATTATGTTAAATACGTGAATTCTCTTCAGACACATTGAATCTTTCATACTTTCAATTTAGATAAACAGTGAAAATATATCCTTGTTCGTAGCTGCATCTACCCATATCTCACATCAAAACCAATAAGCAGGAAATAAAGCAGAGACTGTGATCAAAGCGAACAATCCCCTTCATGCTGTTTGCTTGATTTTGCTAATGGGGATTGAGGGATTTTCTTTGCCAAAGAAGTTTTTATTTACAATGTGCTTAAACAGTTTGTGTGTGTTTTTAAATGTGTATAGACAAAGAAAGAGCACATGAGCAAAGAGTTAAAGCTTTCAAGATGATTTTCCCATCCTTTTGTCCATGCATTTTTGTATCCTGCGAGAGGCTGAATGCCCCGTAGACAGCTTTCTTATGTTTCATTCTTTTGAAATTGATAGTTTTTTTTTGTTTATGTACTGTAATATTGGATAATTACTGAAAGGAAGTAAATTAAAGCATACAACAATATTATCATGTTTTCCCTCTACATTGAAATGAATTGTCTGAACAATTTTTACTTAAGGCCAGTGTTGAATGTGATTTCTTCTGCTCGTGGTGTATTTTTCTCCCATTAGTTTTGTAATCATTTCGGAGAGTGCTTCTCTCATTATCTAATAGAATCTAGGGGCAAAAATGTAATATGGAAAGGTTCAGAGAGCATGGTTTGCAATTATCTTCATCACATTTAGTTGGATACGGTAATAGTTAAAGTGAACTGATTATCTGATTTTGCACGAGAGTTGAAAAAGAAAAACCAATTTGAGATATTTTTAGCATTTAGACTTTTTTTGAGAGTTGATGTCGATAGTGATGACTGAAGCCATCACTTATTTTAGGTGACATTTAACAAGTTATTTGCTGGCAGAAGTTTATTTGTTTAATCAACACTTGTTGATTTAATTGAAAACATTTCATACAATCCTAAGCCTTTGCTTTCAAGACAGAAGCGCACAAACAACCTTGAGATGAGACGGATTGAATGAAAGAAATGAAAATTCAAGAGCAACAAATGCTAAGAGGTGTTGCAGAGAAACACGAGGGAATGTAAATTGATTTGTACGGGTCGTAGTGAAATTTGTGAAATGGAACTTATTTTGAAGTGTTTTTGTACCTACTGGCACTCGACGTCTCTTAGATGTTGGGAAATATCCTCTTGCTATGCTTTTATGTTTTTGAAGGTGTAAAATATTGTTCTAGAAGTTTGTCTATGCCAGATGTCTGAGTGTTTTTCCAGTTGGAAAATATCTTATATTGTTGAATATTTTTTCTCTATTGGTATGCAGCCAATCTTGTCACAATTCAGTGTATACTTTTTTTTGTTTTTTTTTGTTACAGCCATCCCTAAGACCATTACGTTATACTTTACACCAGAGATTGAAACAATTATTAATTTTAATGTGTAACATTTAGTAGTTTACTGGAAGTAAACATAACCTGGGATTTGACAAACCTCTCCCTTTCTTTCTCAATGCACAATCGGAAGTTACTGAACTGCAGTTCGTTGTTTGAGCGCTAGAGGCTGACTTCTGAAGTGAGCAGGTTCCCATTGATCCCATTGATTTAAAATACCAAAAATATTAACTAAAACATATACAGCTAAAAATAGCATGTTTGTGCCCCTAGCTTTATGATGCATATTGCTTGAGTTGACCTTCAGAACAACTCTGAGGAAGTAGTTTTACTCATTTATTTAATAAAGATTAAACATTTTATATAATTTGTTTTTGGTACTTTCTGACCTACCAAATATCTGTGCAGGGATGCTGGCAAAAATGACTGATTTGACCAAACACATAACCTCATTTGCCTAATTTTACTTAAACCTGTGGCGATTTCATGCTCACTCTGCCCATTTCACACAGTTAACTGATAAACAGATAAACACTGCTATATCTTTGAGAAAATCATTGATCACCTGGTAATGACACAAACCAGCAAATACGATATAAACATCAGAAGTCCTACTAAGCCACATATGGTTTCAGCATGAAAGAAGTCAAGCCAGTCAAAGGCCTTTTAATAAAAAAAATTAAGAGAACAATACAACATCGAAAACGCACAAGTTTATAGACACACTGACTTTTGATGCATCGTTTCAAGATACATTGATAATCAATTATTTATTCCACTGTGACCATAATGATCAAATCTAACTGAATCGATAGCCCTACTTTTCATGTTCATTTTGTTTTAGTCTGTATTGACTTCTGTTTTTAGATATAGTCAAGTGAGCTGTTGCTCATGTCAGTGCTCAGTGATAAATGAGAAGAAGTGTTGCTTCTATGATGTTGATGACTACAGTGCTGTGTTGCGTTTTTATTGATATGATTAGTCAGCTTATTTCCAAATTACTCTGGGCTCTCTTCGAAAAAAAAACCAAATTGTACGTATGCATTAAAACATTAACGTCACTTGTTGTCTATGATTAACTATAATAGGATATTATAGCAAATGGTGGTTTAAGTTTTATTTTAAAACTTCTTATTAAGTTCTTATTAATTATTTTGACAGCCAGACATGCTTTTTTAAAAAAAAAAGGCAAGTTAATGCTGTTTCTGTTCTAGTTTTGACGTCTTTCTAGCTTTCAAAGTATGATTCTTGGACAAAGATTTTAACTATGTTTTTGTGAAGTTGGGAAATATAAGCTTACACCTGGGTCTAGGGTGTTTATTTTGGCATTCGGTTTATTTTGAAATTACGATGCACTCTCTTTGTCCTTTTTCCACAGCATTGGCACTCCTTACCGCAGAAATAAGCAGTAGGGAGCAGTCAAAACTGAACTCTCATCACGATGACTCTTGCTGGTTTGATCACCTCAAATATTCTCAAATGTTGATCATATAAATGTTTCTTGTCTAATATAATTTTAAACGTTATGGAGTATGTAGGGCAATCATTTTGTTGTATTTCACAGAACTAGAATCCGTCAATTCTACAGGTCACTTCTCTGGTCACTCTATATTTTAAATTCTCTGATGCTCTGTGGTTCGCATTCCTAATCAAGTCACACCTCTCTTAAAGGACATTGGTCTGAAAAGACATTCAAAGGCTTAGGACGCAGATGGTCCTTCACCATTTTGTTTCTGAATCTGCCTGTGATAGTTTTAGAGCTCACCAAGGCAATAATGATCTACTTTTAATTAATGTTTTGAATTATGTTCAATTCATGGTGTATGTTGATTGGATTTGATGTGCTGCTTGTTTACTACACAACAATGCTAATCAATGTTTGAACTCTCTTCAGTCATTCCTCATTTACTGAGACTCTTAAGGGGTAATAAGAAAATTAGCAAATTGAAGGTCAATGAGGGAGTTAAAACATAATATCATTGCCCAGTAATAAATGTTCAATGCTGCTCAAAATTCTTTGATTGTGATCAAGAATAAAACCTTTCACAAACCACATAATGGAGTCCGATATATGAATTTATGTGATATATTAAAATAATTTAGGCACCGTTTCTGTCCCAGCTAGCATCAGTCATTGGGCCAAGTGGCAGAAGCTTACAATTGTGTAGTTTTTTCACAAGATCTTGGTTTTAAGACAAGCCATTCCTTTGAGCCCTTCATGTTCCATCAGTAACTGTGGGAGGTAATTGCGCTGTCTTTTAATTAGATACAGTTGTGTAGTCATGCTACTGTGTCTAGGGGAACAAAATAATTGCGGGTTCTGGCCACTTTGAAAGCATTCCAAGAGGGTCTTGAGTTTACTGAGGATGAGTCATGTTTCCATCTTTTTCGCCTCTCGCTTTTGTATTCAGAAGGCTATCAGAGAAAATATTTTATGACTGGTGCGGCTCATACTGTCTGAAATCTCTGCATGTCATTAATCAGATGAACACATGACACTTCACACCTCTTCAAATCCCTTCTCGTACACAGGCTCGCAGATAGTCTTGCTGTAGTTATTGTGTTAAGGTTTTGCTCCTCTTGCCCCCAGGCAGATTAGAATGAGGTTCTTGGTGCATAAAGGTTTTGGACAGGCTGTGATGCACTAAGTCATTTCTGAATCCCTCATTATAATTGAGCGTACAATCAGAACTGAATCTTTGAAAGGAGAGGATTACTATGTACTAGGTACAATTTAGCATCAACCACCTTTATGCAACACACCAGATTTTGTTTGTATGAATAACATGTTTAACATGTTGACATTTTTTTTAGTGGTAAAAGGTTGTATTTATATGCTATATATTATAAGGCATTTCTTGAATATTTTTATTTTTTGCTTTTTCGTTAGCTGGAGCTTATGTTTTTTTTATCTCAATTGTAATTTTTAATTTCTTAAATTTTTTAATTTTTAATTTTTATAGCAACATTTGTAGGATTCCGTAATTCTCTTTTCTTCTTTTTACAGCCCTACTGTAAGTAGGTGCACAAGGTCCTAATCATCCTATTTTAACAATTACAAATAACATTCATCAGCCAAAGTAGCGTTATAACTTAAATTTGACTGACAGAATAAATTCCTTTTGAAAGAATTGGTTATTTTCTAATGTGCCAGAAACTGTTTTTATTGTACAACCGTCTGTTTTCATCATGTATTTTTTAATATTTCAATTGAAACTATGAAAGAAACGGTATAATTTCAGGATAAGCTTTGCATTGGTGCTGAATTTGCTTTTTCTAACTGTGAGAAATTTATGCATGGATTTTAATGTCAGTCTCTGTGTATCTGGAAAATGACTCTTTGTATCCAGAGAAAAGTATTTACAGTTGAGTTCACCCTGAAGCAGTCTGTCTGCATGCAGTTCTCTGGCCAAGGAAAGTTTTTTTTTTTAAACAGTAAAAGGAGCCATTAGATTGATGGCTTTTCATCTAAATTTAGCCACACATGTAGGTGCAAGTTACAGAAATAAATATTTCAATAACATATCTTGTTGCTGTTGTTGCAATTCAAAAAACTGAAATTTTAAATCAAGTGTATTTATTTGCTGTAAAATGACAGCATGGCGTGTGCCACAATCATGGACCACGGAATCAAATTGCTCTCATGTCAACATCAGTTCTATGTTGTAGAACACATGGGTTCTGAGCATTAGCTTCCTCTTGGTTTTCACTATGCCCATTGTTCTTTGTACACTTACTCATTTGAAGTGAGAGGTATAGAATACACTAAAAAATTAAAGCCAATGTCATTCAAAGATTGTTATATTAATTTGTATTAATTTGTAAAATAAGTAGAATAATAAAAAGAAATAACAAACTATGTTTGAACATTTTTTTACTTTTTCAATTCAAGCAGTTTAATTATATCAACTTATGTGTTAATATATGTTTTTTTTTGAATATCAAAACGACAATGTAATATTATCGCTCATCAATATAAATTATTGGGAAAGTAATCGCGCAGTAAAATATTTTGTGACAAACCTGTTTGCAGGTAAACGTCACAAAGAGACTTGAACGATTGCAACAAGTATTCCAATGATAGAAAACCTTACTACTTTGAATTCAACTTTTTTTTTGTCTACAAGTAAAAAAAAGTAATGTTATTTTCTTTGGAAAAGAATGTCTAAAATGTTTACTCAAGCATCTAGAGTAGTGTAAAACACTCTCTTTCGATAAAGCATTCTTCTGTCTCTCACTATCAGAACTTGGACCTGACCCATGATATATTTCACACATGTTTAAAAACATCTCACAAGAGATAATGAATTTTCCTCTCCAATATAGAGTACAAGCCTTTGTTCAAACACAGACTTTAGACTTTTATTTTTTTTATTAAATTCAATGTTTGGCCGTCAGCTTGCTACCACAGACCCGCCAAGAGTGACTTAAAGCTGCTTGATTGGTTGAAGATTTATGTGTATGTTGATGCTAGTGCGTGAACTCCTCTGCTGAAACTGCTAGTTCAGACGCAGCTTTTTTGTAACACTGGAGCCCCCCAATAACCCCTCACACATCCTTAGCTGTGGGAAAATACTTCAGATGTCACCAGTTCCCAACCTCCTTTCCTTTCCAGAGGCCGGGATAATAAACATCCTGAAGCTTTAGCGACACCGCACAGAAGTGAATTTGCACACTGTTGTCTGTGGATTTTGTATTGAGCAGATGAAGCAGAAATGATGGAGTCTGCTCGTTTTGCTTTACTTCTCTGAGGAGTCTGACAGAGCAGACAGGAGCATGGTTAATAGTTCACTCTGTATCAGCAATCTGTCTTACTACAGTTTCATTCGACCACCTGTGGAAATCTTTAATGCATTGTCTTTAGTTATCGTTCGGACAGTTTGTTGATCTTGATGAATTAGATTTGGGGTTTTTTAATGCTGCCAAAGGATTTTATAGGAACGGGTTTGCAGCACAAGTGGTGTTGGTCTTTTTTGTCATTCCGATGGGGTTTGTGATCATTCAAGAGGTCATACAGCAGATGTAAAAGTGACATCATGCTAAAACGAGCCAGAAAATGTTAAAGTTTTGGAAACGTTTGCATTTATCCTTGAGATTAATCTTTATTCGATGTACTAAGCAAACTTTCATATGATTTGTATATTGAATTTGTGGTCTGAGTCTTAACCATAAGTCCGTAAAGGTTGGTTAATAAACAACAAAAACCCATTTATCATATTTAAATGAACTTTTAAATCCAAAAACAACCAACCTTCTAAAAAGAAGGGGGGGGGGGGCTGCTGGGAATACACACATTATGGAAAACGTATATTTCTGATGTCCATATCGGTATTGCTTTAGCGGTTTAGAGAGTTTAGTTTTAGAAGTTTAGATTTATTCTTGATTTATATTACAAGTAATTATTCAAATAGTGTGACATAATTTTCTAACTACTAAACATGCTCAAGCTCACAGAAAACATCTGAAAACCATGTTTATTTACACAGAAATATCTCTAGTTAAGAAACACTCTGTTCAAAATGTAAGTAATTGTGCAAAATTTTAAATCTAAAATTGCCTGCATGATTAATTCAGACATGATACAGTTCACAGATAACAAATCACAGATATAACCTGTAATATTTATTTTAAAGTAGTTTTTTTCCCCACATAATGGGAAATGTAATAATTGTTTGCAATTGCGATGGAACTCTTGATTCATAAAAGCATCAAATCTTTCAGTTCAATGGTTACAGAAGGATCTTCAAATATCTTTCACACAGTCATCATTCACTACAAAGATAAATATGAGACTCCTTTAGAGGTACAACTTTTTGTAGGCAGCAGGCATCTATGTTGGTGATTAGAATGATTAATATTAACTTTATAATGAGTGCCGTATTTTTGAAACAATATCCTTATTTACATTAATCAATATTCATTTAATCTGCTTGAACCAAAGCTAAGTTCTTCAATTCACTTCCAACATAAAATCGACACTTAAAATGTATGTAATGCAGTTTGTGTCTTTATCCACTGTTTAATTTCAATTAAAGCTGACAATGTAAAAGGAAGTTTTAGCATCTGGTGGCAGGAGCCACCTCTGTACCATATCACGTGTCTTAACGTACCAGAGCACAGTGTGTTTTTCCACACAGTCAAAATGAACAAGAGCCTTGAGCAGAGACGGATGCTTGAGCAGAAATCCACACAGGAGAGGAAATCCTTACCATGCACGCCCTCCTTATTTAATTAGCTCGGATTTCTGGTTTGGAAATTCTAGCGCAGTGCAAACTAATCCTCATCGAGTAGTATATTTTTACATTTAGATTGAAGAGATTAATACGATTTGTATGGTTCTCAGCTGAGGCATGCTGCATTCTCTAGTAAGTTTTGGCAACAAGCTGTGAAAGGTCAGTGATGGATCCTTAGCCATTTTCATTCGCATTAATTCATTTCTTTTACCAACTCAAAGGCATATTGTTTTTTTGTTGTCTAATTGGATCCCTTGGGTTATGAAGTTGTCATTTTTAAATAAAGGACAAGAGAAGGATACATTTTTAACCCATAAAAAAAAGGCTTTTAATCCATTTATTTCTATGGAGTACTTTTATAGAGGATTTTTTGAATGTAACCGTATTTAATTATGTTTGTAGGATATATTTAGGTAAGAGCAATTAATACAATTTACATTAAGAATGAAATAACACTGTACCTTTCAGTTAGATTGTTTATTACAGTGTTTACTTTTGTAAATGAAGTGATATTTACATGTATAAATGTACATGTTTCAAATTGCTTCCTTTCTCCTTTGTCTCTTCCCCTCTCTCTCTCTCTCTCTCTCCTTGTTTACTCTGCCCTTTTTCTCCTTTCTCTGCCTAGTACTAAAGTTCTTCCACAATGATGGCACCTGTAGTGCTTCAACAGCAAATCTGGCAGTAAAGGAGGCCATACGTCTCAATATTTAGCGAATACTAGTTAAATATTGTTTAGGGAAGACATGAATATTCTAAATAAATGCCCAGTAACAGCTCAAAAAGAGAACATTGATAGAAAAGTCCCACCAGAATTGCCACACAATTTCTTGAATACCAAAATACAATGTGATTTTGTTCAAAAGTACACAGCTTTTATTGTAAATTGCATCATACAAATACTAACCAACCTCTGTTTAATTTAAAGGAAACACTGTTCATGACCCCTTAAAAACTGAACATAGGGAAATTGTAAAAATACAGATTTAAAACTAATTTGAGGATGGGGAACGCTTAAACCAAGGGAAACAAAATGGGAAAGCACTGTGATCTAAGCAAATGGACACGGAACATTAAACTAGGGACCAGGTTTGATCGCATTACATTTTTTTACTAAATTATTTCTTAGTGCAAATTAAGACATTTGCTAAAAAAAACAAAACTTCGGTGTGGATACATGATGTTTTATCATGCAAGTTACAGCAGTAAAATGTTTGGAGGCCTTCTTGAAGACTTGCGTTTTATAGAGAGAGGGATGAACGGAAAAGAAGAAAGTCCAGATGGTTTGGGACCAGGTGGCCATTATTTAACCAATACCTGGAGATGACATGCATGAAGCTCAACACTTGCTCCTAGAACCCGAGGGAACAGAGAGCTGTATTTATGGCTGCACTGAAAGAACAAAATCAGCTTCAGATGTGCTTCATCATGCTCCTCTTGCAAAAGTCAGTTTTACTCTCATGTTTACAGTCCAGATAATAATGATAAGAGGAACTGTAGATCCTCGGTCACGAAAAGTAATTTGTTTGTGCTTAGAGTGAACTGACTTCTTATTTATTGCTAAACACCATTAGTTCGTCTGCTGCAATAATGAGCATTTCAGAAGCCGTTCTAATATTGTGTTCTGCTTGTTAAATGGAATCATCTGCAACACAACTTTTTAAAAGTACATGTGGATCAAATTGATTGCCGTAAATCATAAAAAAAACTTTTGAATCTGTAAAATCAGCAGTGTATTTGTTTTTTATTTTCTCAATTTTAGTGGTTAATGTAGATTTAGCTTAAAACAAATTTAGTTTCAGGATGAGGAAGCCATAAATGCACACTATTACAATTCAGTCGTGACAATATTTTTACAATGATTTAGAGGAAATGTTCTCTGTGTAAAACTATTTTGATTCTTAAATGTTGATGTTGAACCAAACATATAAAAATGGGTAAAAATAAAAATTGACAAATGCTAAAAGATTAATCTAAAACATCAATGGGTTTAGATGCTGTGGAGTATCTTTGGAATTAAGTTATCAAACGTTGTATATTTAATTAACTATTTTTTGATTTTGAAGACCTAATTATTATGTTATTTAAAACATGTAAACATCAGCATTACAAAGCAGTAAACATAGCATACGTGCTATAGAGGCTAAATACATTGATGTCACAAGGTGAGTAACGGCCATCTCACATTGTATAATACTGATAAATAGCAGAATATATATGTCTATGTATGTATGAATGATAGCCAAAAATCCAGTGAATTTTGCTTTCAGTGATGAGAAAGGATGTCTTATTGAATCTCTTTGTTTTGTAAAGGACTCTTAATAACAATGCTGGTCCTGGCATTGATTTATGCAGCGGTGCGTAGTCCCCATGCCAAACACAGAGGTCAATCATTTAGTTTGAAGGTCTGATGTGAAGGAGCTGGATAGTGTCATACTGTCCCTGAGGTCAAAAAGCCTTTAATCTTCACCACAAGGTCAATAACACCCAGTTGAAAGATTCTGCACTGAAAGTGTGTTTTGTGAGAATGAGATAAATGGAGTGTATAAAGAAAAATGCTGCAGCTCATTTGAGAAGAGCTTCCCTCCACCTTTTTAACTTTTGTTGCCATTGTCCAAAATGTTGATCTGAGGTACTGATTATTTGTTAAAATCTGTTCATGGTAAGTTAGAGATGTTGATAAATGGACTATTGTTTCAGGACACATCTAATAAAAATGTTAAACTTATTGTTCCAAAACACACATGCCTGATAAGCCTGTTCCAAATAAGCCTGAGCTGTGATTAAATAGTCTTAGGTCTATCCTTAAATAACAGCAAACAGTCACTTACACATTTGCATTTTGGAAGGTTCGCCAATTGTTTCTAGGCTAAATCCGTCACAGAAAAAAAGATGCGTAAAAAAACAATTATTATTATTATTATTATTTTAATTCTTCTGTGCAAAAATTACAATTATTTTATGATTCCAATATTTATAGAAAGTTCAAAATTTTGGACTCTACTGCTTGAAAACTGAAACTGAAAATTTGAGCCCATCAATGGTGCATTCCAGTCACTTTGTAGTCACCATGTCGACCACTCGAATCACAAACCCAGAAGCCAGTTGATTCTGGACATGAGACAAATGGCAACAATTATCTTGATTCAGTGAAGTCTGAAAAGCACAAGCTTCTTTCCTGTACTTGACCTCTGGTGTAGCTGTGGTTAGCGTAGACTCCTGTTGTGGCTGGTGCAGGCAACAAGTACTGATGTGTGATTACACAATCTGATCCTACATCAACAAAACGCATGAGTCGAGAGGAGCTTTGGCTCGGAACAGTGTCATTAATGCTGTGGGAACATGAGCATGGGGTTGCAGATGGAGGAGCTGGGACTAATGCAGCTATCGGTTATGCTTCTGACACATTCTCTGTCCCTGACATTGGAATTGAAGCCTTCAGGCTCTGTTGTTACTGTATTGAGTTGCTTTATTAAATAGTTTTTTAAGCTGCTTGTCTAGGATTTTTATATTGGGTTGAACCAAAACTATGTGACTTGATGTTTTAGGATGTTTTCTGAGTAAGTGATTTGTATGTTGAATAGCCTATTTTTTTGTTTTCATTTCATCATATAATGTTTTAGAAAGGAATATTCTGAATGTCACTTTTACATACATTGAGAGTTTTATACAATTATTAGTTATTTGTATAATTAATAATTAGTTTCAGTATTTTGTATATGCACTCAAATTTGACCTTATCTTAATTTTACCTAAATATTGCTGGATAAAAATCTTACATTTTATAGATTGATAAACTTAAATTAAATCTTGATCTTTTTTAATGTAATAATGAAAATGTGTTTAATTCAAATAATGTGATCAGCAATTGTTTCTGTATAGCTGTATGTTCAGGGATTCTTTAGACAAGCTTTATATCTTGTGATCTCAATAATTACAAATTGTGTGATTTGTGAAATTGATATCTCCTCTTAAATTAGCATTGCAGTGATTTATTGCTGGAGGAAATATAATAATGTGTTGAAAGGCTATAACTCCTCTCCTTTTAACCCTTGTGTGAACTGTTTGTAGAATTGTATGACAGTAAGATAATCAAGAAGAACGCCGAAACTCAGCAACAATGTCTTTAATGCACAGCAATAGATTTAAAAACTGTTGGGTTTCATAAAAATGGGCATTAAAGACCAGCATATTCTTTTTATAAAACAAGGTTTCTTTTTTTATTTACTTTAGGTCAGTATGCTTGAATATTGACAAAAGTTGCTCAATGCCATAAAGTCTTAGGATGGCATTTGGGGATGATGACATGCTCTAAGCCAGCATACCATATTACCACAGGATTCTACAGTAAGCACGTATGATGATGGAAGTCTGTTGAAAACACAGCATTAAAGGGATCTTGTATATCATAAACTCTGCCGTTTTTGACTGTTCAAATCCTTTCTCATCCCAGACTAATATCTAGATGACTGTAATATTACATAAGCACTGTAAAGTATGAATAAACTCAGTTCAGTAATGGTCTTACTCTTCGCAAATCATTTTTTGGCAAAACATACATAACGATTTAATTGAATATGCCAATATTAGTAGCATTTTGTCACAGTTCTATACTTAAATCTCAGCTAGTCATGCCACTTCATGACTTCATTCACTAAAACTGTGGTTACAAGACATTAAAAGGGGTCACAAACCTTTAACGCTGCTAGAATAATACATTAAGAACTCCTGAATGTTTCTGCAATCCACCTGCGCTCATATTAAATGATGCTAAACTTTCTTTGTAGCCCTGCCACCTAGTCCTCTTCTAAACAACTACCAACTCTCTTTGTATCCCAACCAGTCTCGTGCAGCTATTACGACTTGTTGGTATTCATTTCCAAAAAAGCCCTGAGGATAATTAGAAATGTGTGCAAAAAGCTACCGAACCAAACAAAAAACAGAGAGTAACTTTTCTGAGGAATGATAAATAATTCTTTGAGTGCTGGGTCTGCTATTGCTCAAATGTTCTAACATTTGTTTATTATTAATTTATTCATGTTACTTTTAATGATAATAAAATGTATAATGCCTTCAATTTATATAGCGATTTTCTAGTCACTCAAAGACACTTTACAATTATATTAGTATTATTCACTCACTTCACATTCACACTCTGGTGGTGATAAGCTACCTTGGTAGCCCTCAGCTGCTCTGGGGCAGTCTGACAGGACTTGGCTGCCATTCTGCGCCTATGGCCGCCTGACCACCACCAACACTCCCCACCAGTCAGAAACATGCATGCAGGGCAAAGTGGCTTTCCCAGGGCCACAACGGCAGAATAGACATGATGGGATCCATTGCAATATTGCATTCATTCTCGGCCATTTACTGCTCTTCACCAACTTTTTCCCTAATCTTGTGTCTAATTTTCCCAGCAGGCTGTTTTATAATTTCTGAGGGCTTTGTTGAAAAATATCGAACACCAACCAGACAGGCTTCTGAATGGTCATATTGTCCTATTTCGTGATTTCTTCTCTTAATCACTTTGTTCTTTGTTGCAATTTCCTGTCATGAGATGATGTGACAAAGCTAAACATTTTTTGGTTAGTGCCCAACATTTGTCTAAGCGACACTGTTTTCATTGACACATCTACGAACGGATCTAAGGACCAAAAATATGTGTAAGATTGTGCCGGCTTTAAGAACAGGAAAACTCTACTTTTTGCATAGTTCTGACAACTGAAACATAATTCAGGTCTGAAGGAATTACAGTAAGACGAGTGATAGCAGAGAGATGAAGATCCACAAAAAAATCTGAGATGAGCTCTCGAATGGGATGATTTTGTTTCTATCCAATTGGTGAACTCATTGCATCTTGTAGATAGTTGATTTGCCAATCACTATCAAGACTTTATGTTGAGATGAGTCTCATGGAAACTCATCTCAATGGTTGCAAAGCACCTACCTGCTTATGGTACAGAACCTCCAAAAGCATATCAAGTTGAGTCACACATTTGCAAAACAGACCAGTTAGGCTTTTACAAGACTGTTGCAAAAGTCCAACCTGCCAGTGTTAAAAGCTTGGAGCAGTTTCTGAGATCTCGATAAATATGATATTTGGTTATTGCTGTTGCATGACTAATGAAAGATTCCAGACCCAAGGATTTTTTTTAAAGTTTGCTCTTATAGCTAAGGTATCCGCTCACCTTGAGAAGCTTTGCTTTGAAGAAGGTTCCATCCCTTCCAGCTCTTCATCTCAAGGCATTTACAAAATAGACAAAAAGAAGTCTGTGACCCTTTTTGAAAAATAAACAATTTAAAGTCCTATCAATGGAAAGAAAAAAGAAAGTGTTCGAGCGAACATTATATATCTTTGCCTCAAAGATTTTTCCTCTGAGTCGCTGGAGAACATACACATCTAATTACACTGATGGAAAAATAGAGGGCTGGCGTTTGTTGAAAAGAACATAGCACAGTCACCAACCAGGAAACAAAAGTGCATGACACAAAAGACAAGCGCAACAGGCATTGTGTTTGAGTGTGATGGATATGTTTGTTTTCTCCGCCTGTGTAGCATTTATTGATGAATATTACATTCTGCAGAACAGTTTGCACTTTCGGCTATTGCGACATGGCATCCGTCAAAAATGATGGAGCTACATCCTTCTCAATAAATGTAATTTATCTGCTATGCTAGTTGAATACCGAGTCATTTGCAAATATGGAATGCAGAAAATTTACACTTTTGTTTTTGTGATGGCAAATGTGCATGTCCTTAATGGATCCTTGTATCATTATGAACTGTATGAACAGCTCTTAAACTATGTGGATAGTGTGGGTGAGTGCCACTTTGAGGAACGTTATTTTTGATATTCCAAGGCAAGAGCACTTATTCCGTAACCAAGGCCTCTTGTTCATGATAAACATCCAAATGGGAAGGGATGGTGACAGGGTAATGATTACAGTGGTCGGTAGAGAATCCAAATTGGCTGAGTAGGCGAGATGTTCTAGAGTTATTTTAATCCTCCACCTCCTGTCCATCACGGCTCTGAACCTGATGTAAGACATTTAACCCACACTTTCAATGGGATGCTCAGAATTGCTGTTGGGGTGATTTTAAGAGATCATCTTCTAAAGCGCAGTTATGGAAAGGGCAGATGAAAAGGAGCACTGCAGTGGAGGCATCGTATGTGTTGTGTATTACTATTAGAGGAATCTCAGTAGCGGTTTTATTTGAATGAACACATGTTTGTAGCAAGAACAGTCACTTTTGCCATAATGACGGCAATTTAGTGGTCTCAGATGTGGTGGGATGAAAATAAAACAGATGTTACACAAAGTTCACCTGATCACTTTCAGTCAAGACAAGTTATTTAGGGTCTGAGATTCTGTAAGTGCTGAATTGAAGGTGTGGAATGAGATGTCTGGGAGCCAATGATAAGACATTAGTAAATCACCAAACTAATAAAAAAATAAATTGTACTATAAAATAGCACCTGTCCATAGATGACTCATGTAGTCCTGAATTGTCCTATTAATTGATGTCCTTTAATCTGGACTAGTTTTGGAAAAAAATATCTTTAAGTCACCAAAGGACATTACACGTGGAACTGACCCTGATAGCAAGTGTACGCTGGGCCAATTCCGAAATGAATGAATCAGAAGATCCGCCACGGATTCGGACAACAGGCTCGGGCCGGCGTCCAAACGCACAACGGTCCAATAGCGGGAGGAGTCCGTTCGGGAGATCTGTTTCAGACACGGCGCTGTGCTGTAATAGATTAGGTATGACTCCGTACTCTCCCACCTGTTACGATGACGGCTCAGATCCGTTGTGCAGAATCGTTACTGACACGGGGCTGGGCTGGTACAGATTAGCTACGACTCCGTTTCTTGCCTGTCTTGACGATGGCACAGATCCGTTTCGCAGAACCGATTCTGACACGGCGCTGTGCTGGTTTGGATTAGGTACAAACCAGTTTCATTCACCTGGTTTAACGATGGCACAGCTCCATTTTTGATCCACTACTCAACTTCACAGGTAAATTATTAATCAGTTCTACACCCCCCCACCCCAATTATGTATTGTGTATAATACAGAATACATACATTCAATTCAGACTATGTTTACATCAATTTAGCAACCATTTTTGCTTAAATTGTCTGAAAAGTAAAATTTTACTTTTTTTTCCCCCTAACATTTATTTCTATTTTTCTATGTTAACTTTGTGGGTGGTTCTAACTTCAGCCTAAGTTTGGATTGGACATTGAACATCAGGTTAGCCACTGGAAAGATTTAGTACAATCAAGGATTGATATGCATGAAGCCAATCTAGGCTCAGACGAGTAATGTGGTAATAAATAATAGAGGACAATTATAAAATAATAAATACAGATGCATTGAAATCTGAAAAAACATCAAACTTATTTAATCATGAAAATATTATGTTAATTAGGTACTTTTTTACATCCATTTATTTAGAATGTTTAAATTCATCAATTTAAATCCTTTACATTTAGCAACACTCTAAAATCTTTAAAGCTGCATAACCAAACATCGAACAGTTGAACAGTCCCCACTTGTTTTTGTTTAGTCCCATCAACGTTTCTGTAGTTGAAGCGCTGCATTGCGTCGCTCCTGCCGTCCACCAGCTCTATCACATGCCAGATTGAACCATCTGATAGCATGCTGTGAAATTTCTGTGTCTGTTGCTGCTGCAGAACTTGGACACTTGCGTACTGCACCTGTGTACAAAACAAGCACAGCTGGATAAATACAGTAGCTTATTAGAAAGTAGCTTATTTAAAAAAAAAATTGAACACAATAGTTTTTTTTTTGATGACCAAAATCTGGTTTGCAACAAACTTACGAGTTAGAATAATTCGACTTCCCATTTTGTAAAAGCCTTTCTTCCCATTTACCCCTTTCCAGTTGATATTTTTGGAAACATTGCACGAGAAGAGTCTTGCCAGGATGTTCCAAGTAATCTTTTTTTGTGTTTTGTCCTCCCAAAGTTGACAGTGCTGAAACCTGGACAAAAAAACGATAGGTTAGTCTAATGCTATTAATATCTAATAAGGTATTCCGATAATATTTACATACACAATACACAAGACTCGGCTTTCCTTTAGTATTTTCTGTATTTTGTATCCAAGCCTCAAAAAGGTTCACTTCCTCGATGGTGTCCAGAGGAAATTAGAAATCATCTGGCATTTCACAGGAATCTGAAGGGTTTGTATGCGTCCTTGCCATTAAGGCATTTACTTTCACCATCAGCTGTGACTGTTGCTGTTTAATATATTCAAGCTGCAACATAATCTGTCGTTCTACAACTATAATAATGATCAAATGCAAAAATGTTAATATATCTTGAAACCATATCATTTGATTATTTATCAAACAATGCTTATATTTTTACCCACCTTAACAGCAGATCGGGTCACCATTTTGCTCAGCCCTAACAGTGGGCTTAAAAATGCAGCTGGGTTCTTGTTGCATTTCCGTATTGTTGGCCTCAAGGTGTCCTGAAGAAGCTGTAAAAGTGAAATAAAAAATTATAGCTGTACAAGTAAAGTAAAAAGTATGCCTAGCGCTTTGAAAACTTGTGTTTTATGATACTCAAACATTTCAGTCTGAAAACTTCAGCAAAACTGTGCATACATGTTTAAATTAAATTAAACTTTCACAAAAAAATTATAAAAATAGCTGGGTGAACAGAGAATATGACATCACACATAAAACCCAATTATCACTCAAAGCTAATAGTGCTAAGCGTTTAGTACTTGTACTTGTAGTAAATTCAACTGGGATGTAGGTTCTCATGTTCACTAGACTAGATGATGTAAACACACAAGATGCATATAATCAACCGTGAACTGAGTGACCATGCCAACACAAACCCCAACATAGGGATGTGGACCACGGTGATGATCTTCATCCGTTCCCTTTGAAAATGCCTCATCTGTCCTAATATCACTATCTAGAACTGGATATGTCATGCGGTTGTTTATAAATACACATTCTGTGTACACTTGTCACATCCGTGATAGCCATTAAAAGACTTTGTGTTTTTTACAAAAGACCGAGCAGGTGTATCACATATAACTGAGTCAAGCATCAAAGTGAATCGTCTGTCTTCAAAGTCAAAGCCACGTTCTAACTCTGCAAGTTCAGAGACAAACTCTTCTAAAAAAATTACACTAGAGTCAGGTTTCTTAGAACCTGAATAAAGCCCAATTACTACAGGCTCTCTTATTGGCACAGTAATCAGTAAGCCCAAAATTGGCCACAGTTGTACATTTGCACTCTTAAATAGTGGCACTCCGTCAATGTTGATTTGAAGTCTCAAGCAAGAGACATTTTTCAGTTTGACCTTCCATCTAGACAAAATCGTTCCTAGGGTTGAAAGTATTCCAAAGTAGTGATACAGACCATTGCAGAGTTCTCTGACAGTATGTGTAGTTTGTGTTTTAAGAATGGTCCTGGCATCCTTAGGAAGTTCAGGGTGATAAAAACATAAAATTGTCAAGAGGGCAGTGAGTGCAATATGCGATATGCCAAAGGTAAGCACCCAATTTTAAAGTTTATTGATTAGACTTTCTCTAGTTTCATAATCAGACATTTCACTTGAATAGCTATCAGAGTCAGTAATGTCTCTGCTACAAATATCAGCATTAGGTAGATCTTGTACTTCATCTCCACATGCTTCACTCTCCTCTATAAGGGGTTCTTCAATAGGGGATTGGCAACTTTCTGCAGGAATGGGATCAACTAAACACATTTCTTCCTCAATATCCTGAAGCATTCGAGTCACATCTGCTCTAGCTCTCCTTCTCAGACACAGGTCCAATGCATCTGTTCATATTTCAAGTTTTATGAAGTCTTTCTGTAGTACCTGTGATGTAGATGTTGTGGACAACATGAGTATAATCTGAAAAAAAAAGAAGTATTTAGAGCCATTAAACAGTTTGAATTTTAGTTTTCCAGCGGAGAGTATATTGTATTCATTTCAATAACCATTTATTTAAAAAACTGTTATATACTGAACATATTTTTTCTACAGTAAGTGTAATGTTGAAGGTACAAACACAAAAAAAAAAGTATTTGTGGGGTATCTGGTGGTGTTGACTGGTTATAATCTAAACAATGTTTAACATATTGTTGCTTTAAGAAATTATTTAAAAAAAGGAATTATAGGAATAATAAGAAATAAAATCATCCATTTTCATGGATTAAAAGCAAAACAACATGGACCAGTACAAAAACATATGCAGAATTACCTTCAGAGATTGATCTTCACAAGTATTCCTTTAGGGGGAAACAGAGGTAATTGTTAAAAGTATGGTGAATTAGTAATGAATTAGTTCTTGACTAACCAACCATTTTAAATATTACTAAATCAACAAGTGGAAAGTGGTTATTTATTTTATATAATAACGCGATACAGATGTAAAATCAATGATTGGCTCTTAACTGAATGCGTTTGAGGCTGAATGAGAATTATGATAGGCCGCCAAATACTTCTGTCATTAAGTACGCCAGAAAAACGTAGAGTACGATATTTGACTTGAGTAGATATATGGAATGCATGTTATGAAAAACATATCATTTTTGGTACGTACAGTGAAAGTGACGTTTAATTCGCCAAATGTTACGTTTCACACCTGAAAATAATGGAATCGACGTGTGTTCGACAGTTCGTTTGTTTGCAGTGTATTCAAATTCACAAAAATTACATTTCATAGCGGTTGGGGCTCGGGGCGGGAAAAAAACAGCCGTCAGTCTGATTTAAGCACGCGCCTGAGCCGGTCTGCAGCTCCTGTCACCAGCCGTTCAAAGAAACTATCAATGCTGCCCCTTTTACAAGTGGGGTTATTAAAAAACCGATACTTACCAATACTTACCAATATAACGTTGGTCAAGCATTCCAATTGTAGTAAATATTCACTTGAGGTGTAACGTCTTCCAGTAGTGGGAGAAACCATTTTTTAAACGTGTCAACTGTGACATGAAAAAGATGAAATACAATGTTCAAAAATACAATCTTATTTAATACAATCTAATGTAAGGTAGTATATTTTAACTTGATGAAATAAAATAAAAATGCTGGTATAAGTGCTAATTTTGCTTTTTCAATTATAATCACCCCCATGATCTTATTTGGAACAGGCCATCTCAAATTTTTCAGCGCGTTCGAACAAAGAGTAAATTTTTTGTTTTAGCCGAATGTACCCGCTGGAGTCTGGATCTGGTTTGGCCCATGTGTGGCATTTTGAGAACAGTTAAAGTCGTATTTTAATAGTGACTTCACATTTGGCTGTTATCTGGCAAGTCTGGTTAAATCATGTGTAGAGCACAGCCAGATCACAGAGCTTTCAGACGGATTTGGCCCAAAGGCTCTTGCTATCTGGGGAAGTACACCGCATGAATTAAAAACGGCACACCAAAGCACAAAGTGAACAGAGAGAAAGGAATGGAATGAGCAGCCTTGGTGCCTATAGGAATGGGGAGTATTTAGTTGAGTATTGAAAGTTTTGATAAAACTCTCCAGTGCTTGATTCATAAAAAATAAAAAAAAACAAACAAACAAAAAAAAAAAATCATCCTTGCAGGGAGCTCTTAAGACTCTTTATTTTGTCTCAGTCTTAAAGCGTTTGCTGTTAAAAACTTTTTTTGTATGATAAAGTTTTATTTATTTAACTATGAATATTGTGATTAAATAATGTGACTAATGCACGATATTCACCATTACATTGGATGCCAACCACTGATGTAAAGCTGAAGTGGCCTGCTTCTATTTTTTCTTCTCTTTTCTGACACATTGTAAAGAACAAGATGAGAAGCTGGTTGTGACCATGTGGAAAAGTACATTTAACCAGAAAGGTAAAATTTTGTTATTGGAGTTAGTTAAAACTTGGGGTGACAAATATTTTTGAAGCGTATTGCACTGTGTTCAAAAAGAGATTGCAGCTTGGAAGAATGGGTTTGAAGGCATTGGACTCCCACGCAAAAAAAAAATCCCCATCTCTCGTCTGTGTCAACTCCTAATACACCTGAAGCAGGAATCCTAGGCATCTCGCTGCCTGTTCCTCTACACTGCGTGTAGTCCCACCTGCAATGACTGCAGCTAGAGTCAACCTGTACGCAACTTTTGGTTCCACACCAACACTGATGACAGAGGTGTTGTGTCTTCACAATGTTGCCAAATAATCAGTCCTGCAATGAAAATGAGAGCATTCCAAAACTTGAAGTGTAATTTGCATGATTCTTAAAGTTTTGTTTAATGTAACCACAGCTTTTAAAGTAATAGTTTGTTTTAATTCAACATGTAATTGTTGTTGTTATTTGTTTTTACCACATGCAGAATATATTTAATTTATTGTTTATTTGTATTTAATACTTAGAAGTTTTGTGGTTTCGTCTGCTTAGTAAACTATTCTTGAGAAGTTTGAGAAAATTGTATTATTTTTTTTTATATTTGGTCTTTAAAATTTACCTTAAAGAAAGTTTTTGGAACCTTTTTTTATAGGAATGCAAGACTTATGTATTTTGAAAAAATGCAGGTATTTTTAAGATTGAGCACTCTATGGCTTGTCTGTTCAAGACCTTTTGAAAGGGTATACACTGACTCCTCTAGTTTATCGGAGCTGGTGTTTAGTTTTTCAAGGCTTTCTTCAGAGACTTTGAGTGAACTAAACATTGTAATGAAAGTTACATTCCAAAACTCCAAGCTAGAGAAAGTGCTCCCAGTAATGTCATGGGTGCTGTCTCAAACATCTATGACATTTGTATCACAACAACGTGTAGAAAAAACGAATCTGACACTTTTGTGAAAGCAGTTCTGGCTGCCATGTACACAATTTGCATTCTGTCTTTGGAAATGTGTCAGTACTTGACAACCAAAATATCAGTTTGACATCTAGACCCAACTGAGATGTACGCCAGTGAGGGTTATGTTTCATTAATGTCCTTGAGGGCTTTGTTTGCTGTATTGTGAGTACTGTATTGATAATTGTTCTGACAGTGTCATGTATACTTAAAAAGTAAATGATAGAACACTATTTTTAGTACTAGAATAATTTTACAAGTATAGGCATGTATAACCATAATCATCCTAACGCATTTAATGACCTTCACAACTGCTCATATTTTTATGATAATGGACAATAGACCTCTCCTACAGTATAGCCACTATGGTAAACGTGTTGGTCAATTACACCAGCACTCCACAGAAGGTTCTGGATGGGGCTGATTACTGCACATTTTCTGCAAATGACTGTAATTTGAGCCTCAACACATCATATACCTGTTAAAGAGCTTCCCATCATGGACAGTGCTTGCACTGATAATGCGCTTGTTAACTTGAATTTGCTCCGCGTACATTTTTTTTGGTTGGAAATGTATTTGCGTGTGTGTGTTTGGCTTTGGTACTTTGCATGCATTCATTGTTTTTAAATAGACAACATTATGATGAATAGTTTTCTGAGGAAAAAGCCTCCCTTTGAGCCAATGGTTGGATGCTCGCTCTGTGCTCGAGTTGTTCTATTGCGTAATTTAGCGGCTTAAATTACAAGCCAGAAATCAACTTTATTAAGGGTTTCGGTTTTTCAAACATCTTTTGATTGACGAGGAGTTTTTTTTCTTCTATCTAAGACTGGTTAAATGCTGCTTAAACCCAATGTCTGCCAAAGCCATAGACTGCGGTGGTATAAGCTCCAAATACCATAACCATTCACGCTTCACCACCATCATTCATGAAAACCATCCTAGTTTGAGCGCTACTCTGAAAGAGATGACTTTTACTTTGCCTTTTCGTGCAGTTAATTGAGGACAGCTGTTGTTGTGGTACACAGCAAGACTTGCACGATGTTACGGAAATGTATTAAAACCATTTTTGGCTCTCCATCACTCCATTCATCACAGTTTATTTTGTGACATTTCTGGGAATGCGCCATTGTAAATGAATTTCTCCTTTTGCAGATAATCAAGGTTAAAACTCACATTTGCCATGGACAAACCTTTTTTATTCCCTGTTGAGAACAAATCTAAAGAGCCTGAGATTGAAATTCAATCTGCTTGCATTTATCTTTTGAAAATCCATCTGAAATGAATGTAACTGGTTCCTTTTGGTGCTGTGAAAGGCTTTTTATTTTGTAGCAAATGCGTAGATGAGATTGAGTCACTGAGCTCTTAATCACACAACTTTGTATTTATTATATCAGAATGCATTTAAATGTCTGGCAGTCATTGTGTTTTAATTAGATCTTTAGGGTTAAAGGTAGGTTGATTTGTGTCTGATGGTCAAGGACGAATTCAGCAAATGCCTACAAATCTTTTACAGCAGTAAAACAATCACATTTAAAACTCTTCTTCCTACCTTTAAAAGTGTGGGATGCAATTTTTCAAAATAAAAAAAAAATGGCAAAGCTGGTTTGCTCTGATCTACTGGTTCAGACTAGTTACTAAACTTTTGACCTACTGAAATAGCAACAGTCTGCTATTGATCAAGGAGTGTATTTGTGCATTTTCAACATTAACATTGGATCCTGGAGATTAGGGTATTGGATTAATGTACAAATGTCATTGTACTACTTTCTTGTTTTAAAATCAATTCAAATTAGAAAGTTGGGTTCTATATGTTGATGCTTGCCATATAACTTGCCATGTAATGGCAACCGTGGTCACCAGTATTTTTTTTTAACTACCAGTTATGGCCACACCCGTTTTGCTGTGTACCAGTAGTGTCCACAGACTTTCATACAGCACCTTTAATTTTTGCTTAACTGCAGTCTAAGTTTTATAAATTGTGTGTAATTAGTTCTTATTGCTTTTGTACTTCTAATTTAAATAGTTTTTTTTATTAAGTAGTAGCAGGCCTGGAGTGTGTCACATTTTCAGTCCTGGAGTATAGGCTGAATACAGACCCAAACAGCTACAAAAAGCTGCCAAATTTCACAGGACCTATATATGGTCAGTGCAGAAAGGCTTACCGGAATTTCTCCTGGTGGTCTCCTCTGGGCCGGAGTAGTAGTATATATAGCAGTAAGTATACCAGACTTTTTCTACTTGCTCGCTTGTAGCTTTATACATTTCCAAAGCATCAATTATTGGATTAGTGTCTTGTGGCATGGGACACTTGCTTCACAATTAGTGCAATGTGATGTTTTGACATGAGTTGGAATGAATATAAAGATATATTCCAAGTACTGTACATCAGAAATAATGTGAAAGGTCAAGTAGTCAATTGATCATACACAAGCCATCACATGGAGTTACATTCACATTTCATGCTCTGTTCAGTCCACAAACAGCATCTTTCAAATGCCACAGGAAACTTGATTGAGATCAGATGTTTCCTGACAGATTTTTGGCTTTTAATACTGGTAATGCCATGCACTGGCGAACTTGTATTAATCAAAATGTAAGAAAATATTATAAAGATCCTAAAGGGGACATCATTCATGTTTTTATTTCATTACAGAGGTTTTGTTTGTTCAATGTTTGAGAGGGTGTACCCAAACTGTACCCAAAGCAAAGTATGTCAATAGCAGTGAACCCGAAAACCTCTGCCGTCACCGTAGACCATATCAGTGGAAAATCTGGTGAAAAATGTTTTACCTTAAAATTGTGTAAATCGTAACAATCATTGGAAATGCAGCTATCAGCTCCTCTCCCCGGGTAACTTACTTAACTCCTTTTACCTCTCCTTTTATTTACATGGTGGCTCGCAATCTTACACACAAGTACCTCATTCAACTTCTTCAGGTTGACAATACACCATGTGACCTATCTTGTTCGTCACTGTTTTTGGTGACACCTTGCATAAGGCTTATGAAAAAGGATGCCAGACCCTTTGCTTTGCCATTCCTGGTTGTCCCAAGCAACCAGAAACTCTCTTCCCCTTGACATCTGACTCAAATCTGTCGCAGCCACACTAGTTTCAAGAAATATCTCAACTTTTTTTATACTATCCTTTTTGGATCTCTTTGAGTTTTAATTTAATCTGAGATGTGTTCTGAAAAAGCCTGTCTTTTTTATGTGTTAAGTTTTATTTTTTATTTTTTCCTTTTATATTTTTTTCTGCTGACTTCATATAACCTGAGCTTTGGTATTATAAAAAGCTAAAATAAAAATAAAATTTGATGTTAAATATGTTTTTTTTAAGTGGAAAAACATCACAGAAGTTCTTAACTCATTTACTTAGCCTTATGTGTCAAATTAATACCCTGAAGTACCAACACCCTGCCCGGTTCAACTACAACCTAAATGAAACTCATAATCACTCTAAAACAGTTTGATAGCTGGAGGAAGTGTTGCATCAATGGACAGCCAGGTATCATCACCCCTGTTTTAAGCAATTAAAACCTATTTGGATGCTACACCACAGTGACTGCTTTGTAAATGAATCTTGTAAATGAAGTATTAAGATGACTTAAGAAATAATTTGATATTTTTCCAACATTTCTAATGACTAATTTGTGTTGATAAATAGATGAAACATATTTCAAACTAAAAGTAAAAAATCAAAATGGCCACTGCTTCGAGGATTTGTAGCTACGTCCATTCATAACAACCTCCCCAAGGGCATCGTGAGTGGGAGGAAGGGAGTAGTAATTATGATTACTTGTTTCTTTCTCCTGAGGGCAGATTCCATTAAAACTAATTGTGTTAGACTCATAATGAAAGACCCACACCTCAGAGACACTGCCAATTCATACCTAACCTCGCTCCCTATTATTGTAATTTTAATAGTTTTTATCTGATGCTTCGAAACATTCATTTCTCTTTCTGGGACTCATGTTGGTAATACATTAAGGCTCAATGTTATGCATTGCTCCATTCATTGTAATTACCTCTATTAAGCTGCTCTGTGTTCCTTAATTGAATGATGCACCTTTTATACATTCGGCAGTTAAAAAAAAATGGTTGTATTATTAATTATTCACTCCATCCTGATTATGCTGTTACCACAGTGCTCTGTCTGTTAAAGAAGATAGGGAATGTTCCCCTGTTGAGACCTCAATAAACACAGTGCCTTTGAAACATGTGTAACCTTGTGTAAGGTTAAAACAGCATTGAATGGTCACCTTTTGTGTGTCTAATGAGAAAATTGTTGGTCAAATTCCAAAAAACATAGTAAAATGTCCATATTGACTGAGTTAGTACCTGAAAGAGGGAAATAATTAGAGAAACCGGTTTATCTGGGAAACAGTGCTTGTAAAGCCAGTTTAGGGTGCTAACCTGGTGGCCTCTGTGGGTCTTAGGCTACATTCAGACTGAGTTGAGCACTTTCGCATAGCACACAATATGCAACTTGTATCTATCCTTTGTTTGAAAGCAATCCAGCTCGCATGCGTGTGCAAAAAATGGCTTTGATCTTGCCCCATAAAAACGTAAAAGTCGAATAAATGTGACTTGGCTGTTCAGACTGAGGCCACATAGCTAAAAATAGGATATGTATCAGATTCAGGACCACATATGAAAGTGACCTGGGTTGGATTTGAAAAAAATTGGAATTGAACTGTTCAGATTTTCCTGAAAATATCAGAAATGGGTCTGAATTGGGTCACGGTGAGCTGCAGTCTGAAAATATCCCAAGTTATGAGATGGTAAACTTAGGACCTGACACTGTGCTCATCAAACTTTCAGGGATGTTGTGTTAAAAAGAGTAGGAAGATTTAGCCATCCTTATCTTTAGACATTTATGCGGTGATTCATAGTTTTTTTTACCGGACTGGGATTAATCACAAAATGTTTCACCCCTTCAGTTTGACAAGAACCCTGTGACGTGTTTCCGAACAGCAATCAACATTAGACCATATCACTCCAGTTTTAGCATTCTTGCACTGGCTGATTGTACGCATAGGAACTATTATGCTACTGTTTGAGGTGCCATAGCATGCTCTTTTTCAATCATTTATAATATACATTTGACCCCTCAAGATGATCAGTGCTCCATAAACAACCTTCAAATGTAAGGGTTTGTCATAAACAGTGTCTGTGAATGATTTTCATGGCATCCAGGTCCCTCTACCCAAAGTTAAAGGTCTGTTCACAAATATAAACTTTTTTTCAAGAAATCTCATAACAGTTCATGCGTTCTGTATCATAAGTTGTATTAAATATGGCTGACATCTCATTATATATATTTGACACCATTGATGCAGTTTCCTTAGTGCTCTCCTACATTTTTCATGACTACCTAACAATCGATGCATCAATTTAAATATCATTCCCTTGCGCTAAATTGTAAGAGTACACTCGACACTAGTTTTAGTATAGTTTTAATGTTTGTGCTGTTGTATGAAATTTTTTATCTATTGGTTCATTGCTGTGACTGCAAGAATAATCTTTGAGTCTCATTCTTCTCCATGAAAAGTGCCCAGCTTGGATCATTCACTATCTCTTCTCTTCTTTTGTTGTAAGATTTGAGTAAAGGTCAGTGTTTTAGCTGTTGTCTGCAGTCTTGCATTGATGGTGAAGAATTGTGCTGTCAGAGTTCTTATAGCCGCTTCTCCAAAGCCTGATCAACTTTATGAGCCTTTAATAGCTTTGCTGTACTTTTGCCTCCTGTTATGTAACCAGATATAGGATCTTTACAGCTGTTTTGTGTTCTTTGGTGCATCCTTTGGGATTTACTTTGACCTGTTGTAATGTCAGCTTTAAAAATTATTCAGAATTGATCAAATATTTAAAAGATCAATATTTCGAGTTCAAACATATATTAATTAAAGGTGAAATTTAACAGTTAACAGACATTGTGCCAAATTTGTGAATAACAGTGTTAAAAAATAAATTCAATTTCTAAGTAGAAGTAAAGCGAAGTAATGACGTGCATTTGAAAATATGTGCAGATTAAGGTTAATATCAGCTAATCAAATATTTACAAAATTGAAGGAAAAATAGGTTTGCGTACACTTTTTTTGTTTGTGTCCAACGGTGAACTTCCAGACCCTTACAATTTTTACCAAATTAATTTTTCTCCCTTAAATATTCAAATGTTTAAAAAAAAAGTACTTTTGAAATTATCTGTAAATTGTGAATCTAGGAAAATCTTGTCTTTAAGTGACAGTCATTGGCAGTCCTTCCACCGTTTTTGGTTTTACCTTGTCTGCTGACTATCACTTTTTGTATATTCTGTTTCCCTTTTTTCGCTGCCTCCATTCACTTGGTTCAGATCACATGACTGAGGGTGGCCATCTTGGATTTGTCTTTTCAATGTTTGGAACACACACTCTTTTGTTATTTTCTTACTTTCCCCCGCCCTACTCGTTTCCTTGTCCTTAGTTAGTACACCTGGTTTTCTCCTTGTTATGTTTGATTGATTCCCCTTTATAATCTTCCATTATCTTTCTTTTCTTTGCAGGCTAATGATTGTGAAGTCTATGGTGAATGGGATTTCATGCAGTGCTCTATTTTCTCTTGGGCTTGTTGTTTGTTCCTTTAATAAAATATTATTTTTAACGGTCATCTGTTTGGGGTCCGATATTCTCTGCAATTTGCCATTTTGAACACATGGGTACATTTGGCACATGGGTACATTTGATACATTCCTGGAGGTGTGGATCAGTATTAGTGGGTGGGGCTTGTGTGCTTGACTGAATACTGACTGAATATAAACAGTTACATGTAATTTTCACGTTTGAGGACCATAAATGTAAGCAACTACTCGATGACAGTAGAGTAAGTGCAAGTCCCTTCTCTCCTAGTGACTGGTTCCTTGTTTTGTCAAGTTTCCATTGTACCACTTTAAAGTTAATTTCATTGTATTGTTGGAAGCCCCACATTTTCTGGTATCTACCAAAAGCAGTCAGCATCAGCTTAAGACATTGATGCTGCTATATTCCAAACAGAATTTCTTATTATGATTAGATGTTTTATGTTATGATTTTTATACCTTAAACGGTTTGCCTGTGGCGAGACTTTTAAACAGGTGAGATTTCCCTAGCACTAGTCACTGGCCAAACTGATTTACAGGATCTTTCAGTAATAAATATGATAATTAACCTCACAAAATATTGAAGCTGGATACCGATTGCACTGCCCCAACCTTAATATTTTTCTGACATGAAGTGTTATCGATTATAGTTTGAGGTGTTTGTAATCAGCCCTTCTTATGGAGACCGATATCAGAGCACATGCTATTAGTAGCAGGGATGGATATTGCTTGGGATGATTGCTCTTCAAAGTGTCCTTAAACCTGAGCAACTCAGTCAGAAACCTGCAGGGGCTGTGGCCCTCCAGGAAGGAAGTTTGAGACCTCTACTTTAGCGTATGGTATAATTTTGTAACTCTTCTAATGCAGACATTTTTATCTGAATCACAACATCCAATATGTTTCAGTAAACGTTAAAAAAATGGGTGATTATAATTTGAGGTGTTCGTAACCGGGGGTACTGTACCACCCGGTTTCGACCTCTCCATCACTACTAAATACTAATACAAATACTAAATATTGTAACTATTGTTTACAATCTTTTTGTTTGCAATCATGAAGTGAGGTCTGCTGTTGTGCTGTGTTTGGCTGCCCCTGACTTGTATGTTCATTGAACAATGTTACTAACTGTTAGGTTCAAGTATGTTTATACTGAGTAATCAGATTAAACATGCTTCTGAAAAAAAAAAAAGAGTAGTCAACCTGATTGAGCTGCAGTGCTGACCATGCTCTCTTCATGTAAATGCGAGCTACGGTGTCACAGATGAAGATGTGAAGGGTCCTAGAGGTGACTTTGAGAAGGTCTGATGACTGGCTGGAAGAGTTATGTTCCTCTGGGCTTAGTGGGTCAAACTCGGGTCATAACTATTAACATTCTGAGAGATGTACGTGACTCCAAATGCACCGCTTTTAGTTTGTTTTTAGCAGACATTTCAGTACTGTTTCCAAACATTCACATCTTGCACATGCTCATATGCTAGGTTATAATTCATGCACAAAAACAAACGTATCACAGGGTTAACTCCAAGGCACCAACCAGCCCACACATCGAGTAACTGAACAAGAACAGATGACTGGTTCTGAATAATGAGCTCTCTACAAAAGCAAATTACTGTTCCAAATGAACTTGGAGCGGTCACAAAATCAGCCCTTTTTGTGGAGAAAGATAGTGAAGCAGAGCTTTTGGGATGGTTATTGCCTGGGATGATTTGCTCAGTTCTAAGGAGACTTTGAAGGGCACTCAGTCAAGACCATTTTTTCCTTTTTTTTTCCCTGGTACCGGAATTCTTGTTTTTACTTATATTCTGTTATAGCATTTGAATTATGACGTTAACAAATATTTTATCATTTAGCTTGTAAGTTTTGTAAATATAATTGTGTCAAAATATAAAATACATTTGTTAAACAAATAAAAATGCATAGAAAAAAAATATATATAATCAAATAGTATTTGTACTAGGTATTTTTTATTTGTTTTATAATTTTCTTTGATAATTGATGTCTATTTTTTATTTTTACATTTATTATTTATTTACAATTGTATTTAATGTCTCTTAATTATTTACATTACATTAGTACATTATCTTTCATTTTATGTATTATTGTTTTAACTATTATATTTAATATGTTAGTTTAGTAATTTTTATTTTAATCGTATTTAATTTTTTTATTTTAATTTATTTTAATTTAATTAAAGTTTTAATGTTACTTATATTTATTTTTTCTTTTTTTATACATATATTTATTCAATTAAAACATTTTTTTACCACTACCCCTACACCAACAACTTTTGTACTTTGAGAAAAAAAACTATATGAACAGTATGAAGAACAGTCTCATTCTCATGTGCTAGATAGAATTATTTGTTTTGAACACACAACCCATTTTTCACCCAGCAGTTCAGGGTTGCAAGCTGGACCAGAGATTTTAGTCTTGAGCTAAAAATAAAAATATTCATTATCAACTTGACACAGATGGCGCCTGTCTCCATGTGTCATTCGGAGTTGCCCTCTCAGTGCCTGATTAAAAGTCTGATTTACATCCAGTTCAGAGCATGAAAAATCCTCCTGCTTCACATTTTACTGCATAGATATTTATAATCTTGAGTTTTGGTGCATAAGTGAAGTTTTTATTGCCCAGCCAATGCCCATGTTTCATTAGATTCAGCAGGAATGTTAATAGACAGGGGTGCTGGAATGAAGAGTGGATGTTTCACTGACATCCCACTAACCTTTGCACCCTATCAAGGGATTTGCTATTGTTCAACTTTAAAACAATAAAAGTAAAGCCTTGCTCACCTGTCAGAGAAAGGACGAAACAGAGAAACTATCAATATTTTCATAAATCTTTATTTAAAGCCTTCTCTGGCATTTCCCGTCAGTGGAAGAGCGTTCAGGCTGCTATTAAATGTTCCAACATATTGTGAGTGAGAATGTTCCAATTCAGTCCTAATATAGTGCTGCATAAACTCAAATATAGAACATGCTGCATTTTGATGTTGTCACAATTTCTATGATTTTAATTACCAAGAATAATATACTTGTAAATTCTGAGTATAAATGCAAAATGCTGTAATGAACTCAACTGTTTCATATTATAGCTCAACATAAACAAATTAAATTCAACAATTTTAATAGTCTTTAAACCTAGCACATTTTCAATTGCACTTCTTACAACAGTTCATCTCGGAACATAATTTAAGCTGATTTTCACATTTATTTACAAGTATTTTCACTCTGGTTTCTCAAGCCTTATTGTGGGATACATTTAGAAGAGCAACTAAATAGTAAAGGCATTTCAGATTGATTAAAACATTCATTGAATAAACAAAACCAGAGAAAGTCATAAGTCCAGTGCTGTTCAATCAGCAGTTAGTAGACAGAAATTGACAACTTTCAGTCTAGATTAAAAAATATTTTTAAATGGAAATAAGTTTACCCATTATGCACAACACATTTATTTGAAAATGTATAATTCTTCAATGTATTTCTGAACTGAAGTAGCTGATGGATACTGTCAAATTTCAACATTTAAAGACTAGAAGAACTTGGGTTATCAAAAATATGTCTTTACTATGTATGTGCCGGTCGTTCAGCAGTAAACTAAGGCAAACTTTAATGTTTTTTTCCTGTCTTCTTCAGAAGACTGTCTTCTTCAGAAGACAGGACCAGATAACTGAATGTTGTGATTTGACACATGCTTAACGAAGAAAACTTGATGTAGCGTAATTATTTAGTTTTTTTTGGTCAATCAATTAGGAATTCAACATCGAGAGCAGCTTGAGGTTTTCTGATCAAACACCTTTTTTTCCACCATATTTGAGATTTAAAGCTTTCTAACCATCAAGTCTCAGAGCTCCTGCCCTGCCCATAACAGACTGTTCAATAGAGCATTTAGTAGAACAGATGGCACATGCTAATAGAGATTTTATTCATGTATCTGTGCATTGACTGCATTGGTTTCTAGTCTGTGGTGTTGATGGGCAGCTGGCGCATCTGTGGGCAGCAGATAAAGACTGAATGATACAGGCCGCCAGGCACAGCTGTACTGAGCTGATTCAGCGCTCAAAATATTTAGTTCTACTAAGAACCATGGCTAAGCTATTATTATTGCATCTCTTTTGTGCTTGGGGAGAATAGGGTTGTGTTGAAGCACACATCGGCCTCATTTATTTCATGCATTTTACCCCAAAAAACAAGAGTGTTTAAGCAGCCATTGTATGAAATGTGTAATGTTTTAGCAGTGGCATAATTAATGAGTTGTCAGTAAATAGGGGATTTGGGATCTTGAGTCAGATCTAGAGTCTTTTTGATTGTGAAAGTAGTATTTGTGTCTAAGTATCAAAAGTTTGCCAAGAATGAATATTCTGTCCTCATTTTTCTTTGTAAAACTGAAAAGTGTCCAACATGTACACTGTCCTCAACGTTCTGGCCTACACTTCTACACTGGCCATATGAATTTGATTTTACCATCTCTGTTCATTTAGTGTCTCGTAAAACTCAAAGTTTTTTTTGTGAAATTTGTGCTCGGGACTGTGTGCTCGTGTGCATGCGTGTGTGAATAAACGTTGTCATGTTCATATTGATAAGATTTTTTAAATCTCTGGTTCGGCTTGCATCCTTGAACTGCTGGGTGGAAGATGGGTTATGTGTTCAAACCAATAGTAGTTCATTCTAGCACGTGAGAAACCATTTTTATTTTTGTTGCTTATTGTTAAAAAAGTACAATCACACTATCAACACTATGGTTTTTTTAGTCATTGTTTCCCCGCTTTGTGGGTTTAAAAGTACAAACCAAATCAAACTTCACAAGCATTAGCCTGCAAGGAAAAGAAAAATAAGGGAAAGTAATAAAGGGGATCAATCAAACATAAGATGGAGAAACAAGGTGTACTAACTAAAAGCACAGGTTAGTATATGAGTAAGCGGGGAAAAGTAGGAAAACTACAAAGGAGCATGTGCTCCAGACATTGAAGACAAAAATAAAAAAGTTGTTACTCTTTATTTGAAAATCGCAAAACTAGGTGCTAAACAATTATCTGGAAGGTGCAACAATGAAAGCTCCATCACCCTTCGACTTCTTTGGAACCCAATGCTGTCATTTTAAATCACCAAAAACAAGCACAACCTGGACCAAAAAGAACTTGATATTGGTATAATGGTTCCTGTTGATTGACTACAAGTTTGTTCTGATTTCTACCGTTTTGGCAGAAACTCAAAAATATTACAAGAGTCAGAGTTCGATATATGAACAAATAAGTGTTTCCATGAAAACAATCTTCTGCTTTCTTTATGGTTTATTTTGTGGTCTGGTAAGATTGGGGATGCAATGGGAAGTGTATACAGTAGGAATAGGTGGAAAGCTAAACTAGCGTATTTAAAAACAATAATGTATCAAATGTACGCAAGGATTCTAGTGAAACAATGTGTAGTTGTGCGATATTTCCAACACACTCTTATCTCCAATCCTTACTTGTGACACAATCGCCGAGCATCACTCAAGCAGGGTTACTCACTGAAAATCTACATTTCATTCCATCTTTGATTTCTCTGCACCTCTGTGGAATGTAGTCTGAGTGGTGTTTGGACAGCAGATTTCACATGAAGGAATGTAACACCTAATGCTTTCATACCTGTGTTATGTCATCTGCTGACCCTTGTCTTGAGATATTGCCTCAGAGCGAGCAGATTGGAAATACCTTGGGTCATGTAGGGTTAAAGCTTGCTGATATCTCCCCTCTTCAATTTATGGAATGTTAACACAGGCCCACTATACACTTTTCTTAATCATATGATTCAGCCTGATTGTAGTTTATTAGTAAAGTAACTAAAGGGAATTTTAGGATGTATCTATACATTTATATCTTTTTTTTTTTCAACTGAAAACACAAGTTTCATTCTGTTTATTACTTCATATACATCTTCACAAAACCTGACAGTTGTTTGTAAAAATAATTTTTTGTTTTACATTTTACATTTTTATTACTCAAACATCTTTGTGCCATATTATAATATTCTTTCCCCATCCACAGACCCATTTCAGCAGTTAGTAAATTGAACTTAGAAGAGAATTATCTCAAGATTTGGCCATACTTATACTGCGTATTGCTTCAGTTACAGGAGGATTACATCACAGTTCAGCTTCAATGTCCTCCTTCCTAATCATCACCAGAAACATTCTCCATACTTCAGAAAACTCTGGTAATATTTTATGAATTAAATGAGTACGTTTTCCCAATGGCAATATTGAGATCAAGCCACATATTCGTCAAATGACCGTTGTTATTTTTTCCAACACAAATGATATTGACTTTTTGCCTGTAATAAACTCAGATCTACTCATTTCTTTTCACTTTTTGGGATTTTTAAGCCTTCATACAGATTCAGCTGAGATTAAATGAACTTTCCATGAATTCCTTTCCAGAAGTCACGTTTTTTCACACTCCTAAATATAAGGGAATATTTTGCCATAGTGCATGTAAGGCAGAGATCAAGTGTATTTGGCTTAAACTTTATTTTTATTGAGTTTATTGCTTGTATTGTTTGATACCCCTCTGTGCCATTTTTACCTATATTGGCAGTAATTGAGAAAGGTGTCAAGCTTATTTACTAAATCCTGGAAATAGTAGATTGATTGTCAGTTAATGTTGGAAAGACCCTTTTAATTGTTTGACACATTTTTGTGGTGATTCAACATATATTACATAGGAACTGCAACAGGTCAGATGTAAAAATAAAAAATAAAAAGATAAAACATTCTAAATATTTAAGTAACTCTTCTTACATATCTTAAATCAGAGTGCGTCTCAATTTCAAGTCTTTCACAGAGTCATCAAAGAACAGAATTTGAGATTAACTTTGTAATATATTACAAGTATGTTCAAACTGGTCTCTGAAGCCTAATATTTGGCTTGATATACATTTAGAAGAGTAAGAGGGATAACATATCCACAGAATAGCTTTTAGGATTGATTTGTAATTTGACCGCTTTAGCCCAACTAATCTTTTCTAGCAGAGGGTTTCAGCTGTGGGCAGCATAGTATCTAAAAGCAAACTCTGTTTGGAGAGAACCCGTGGGATTTCTAGCTGATTTCAACTCGGAGATCTGAGAGCTCTGAGTGGTTTGTTTACAGTCAGCAGATCTGTTCTGTGTTTTGGAGCAGAGCTGTTTTGTGACTTATAGACTAGCAGCAACATTTTAAAATGTACTGTATAATGTTAGTTTTCTGCCTGCCACACTTAAAAAATGGTCTTATAAGACTGGATAAATATATTCCCTCATATCTTTATAAATCACAGTTGAGACTGTTCTTCTAAACACAAAGATAAATGACACTCACGTCTTAATGGTTTGCTTAACACATTCCCCAGTTGTATTATATTTCAAGGCTGGACCATAAAACAAGAATAAAAGATTTCTCAAATCTACTCTGCCAAAATACTGTTAAATCTTTCACTTGTTGGCATTTAATCTTGGATTATTTTAATTGTAGCTATTGGTCCCTCAGCAAGTTCTTTTTTAGGCTCATTTTTCAAGAGTTGCTGATAGAAATGACCTCAAATGTATCAGTAATGAGCAGATTTGAACGCTCCACTTGTATTATTCTGTTAGCCGTCAGGCCTGATGCTTTACTCATCATGCTTTATATTAACTGTAAAACTTGCACACACTTTTACTGGCTGTGTGCTCATGAATGCTGCAGTCCTAAGCCTTTGGGAGCTAAGGTTGTTTGGGGTTAAGTTAGTATATGAGAACCATGCTGGGCAATCATCTCCTTCCCCCTCAGAACTCACACTGTGAGTGGATACTGAATAAACTCTGCTAGGATTGTTCAGACAGTAAAATTAGTCTGCAAGAAGTGAGAGGTAAACAGAAAAGTTCAGCCGCTATGAATTTAGGGTAGCTAAATTTGGCTCATCTGCATGAGTCTTTTGCACGTAAGATAGTAATGACGACCATAGATGACTCATTTATTGACTAGGTTCGTTAGCATTCTGAATCCCGACACAAAAATGTCACCATATCGACATTTTGCCTTTGTCTAAATGTCACTGCAGAAATATGTTTATGAGGCTAATTTGATTAGAGTATATGTTGTCGCTGGGCTGAAATGATGCTAAAACCCAGGAATGCTTATTGGAATTCCTCATCACAAGGGAAAGACTGAATGTTTTAAACGCTTCAGATTTAGAGATTTCTGCATTTTTGCAGATTGTAGAGCAGGGTTTTCCAAAGTTTTTATAAAGGTGGACATATGTTATAAATGGAAGATTCCAGGGGGTCAATTAATCATAACAAAAATGTACAGCTAAAGTAACATGTAAATACACACGTTAATAAAACAATAAATTTTTCAATAACTTTATTTTTTTTATTTTTCAAATAACACACTCACACAGATACAAACAACTCTTAAGATATAATTCTGCCTTTCATTAATATCTGGAGGACAGATACCATTTATTGGATTATGTTAAAACTTGTTTGCTTTTCTGCATTGCCTTAACATGCTTTGGTGTTAATGAACACGAGACACTGAGAGGTGATTCTCAGATCAGTCCCACATGAAAGATTATTGTTGCGATGTCAAAGCAGCTAGGAGTTAAATGACCGGATGTGTGCACAAAGACTCTTTTTTTTTCTTCCTCCCTCAAGAAAAAGTCACCACAAGAGAGAGCTCCTGATTGGGTTGTGTCACTTTGCATAATATCTTGTATTCGCAGACCTAATATGTAAATCACTAGCACAAAAGAAGACATTCATTCAAGTCAATGGAATTTCATGAAATCTGACCACGGACGGGACTTTAGATATGCCTGTCTAGGGATCAGTACTAATATAAGATATGGCTCAGTGGCTGAAATCAGAAGAATTGTAGTGTTTATGAGACTTAACTACCTCTGTACTACCATCAAGCCTGAATTATTTCACATTTTGTATGAATTTAAAAGCCTTTGCAGATTCCACAGAATTACCCAACTATTCTGAACAGAATTCCCCAAAAAGTTTACCAAAGTTTTGTCTGGCCCTTCTAATCTAGTCAGATAAATAGTTAACTTAATTAGGATTTCTGAGCTTTTGAGAAACTCAAGGTTGAAAAGAAAAAACACAAAAAGTTCACACGGAGAACTTTTGCATAGCTAGGATCTTGGCCTTTTTAGCTTTTTAACATGTATACAATTTATAATTGTATGTGTCTATAATTTGTTTACAGATACTGTACTTTGACATTCATTAACGATTCTTAATTGAAATTAATTAGGAATGTTTAAATTAATCTGCAAATCTCATGTTCCCATGTAATAATCAGTTTGGCAACTGACTTTTTAAAATTGGTTTCCGTTGTTGTGTAAGATGGACTTTCTATATGTTTAGCTCAATAGTCTTAAAACAATTCTATTGGTGACAAGTTTCAACAACGGACCAACAAAACAGAAAAAAAAGATACATTTATATAGACACTAAAAGTAATTTTTTTTGTGTTAAGTATTAATATATTTCCATTTTTCGTAGTTTTGGTTGTGAGTGACCATTATCATGAATGAAATTAAATTAGCAAAAAACAAACAAACGTATACTGAAGCTGCCACTCCCTGACCTGGGGTCATTCCACTCTTGGGAGGGACTGGAGGGTGGACCATATTGATTGAAGTTTTTTTTAAAGAGGGGTAGTTTTTTTATTTATTTTTTTAAGTATTTGCACTTACTTAAAACTTTTGTTTGTGGAATTGTCTCAATTTTATCTGCTATGGATGTATTTGAGCTACATAGGAGGCTCTTTTTTTTTCAGCAAATGCTAAAGATGGCTAGAATGTGTGTGTTTCTGTAGCTCAGTATCTAAAAGGCGCTCAAAAGTAAAACTGGATCTCAAGCACAAGTTTTCCTTGATTTTTCCAATACAAATTTGAGCTGTTTTGGTACAGACAATGTTCCTTTAAACACACCTGGGCTTTAAACATGTTTAAATATAAACAGGTGTGTTTGATATCACCAATTACTGCCATGTGTTTTGCATTGAAACCAAATTGCACATTACATATGACCCAGAACTGGCATCAAATAAAATGCGTATGGACTTTAGGCAATTAACACGTTTTCCTTTTGCAATCATACAATCTTTTGCAGGAAAACAGGGGTTGGTGATTATCGAATTAGTGAGTATTTTTGAAAGGAATGGACTGAATGTTTGTCTAACATTAAATTAATTTTGAAGATTATCAGATGTAAAGATCAAGCTTTAAATGAACAGCTCTGTGCAGCTCAAGGCAGTTATCGTTTCAAAACTCTGTCGAGACATCCACAGATTAGATTTTAACCAAACGATTCTGAGATCAAGTAACAATCAAACTTTGAAATTCATACAATAACATCTCCACATTATCTGTACAAAATTTGAAAACCCGAAATTATAAAATGGTGCAAAATAATCAAAATGTACCATCAAAATCTGTTTGTTTTAAATGGGATAATTGCAGTTGGTGCTAACTTTAAGGGTTGTTGTTCAAATTAAGCTCAATAGCATTACTTAAAGAGCTGCTACTATGGGTTTTTGAAATGGGTATTTAAGTTCTCTGTGTTAAAATACGAAAGAAAAATAGGGTCTTCGAAAAGAAATTACTCACAATTCAAACATTTTCTTCAATGTTATGATCTATGAGGGTTTTCTACATTGACCTGCAAAAAAAAAAGGTACAAACCTGGAAATTAGTACCGTATAGTTCTATAGATTCACAATGCTTTGTTTTGGTACTCAGTATTGCTTAAAATGAACGTGTGTTGGATGCTGAAAATGGTATTCACACAATGTAATCAGTATTTCAACTGGCAAAAGGCATAACTGAGTTGCTCAGGTGTCACTAAACTAAACATATTATTATAACAATTAGTGACAACATGTTATAAAATTAGATATCTATCTAAATATCCAATCATGCAAAACCATTATAACCCTCTAATCCTTTCTTGCTCTTAGCAAATAATACATTTGTGTCCCAAGCTCCAATCTTAGGTTTATAAAAATCTTAATGAGCATTCGCATGAAAAAAGTTATGAGCCCAAGTTATTTTAAGTGATGCAAAAAAATGTAAAGTTTAATTGTGTAAAGTAAACACATGTAAAGTTTATCCCAAGAGAGTATGAAATAGTCTTCAATTCTCCATAAGTGATTTTATTTTATTTTATTTGTAGCTTGGATTTATTTCCTTTCTCTGTTTAATATCTGGGTTCAGGAGAAGCAATATAAAAAGAAATTATAGAAACAGAAGGGTTGTCTGTGAAGAAAAATATTTGTTTTCAAAAACTAGAACATTTAAATGACCAAATGTTCTAAAACAAAAGGAAAATTGGGATCCATAGGTTAGGAGTAAAATACCAAGTCACTTCAAAACAAATCCTTCATACTCTTTACTTCTTAACCATATTTATCTCTACATTTATAATGTGAACCAAAGCAGACCAAGACATGAATAAATTGTTATCAGACCAAATTTACCGGAGTGAACAGTCCAGGAACCTACGAATGAGCACAAGCTGGCAGTCGGGTGATACAAGATGTTATGAAGTATTGGAAATGGGTTGGTGTGGACTTGACTGTCCAGGAAATATTCAATCCATGTAGAGATTCTCACACCAAGTCTAAGCATCATAACCTATACAAGACTGAATGAATATGTCATGTGGATAAGGAAATCAATATGGCTTCACCGCTGTACATAAATCATCTAAAATTGTTATCATGACACTTCATTATTCATCCAATTTCTAGTTCAAACTCTTAATGAAAGGTGTCTGTGCTTTACACAGTAAATCTGTGTAATTTTTCACACCTTGGGATTACCAGCTTCATTCTTCAAGATAGCATTGTGTGAGCATTTAAGAGAAAATTCTGACTATCTGATTCAAGCAAATATGTAGTCGCAATCTTTGAATAACAATGTGCACTTCATATACTGCAATCCATCTTCTGCAGGTCACTCCCCACATTCTGTGTGCTTTTGGTCAAAGATGAAAATACCTCGGAGAAAATCGCCAGGCTCTTAATTATTTCCCTACAAGGCTCTTTAACGGGAATGAATAAGTGTGCTTTGTTGTAGTTTTATAAAGTAAAAAAGGTAAAATAAGTTTTATTTGTGGAATAAGGAATGTTTTTAAATATTTTTGTTTTATCTTATCAGTGTTTGCATTGTGCTTTGTGGTCAGCTCAGGTATATAAACAATGCATCCAACCTTTTTATTAGATGTTCACACAGCTTTTCAAGAAAGCCTGTGAGTGTTGAGGGCTTGGGTGATGTCTTTGTGTGCTTTGTATTTCATGCAGGTTTTTTGAAGATGGTCGTTGCGGTGCATTTTCATTCAAATATGGATTTACTGCAGGATGCATTCTTGTTTTATTTTGCCATGTTTGTTTTGCATCATTTTAAGTTTTCTTAAACTATAATGTTTTGTCAATCTAAATGCAGAGTAATTGCCTGAAAAGTACATTCCAGTATACTCCAGATACTTATGCTTTTTAGGTGAGGGCTGATGTATGATGAAATACAGACAATATTTAAAAATAATAGAGTATCACACAATGTTGTATGAATAAAGGTCAATAACCGATCCATTCATCTGCAGTTTATGTGAAATTAAATAAATTATTAAAAGCAAGTTATTAAATTTCCCTAAATGTCCAGTGGTCTTTAAATGTACCATTAATTGGAATGGAACTGGTTGTTTGAGACTAATTAAAACATGCATGAGATTGAGGTGCTTTCACTTAAGTTCCATATCTGATCTGCAGCACACATCTGAAATAGCAGAACAATTGAAGAAGTTATTGAGAAACACATGGAAGACTGCAGTTTGCTATTTGTAGTCAATACGTCATCTCTGTAATATCTCTCATGGACCTCAAATATGCTTTATATTTCGGGCGGTGCATCCAGTGCTGCAACAGTCCTTGAACAGAACAACCATTCTATTCCCGACAAAATAGAAACCCAAAACTTACACAACCAATCACACTTCAGTAAATGATTCAGGGCTAAGAAATAGCTCTGGAAATGAACCATAATTTTTCTTTGCAATAACAGGCTTCTTCACCAATTCATGGTTTGCAATGTGAGTCATTCTCCGTGGGATGTCTTCCTAACATAGGACGTAGTTATTTCCAGAGATTTCTTTCTCTTCCTCTAAGAGAAGAGATGTTCATCACCTGTGTATCATTTTCATAACTAGTTTGAATTATCAACTGTGAATATACAATCCAGAATACAATCAGTGTTAAATGAGGAACAGAATGAAACAGGAAATCATCCCTTCAGCGTTGTATAAAAATAGAGCATCGTTGGTGCAGGAAAATTGCTGTTGTAACTGGAACATTGCTGTTGTGATCATTTCTGTTTTGATGTGTTGGAATAGTTTTAAAACGGTTGATCAATGTTTACTTTTTTTGTTTACTTACAGTAAATTGTCATATTTCTGTTGAAAAAAAAAAAGAAAAACTGTCAAGTCTACAGACACGTGGATGAAAAAAAAAAATGGATACAAGCAGAAAACTGCAGAAACAATACATTTCTCTCACCTCTGTCTGTTGTGGTTTACTTCCAATATTTTTCAGACCTTGAGGGAAGTAAGGTGCCACCTGATGATAAATATGGTGGATTAGTTTAGTCAAAGTGGAGCGGTAGTCTATCATCTGTTTCCTTACGGTGCTAGACCAAGGGCGTATTTGTTCAGTCTCCAATCACGTAGTTCTTCTATGAAATTAGATGTGAAAAGACTGCAAATACCCGGTTGTTCTTTTCTTATTAGATTTTTTTAGAACACCTGATGCAGTCAGTGTGTTATAAGATGTGCTATATTAAGTACATTTTGTTAAAAGGGTCTTTATTGATTGAATTTTTTTATTAATAAAGTGTCATACACACATAATTACAATAAAATAATAAATTAAGGTAAAAAATACATGTACACGGTTTAATAAAAAACAAGTCCAGTAAATGACCTTTGTGAGATAAGCAAGAAGGGGTCAATACAGTCAGTTTTACAGTAGGGAAGAACAAATGTAAGGATCAGACAATGGAGCATAATATTACAATCACAAATGATGAATTAGTGATTTTTTTTTTGCACCTCATTTTCAATCTACTTTCAGAACAATTCATTTTGAATAGTAATTTATTCCACAGTTTCATTGCATTGTATTTAAATTAGTTTACTCTGTTGAATTAGTTGACTTCTGTTGAATATTACTCAAAAAACTTGGTGCAATTTAATCGACAATAGAGCACAGAGTTGCAAACTTTTTAGTCTGTTAAAAAAGATTGATCAACAATAAAATCTTGATCATGAGAGCAATTTAAACATGTACTCCATTGTGTTCAATAGGCAATCTCCAGTTATGTTCATATAAGGAAGAGCAGCAAAAATTTCAATGACACAGTTCTCATCGTACACCAAACAACTGTAGACTTAACTAAAACAGGTTTAGTTATGATGTAAATGCTATCCATTTTGACTTTTAATCTGTGAACTTCATGAGAAGCTTTGAAGAACAGATGTTGTATTTATCTTTAAATAAAAAACAGAATCCATACAGTTCAGGTGTTATGCATGATCTAACTTGAGTGGAAAAAATCACCAGGTGAGGTCTAAGAACATTTGCTCTCAATCTGCAAGATTTTATTAAGTATTTATATTCTCAAAGGCTTTTTAGAATAACTTTTATATTTACATTAAATAAGACCAGACGACTCTTTTCATTCATCTGTTGAAAAAGTGAAAAACTATCTGCTCCACTACATGTTATGGCCGACTTATCTATTGTGGTGTGTGAAGGAGCAATTACAGTGATTTAGCACAGACGCTGATTAAGCCTAATTGAGCGTTATGACATGCTATCTGAGGAGTGGTAATGAGAGGCTGTCATCAGGGCAAAGAGAGAAATCATCCATTATGCTCGGGTGCATTTCTTTTACCGGGTTTTCTGATGCAAACGTCAGCAGATGAAGTGTTGAAGTCTTATTTAAATCCTTTAGAGTTGTTTTTATTTCTGACAGCAACTTCTGAAAAATATTTCTGACAAGTTATTACTACCCTGAATAAAAACACTGATTTTGAAATGAATTAGAACAACAATGTTTAAGATGGGCGTCACGGTGGCGCAGTGGGTAGCACGGTCGTCTCACAGCAAGAAGGTCGCTGGTTCTAGGCTCGGCTGGGGCAGGTGACATTTCTGTGTGGAGTTTGCATGTTCTCCCCGTGATCGCGTGGGTTTTCTCCGGGTGCTCCGGTTTCCCACAAGTCCAAAGACATGCGGTATAAGTGAATTGAGTAAGAACGATTGTCCATAGTGTTAAAGTGTGAATGTTTCCCAGCGATGGGTTGCGGCAGGGAAGGGCATCCGCTGCGTAAAACATATGCCAGAGAGTTGGCGGTTCATTCCGCTGTGGCGACCCCGAAAGGGAATAAAGCCGACATGAAGATGAATGAATGAATATTTAAGATGATTTTTAAAAAGTACAGCGTAATGTATTTTACCTAAAAATTTGACTTGTTTTTGTTGGCTATTTTGTGCAGTTTAATTTTGGGGTAATTAATTTTTTTTATTAATTGCTGCATTGCAATGTAACTATGTAATCTAGATTACTTTAAAGTGAAACATTGATAATATATGTGTGTAACAAAATACTTCGATGGAATGGAAAGAGCTTTTCTTTTTCATTGTTTACCAGAAGCTCAAACAAACTAGAATATGGAGTACCTTGACTTTCAATGCAGCTCCTTAATTTTGAAAGCAACTGTGTGGTCTAATTTTAGCTTTTTCAAACTGCCCTAGACAAGAACCAAGAAGTGTGTGCAAGTTCTGCTTTTTAGCCAAAGACTAAAAAACTTTAGAAAGTTAAAATGTTTAGTTAAAAAGTCAAAAATGTGACTTAAAAAGTCACAATTTTGACATAAGAACTAAAAATTGAGATGCATTGAATTTTTTTATACAAATTTTAAAATTGTGACTCGAAGAGATTTTTTTTCTTGCTTATAAAGATGAAGTTGTGCAGGTCAGCATGTTAATTTCATTTTGTAAGCCAGACACCTAATCCACTACTAATTACGAGAAAACACTTTGTGTCCAGATTTTTACTTCCTTTTATTTTATGTTTTCGTAATGTAGCTTTTATTTGCTAACTTATGCATACTTCACATTTAGTTTCAAATTAGTTTGGACATAACCAACTAAAACAAAATGATAAAATTAGTGTACGTGCTCTCTTTCAGTTTCCAAACAGGTCGACTGACCTTTTTGACCCAATATTTCAATGTGTGCTTGGAGCATGTTGCATTATGTAATATCTCTAGGGTTTATTTTTGTTAGCCGCTTTTGGTTTGTTTCGTTGTTTGCAGACATACTGAAAGCGAAGTTGCCCATTAACCGTTAATTAGGGATTTCTCTAAATGCTGTTCCAAAAATAACTAGTAGAATTCTACTCAAATATTTAGCAGAGTGTAATAAGAGCTTTGATTGATGATTCTTGAGTTTCGACCAGTACAGCCGTGCCACTGGACCATCATAGCTGGAATATAATATTGAACACATGCGAACCAAACTTCTGATGACTGGACAGTAAACAGCGACAGCTTCTAGCACCTCACCTACTCTTTAGCACAAAACTGCCTCCAAAAACATCTTTTATTCCTTTGTAAGAAAATGAGGCAGTTTGTAGTGAAGTTCTCTAGATATATTTGTGTTTTTACTCTTTTGTTGTATGAATAATAAGTGGTAAATAGATTTTTTTCCAGCAACTGGTTCTATGGCTCATTGACAGAGAAACCATTATAGAAGCCAGAGAAGATGAAGAAAAATTAGTTATGAATTTATGGCCCTAACAGCAATAGTTTGTGTTGGAACACTGTTGATTCAGATGTTTTAAAGCTTTTCATAATTTATTCACTCTGACTCATGTCACACTAAACAAATCTCCAGATTGAGCATTTCACCTCTAATGGAGCAGTAGATGGATGAATGTTTTCTGTCGGCGTTTGTTCTTCTGGTGGTGGAGAATATCCTGAGGAGCACTGTTGATTCTGGAAGCTTGGAGCAGCAGTACGTCAGCTGCTGGAAAAGAACTGCAGGTAGCAAAGGATGCACGAACATCACGTACTGGATCTGGATTGATTTACATGTGGAGGTGTTCATACTGATCTATGTTTAAAAAAAAAAGATTTGATTTGCACTTTCTGGGCATTTTCTCATTGCTAAAAGTTGAATGAACTTGAGTTGACTAAAATCTGAGACAAAAAAGTACCGTGTATGCTGGCAATAATGTTATAAGCTTTATTCTTTCAAAAACTACTTTGGATCACTGATATTATTAACATAGTAGAGTAAAGAATGAGAAAAAGCTACCATCTTGTATTAAAGGAAACCTATTCTAACCTTTTTTGCGTATTGGAATTTTATGGGTCTCCTGAACGGCTGCTGTTAAGTTTCAGTTTAAAATACAGTTATTGTAATATTTTGTGATGCCAAATTTTCTTCAGATGAATATCAGCAGCAGTGAATCATTTCAAAATTTAGTTCAGAGGCTTTGTTTTGTGAAGATATTAAGTAAAACATGTGTATTGTGGTATAACAGTGAGTTTATGACGATCCGTTTTCCTTTTAAAATCTCATTCAAATACTTGCAGTTTTTTGCTACATCATAAGAAAAAAGTATTTGCATACACAGATAATGTAGTAAAACATATTTTGAGTCCAGAAAATGCACATTCTTTACCCTGAATTCCTGATACAAGGCCAAAGCTGCCCGTTTGACACCTGAATTAAAACTCTTCTCACAAACCTCTTTTTCCATATTTTTTTTTAAACATAGGTTTGTGAATTGGCTGGTTGCAAAACGGCTGTGAATGCCTTCAGTGCTGTTTATTTTGTTTTGTTGAAATAAACTGTTTTTTTTTGCTCATTTAAGTGTGTTGACACCATCCATTCATCGACTTATTATATCCACTTTGTTTCGCTCACTTTTCATTTTTTTTCCCCAAAATGCAACAACACAAAATGTAAGAGTGGTTTAGTTATTTGTTGCCATTTTTATTTATTTCTTGTGAAATAGATTCTATTGTAAAATGTATTCAATGAAACAGATTTTTTTTATTCCTCTGATTTGGTGCTGTTAGTGACCCCTTGTATAGTCCCAGGCTCAGGGTAAAGGGCTGTCACAGTAGTCTGAAATGATTTGCCTATTAAAACACATTCTGCTCCTAATGTCTGTGTTTTGAGATCTAGATTGAAGACACAATTGTTGTTGAAGAGTGGTGTTAAGTTTCTTTACTGTTTATGTATTTATTCTGCCTTAAGTCACTTTGTGTTTATCTTAGCATTTAGGCCCCCCTCCCTTTTTTAAAGTGTCTTTTTTATGTTTAGCACTGTGGTTTGCTCTGCTGTTTAAAATATTTATGCTTTATTACACTAAGCGTGCTTTACGTTACAAATACCTCTTTGTTTTTTGAGTGTTGACAGAAGCAAATGATGTAGTGTTATCGAATCGTTTTTGAGATGCTTTTTTTTCAAGTGTTTACTACTTTAGTATAATAATCATGCTCTTGACATTTTTTGATGCGTCAACTGAACTAAAAATGGATTTTCAACAATGGATTCGCAAGCACAGAAATAGACTTACCCTTCAAAAATTGCAGCAAGGTTTTGAGTTTCAGAATGCATGGCTGGTAAATTAGCCCTATTGTCTTTCGGTCAGGCGTGACTGTCACTGCTCACCCTGATTGGTTTATCCATTCTCCTCACTCAATCATCAGATCTCATTCAGTTATCTCATTATATTCAAATTGACCCTGCAAAGATTACTCTCAGATAATTTTCTGGTCTTCCTGCAGCGGATGCATCCAGAAATACCACAAATTCTGTCATAAAGCCGCTTTTTTTCCTCCTCTTCCTCTGCCAACACAGTGATGGGTGGACTGTGTTGGGGATAATTGTGAGCTGGTGCTGGTCCAAAGCACACATACTTTTCTGCTTACAAGGATTGGAGTGCATTTTCCCTCCATTTTCATGATCCTGTAGTGGAAGATTGGAAGGTAGTGAACTCCTCTAGAATAACAGCAGCAATCAGGAAGCCGCTGTTAACCCTTGCCCTGGACGCTTTGGTCTGAGGACAGCCCTGTTTGATGAACGACATCCTACATGCTATCCAAAAGATTGAAGATCTCACATTTGAGGAAAAAAAACGGGCAACATTTTAATTGTTGCAAGACACATGTTCAGCAGATTTTGAGAGAAAACAGCTCCACTAATAAGTGAAGTGAAAAATCAAAGCTGAATAAGCATAGGATGCCAATTTCTAGCTGTACGTTTTCTCAAGAATTGCACTTAAATTTGTCAATTTAGTCAGCGAAAGAGAGACTACTCTACTATTGTCTGGTTTTGCCCAGGCAGACAGAATTGCTGCTATTAATCCACAAAATCATTGTATGTAGCATGACTGATGATTGAAAGAATTGCATTGCATTATATGCAGTGTGATTAGCACTTTAATTGTTGAAATGATTCCTGCTGATGAGCATTTGATGAAGATAGTTATATAGAAACAGGCATTGAATGCTCTGATAATTCAAGAATAATTTTCAAGAACTGGTTTTCAAAATAGGGATTTATGAAGCAGAAAAGTCACTTTGTGAAAGTCACTTTAGATGGATATAACCTTAACAAAGAACAACCCCCTCGATAGTTTTTAAAAAATGGTTTCAAAAGTAAGAATGTGACTAAACTTTTAGCAATGACCAATGATTTTGTTCAAATATTAAGGTTAAATTTTTAATCTGCAAGTCTAAAAATCACTTGTAGCTATTTGTTTTATTTGAGGTCTGTATTAATATTTTTTTTTTTTTCAAAAATATCTCAGTGTAAGTGGTCATGCCTATTATACCTGGTTATTATGTAATCGAAAAAAGTTGCTGGAAATACTTTTTTTCAGTGAAATCTGTAGATACTCAGTCAATTATTTGAATCCTTTAATCAGTCATCGTTATTGTTTTGTGAGTAATAAGTTGCTGTAATAATTCCATAATACTTGCTCCCATCCATCTCAATTGTCTATAAATATTAATTGATATAAATGAGTTTGCAGTAATCAGTCGTGGACATTAGCTTAGATTAAAATATCACATAAAAAGGACTTTTGGTAATATTTACTTCTAGGCAAATCTGACTGCATGAATGCGTATATACAAACCCTTTCGTATGTCATCTATGTTATTATGTTTAGCCCCAGATTATTCTAGTGATGGGAAGTTCGGATCATTTCACCGACTCGGATCTTTGAGTCCCGTTCAGCAAAATGAACTAATTTTTTTTCTAGTAATTTCTTTCATTTCATTCATTTTTGTAAAATACCAATAAAATGTTGTGTGTTTCTTCCCTAACACATTTAGTATGTACACAAACCCGAATCACACTATAAATAAGACAAAACTATACTGCTTGAATATAAAAAAAAACATATTTTAATTAAGGCTACCTGGGTCTTTTAGTCTGATTCAGCTCAGCTCAGATCTGTGTTTAGGTTAAAGTCTCATCGTTCCTCACATCTCTTCTCTCTTATGGTAACGAGTTCAGTCTGGCCCCGGGGCCTTCTGCCACGTGATGCTCCTTAATTTTTAACAACACAATATGAGCCGGAAACCTACAAGATTCATTCTTTCCCCGAGTTCTCCGGCTCCTTTCATTCTTCTGTCATATGACACTCCATAATATTAACCAAATGCAGTTTGAGCCGGAAATCTCCAAGATTCGTTCTTTCCCCGAGTCCTCCGGCTCCTTTCATTCTCTTGTCATTAATGATTAGCACGTTATGCTCGGAAAACCAGAAGTATGTTGAACAAATCCCTCTCCGACACGATTCGTTCCTACGAGTCACAAAAAAAGAGTCGGTCAAAAAGAACGAATCGTTCATGAACGACGCATCACTAGATTATTCATCCGGTGACCTGTTTACACTAATATCCCCTGTATAATAAAGCTGACGATAATTTTACAATGTATCAGGTCAGGTTTGGGGTTCATTTATATTCTTTTCTACAGGCTCTGTCTTTCTTGATGAGAGCGATTATGTGAAGTGTTTAGATTGGTGTACGAAAGTGTATACAGACTACAAAGGATATGAAACTGATGGTGTCCTTTAGGATTGTATTTCCATGATTTACAAATTGCTAATTCTTGAAAAGCTACTTTAAATAGTCTTGAACTGCAATAAACACACTTATATTCGATCATGATCAGGAATGACCCAGACTATTCAGTAGAAATCATCGAAGACTGGTTTTTCTATGGACCATACCGATATTTGAAAATCTTGATGGCAGATTCTTTGAAATATCGGGTCAGTAATTTTTAGATTTGTAGACAATATTATACATCAGCTCAGTCAACCTTTACTTTTAAGCCATGGTTTTTGCTCATTTAGATAGCCAGCTGGAATCGATAATGAAATTTGACATTCTTCTCCACTTCTCCACCCTGCTAATTTAAGACTCTTTTTAGGTGTATTCCATTTCATTTTTTACATTCCTGATAATAATTCAATGTGAAGAAGGCTTTGTTTAAGCTAGTCCAGACCTGGAGCCATGCAAATCTCTTTAGTTATTATCTAGTGATATATAAAGACAATCAGTTTGTGGGTGTATGTGTCCTGTTTCATCCCTTCATTGTTACCTCAGCTTTTGTGCACTACAATTCATCGAAGTGGCCCAGCATGAAGCCTACTTCAGAAGGAAGGTTGTTTGTCCTGCATGTCATCAAGGAAACAGTCATTTCTTAAAAGGAACAATAGAAACTTTGAAGTTAGTATGTACTTCTCAAGTTTCACTGCAGTACTGTTTGTGGCTACATTCTAAAAGTAGTAAAGGAACCATTTGAGTTAATTGAAGAACAGATGAAACTTGTGCCAGATGAGTTAAAATTTGAATCTGCACTTGTGTTATTGCTGGTTGGGAATGAAAGGGTTATGGTTACAATATGCATTGTATAGAATAAAATGTCCAATATAGTTTTATTTGCTACAGTAATACATCTCAGGATGTAATGGTTGATGTAACCCACTTATCTGTGGGTTATTTCGGGCATTCGCTGATGTCTTCTCCGAGGGGTTTACAGTGCATTAATTACAGCGATGGCGGTATCCTGTGGTTAATTGTCTTCATGAGACACATTGTGGTTCTTTGGCTGTGCAGGCTTCATTTCAGAGCTGCAATTTTGTCAGTAGGTTCCATCACTCAAGATAAGGGTTGTTGGGTAATGCTGTATAAAATACGTTTCCTATATATATATAAAATATATAATGCTGTATTATGATATATTTCCCCCGTTTCCTTTTTTTTACTATTCTTTTGCATTTCTTTTTGTACCTTTGCTTCTTTACTTGTCACTTTCCTTTTTTGTCCAAAATCTTAGTTTTACTCTTGGCATATTTTTTGTTCCATCTATCCTTATGAGCTCCCTACCTTTTTTTGTAGAGGCTTTGCTGGTATTTCAGATAGAAGAGAATGATTTGGTTTTGGATTGTATTGGGATGGGATTGATGCATATTTTAATTACGTATCGAACGGGAAGCGTTCATGTACTCAGATTAGAAGATTTAACAGGAAACAAAATATGGTGCAGGAGGAGTTAAAGAAGTTCGTGAAGAGTTGACAATTCCTGTTTATTTCTCTTCTAGAAACAATGACGTGACCTCAGGCCTTGATTGCTCTTCAGCATCCATTTAAGATGCAGCACTTCAAGCTTTTAACCTAGCCTTTCATCACTCAAGGTGTTCTTCACAGTGACTCATGGTTCTTTAAGGTAAGCAATTCATGTTTTATGTACTTCTAAAAGCAACACCAGATCAAGAGTGCATTCAATCAAGAGCGATTAAACCTTTTTTGACTGTCTGTATTTTCTTAAGCAATAAACTTAAATGTTTTTGATTAGCAGTAGACAGTAAAACAGTCATGCAATCGAAACAAAACGCTAAAGCTAAACAATGAAATTGAAACTAACCGGATTCAAACTAAGTATTTTCCTTTTTTAATGTATTTTGCTTACTTTAATTATTTAATGAAAATAAATACAAAACACTTAAACTTGATAATAAACTAAAACTTCAATGACTGAATAAGCGCTTGAATCCTAGCTAAGTAAATCATGACTAATTGCTTTATTTAATCATATATAAACTCAGTTATTACATTAAATATTATTATACTATGATATTATAGACAGCAGAACAGCAGAAGACTAAAATAACTTGTGATTTCACTTAGTGCCATGTTTAAATGGTCATTTTGGTATTAAACAAAACTCAAAATGACTAAACTTAATCACAAAAAAACTAATCACGACTTCACTAAACTATGTGAATGTCAACATTACACAAAGCTTAACACACTTCACTAAACAGCAAGCTAAATTAAACTAGATTATAAAATTAAACACTACAAAGTACTCTATACTACAAAGTAATCATGTAATTAATTGTCAGCATACAGGTCTGTCAATCCACATGCATGGGTCGTACCCACCACGCTGATGGCTTGTTAGCGCTAAAGAGGGCCTTTCATTTGATCCACTCAGGTCTCTAAAAGTATTGATTTTCTTGACTTTTTTTTCTGCATCTTTTATTCCACATGAACAATTTAAGTCCATTTGAATTCAAGCCAGAAAAGGTTTAGTGATTCCATTTGGATGCTTTCTGAATTTTTATGACATTTTCATCTCACTCACTCAGTTGAAGTTTTACTAATGAAGAAAGCTAATGTCTCTGGAAAGTGTGATTACAAATCCAGAACAATTGGATATTATGTAAATGTTCTCAAAGTCCCTAACAATTAGAGTCAATGCTTTCCCAAGGATAAGTGCTATGCAGTCATAATTACGTTCTTATTAGAGTTCCACCTCATTTGATGCGTCTAGTAAGCTGTTGTATTTTATTGTGACATTATTGTTTTTCAAGAGCTACAAGTTATTATAACCATCTTTTGTGCATGACTTCCACTTTGCAAACACAAATCTTGTTGACCACTCACTATGATGATGACTTTTAGTCATAAGATATATAAGACTGACAGTCTTGAAGAAAAGAACAGTTTTAGTTAATAATTAATATTTGAAGTGGAACAACGCTGAAACAAGTTTGTCAACTAACTGATGGAGTTAATGGATGAAAGTCATTAATTATTGCATCATCATGTGGCGCTGGCTGATTCCGAATCAACTATTAAAAGATAAGCGTTGATGGCTGAAATGTGTAGACAAATAAATTAAATTACATGCAAATATATAACTTTTAATTTGAAGTGTTTTTTTCAGCTTTCAAGCCCAAATAATCTAGCATTTGACAGTCAACCAGCCTCTTGCTCCTTGAAACTGCCGAGTCTCATTTCTGCATTTATAAAGTCAAGTGTTCAACTGCCCTGTCAAGAACTGAAGTGTGTGCAAGTTGTGCCACTCAAAAATCAGATCTAGTGGAATCACAATACCAAAAATAAACCACTTCAGCCATTTTGATCAAAATGAGGGTGCTTTGTCGACTGCCATATTAAACGAGTTTCTATTTTGATACTTCTGTTATATAGGATGGATAAAGTAATGTTTTTAGAGTTATGTTTTTCATTAAAACCAGCATCATGGCTGGTTCGGGGTAGATACTTGAAATGAATTGAGTAATTGAGTGCAGTCGTTTTTGTAAAAGAAGCAAAATAGGTATGATGAACATTAGTGCTGCCAGAGAAAAGACTATGCTTTTGACTGTGCAAAAGTAGAGACAAGCTATAGAGTAACACTTCAAATTATTTCATTCAAAAAAGCACAAGTGGCATGCACTGGGCTCAGAAAAAATCTTGAACGTGTCCCTTTTCATGTCTTACAGATAACACTGTTAATCACTACATTATGAGAAAGTGGCTGTTAACTCTTTAATTTAAACTTTATTTCAATGTGTGAATAGAATGTATTAGACTTGCACACTCATGTTTACTAACCCAACACAGACACTATTTAGATGTATAATGTTGTTCACTAGGTATTCTGGTACAGAAGTGCAAACTTTATCTTCTACAGTGACTAACAGAAAAAAGATAGATAGGTGGCAGGTGTTCAGGGTATAACGACACTTGTTCAGTTAGCAGACTATTCAAGAGTACTATGAGAGTTTAAAATATGGTTAAACCCCTATAAATCATGAAATAGAATTATTCCGTCAAAATGTTTAACTGTGTATGCGTTTCAATCAAAAGCGTTTATTAATTGATTTGCTTTTGTAGTATTGCAATGACCTAAATTCCATTGGTTCATTTGAATCATTGATTGCAGAGAATTTTATGCATATATTGTACTCTAGATTTATTCTTTAACAGAGTGAATGCGATGTCAAGCAGGGCTTGAATCGAATGCATTCATTTAGAATGAGTCTGTGAATCGGAGAACTCCAATCATCCAAACATTCATGGTCATTTCTCTCCTTGTAAGAGTTGAATCAAGTGTTTGAGTGTGTATGGAAAATCGATAAGGGATGATGCATTTTGAATATCTTTTGTAATTGGTTGATATTCAGCAAATTTAATGGTATTCAGAAAACTTAGGAGTAAACTTAAACAGAAGTATGAGTAACTTGATAAATCACACGAAATGTTCCACACTTGATTAAAAGCAGACTTAAAACACCTCAATCGACCAATAAGCAAATTTATTTTCACATAATCTCAACTTTTAGAGCATGTTTAGTTATGCTATTATTTTTAGCATTAGTCTGGCCTGGGGCAGGTATTCGATTTAGAGAATTTTATGAAAATATTCTTATTTAGTGTTAAGACCACTACTTAAGATCAACTACATTGTAGGGTTGGCAGCCACTGTCTTTGTCAATTTTACCAAAGGCTAGCATCTATAAAAGCATCTGACTCATCACAGCCTCCTTCTCTGTTCCATCACCTCATGAACTAGAGTTCTGAGTCAAACCCTCCTCCGGCCACTGAGAAGAGGACGCGCTGCCAGTATTGTTCCAGAAATAGCAATGACACCATTTACCCCAAAGCCAAACATTTACAGCATGATTGTACTTTAGTTGGGTGTTTAGAAGAGTGAATGCGATTTGCCAACCACCATAAAAGCTGTCACGAAGGTCTTGAACCAAATGCATCAATGAGTCTGTGAATCAGAGGATAGAAATCATCCCAACATTCATGCTTATTTTTCTCCTCGTAATGTTTGAACCAAGTTTTTTTTGAGAGCAGTCAGCCTGCATCAAGAAAACACATCTCTTGTACCTTTGTGAAAATTGATTTAGGCTGAGATTAGGTAGAGGAGAGCACTCAATGTTTTTTCTTTCCTTCTCTGCCACTTTTAAGTGCCAATGAGGAGGTAGTGTTCTGGTGCTTCCTGATTGAGTCACTGTCCAATTTCTTTCACATGGTGGATAGAAGCATCAAGCAACACTGTTAGAATCAGCTGTATATCACACTTCCTGTGCTCTGTTTTTCTGATAAATGAACTTTTTTTTAACAGCTGATTTTCAGCTTGAATCCTAGATTTGGACGTGCTATTTTGTACAGTTATGTAACATGCTTTGTTCAGACTTTAGTAGAAACATTTACACCTCAGAGAGGGAATTATTTTAGGCTTTTGGCAGACACCTTCTCATTGTGTGTTCCAGAACTTTGCTGATTTGATGGAGCTTCAGAAACACATAAAACTATTTCAAGAACCAATTTCTTAAAAACATCCTTCTGAAATATGACTGATAAAAAATGGAGTATGCTAACTATTTAATTAACCATTAACTACCTACATGGAGAAGGAGTTAAAAGCTGCTGCAAATGCATCCTTTTTATTTATGAATCATCATTGGAAAGCGCCCTGTTGAATTGCGGATGTGTTGGAGGCTTTCAAGAGATGAAAGCAGGGATCAAGGAGCTCTGATCTGAATCCGTCAATTCTCAAGCTTGTGTCAGGGTTGAAAAAGATGACATGCTTTACACCGAATGTTTATTATATGAGACTGGACTTGATTTTTATCACCTCGTTTATTTAAGAAGGATGTGCAGGATCTGCTGATTTTAAATGAATATTTTACAGATGTGAAGATTGACTCAGCCCTTCACTACGAGTCTGGCTGGTAGCTGATGAAATAGTGTCATCTAGGGGTGTTTTTGTGGAATTGTTTCCCGGTCTGGGGTGAAGAATGTCTCCATCTAGTGGATGCAGAGAGATGTACTTTCTGTGCTTGTTTTGAACTTTTGGGATCTTGATTTGGAGCAAAAGGCTGATCACATATCAAAATCATAAAAATACACAAAACTACTGCATATTCCTCAAGAGAGTATTACATTTATTAAATTGCTTAGCTTATTAAAGGGTTTGGTGATTGAAAGCAACACATTCACTTTGTACTCTAGGTGCATAGAGGTGAATAGGTGCCGATAGGTGTCTAACAGTCATTTTAAACATTTAAATTTGCATTTATGCATTTGGCAGACATTTTTTTCCAAAGCGACTTCCAGTAGGTAGGGGAGACATAATGTAATTTGTTACACAATCAAAGTCTCTCAGCTTGCTCATAATAGGTGTATCAACTGATCAATAAACCATAGCAGGACGACAATAGAGAGAGGAGGAATTTATATATATATATATATATATATATATATATATATATATATATATATATATATATATATATATATATATATATATATATATTCATTCCACTGTAGGTGTTCCCTGAAGAGAAGAGTTTTCAGTTGCTTTTTGAAAGCTGTTAGTGTTGCTGCTTTCTTGACTGGATCAGGGAGTTTGTTCCACCATCCAGAGACAGTGAGAGAGAAGGTTCTGCTGAGAGATCTTCTGCGTTTGTGGCACAGAACCACGAGTTGCTGTTCCTTCTCTGACCGCAGGCTTCTGGAGGTCATGTAGGAGTGTATGACCTTGTGGAGGTAGCAGGGATGATTTTGTACGCCAGCTTCAGTGATTTGAACTTAACATGAGCTACAATGGGGATCCTTCAAGATAAGACGAGCTGCAGAGTTCTGGATCATCTGCAGAGGTTTAGCATGTTTGCTGGAAGTCCTGCTGGGAGAGCGTTGCAGTAGTTCAGACGTGAGAGGACCAGAGCCTGAACCAGGAGTTGAGTTGCATGCTCAGTTAAGGACCTGGTCTTTCAAATGTTTTGCAATGCAAATGTGCCCGCTCGAGTTGTCTTGGTGATGTGGTCTTTGAATGACAGCTGTTCATCCAATGCATATTTTGACAACTTCGCATTTTATTTGTGTTGGCAAAGTCATTCCTGAATTCACATGATTCCACTAATTAAACTTCTTTTGTCTTTTTTGAAGCTACTCTCGTGTCTTTTGAAAGGTGGTTAAAACAAAAACAAAAAAAAACAGCAGGGGCTTTGGTCCTCCAGGAATGACTTTGCCCACACGTGATTTTACTAAGGGTTCATTGTGGACAACATCTGCAGCATGTGCAACTTCAATGCGATAAGAGATTCTTCCAATGCATATCAAAATCCACAAAGTTCAATTCAGGTAGCTCTATTTTCAAAAGCTTGGATAACTCCTGTTCAAACGGTCTCTGACTCATTCCATTATGATGCATTGAGACTTGAGGAAATGAGTCATTTAGCCTTCATGCTCTTTTTGAACAACTGTATTATATAATAATTTAGCTGTTTGAATTTTAGGCATGTACACATGTGAAGAAATCAACATCTGGTCAGATACTTCTATTCCTTAATGTTTTAGAATGCTTTTGGAGGCTTTGGTTTGACTGGCGTCTGCTTTGGCTTTGTTTCTTAGCAACAAGAACCCATCAAAATTGTGTCTATTTTTTCATCTTTTGTCTGAAGAATTTTAGACCATTTGCTCCTTTTTGTGTTCAAGAACACTGACACAAACCCTTTGGATTTAAAAAAAAATTGCTCCAACCATATCACCGTCCAACTCAGAACTGATTTAACCCTTGTATGGTGTTCGGGTCTGAGGGACCCATTTTCAGTTTTCATCAAAAGAAAAATTAAACAAGCATTTATTATTTGAAGCTGAGATTCACTGGGCTTGGCTCATTTACTGTGAAAAACATCTATCAGAACAGATTTTTTATGACCCCACACATACGCCCCCTACACAATTATATTACACACAAGGTGTTTGGGTCTACTGGAGCCGGGGCACGTAAAAGTGTGAAAATTGTAGATTCTTTACCTTAATTCTCTCTTCCCACACAAACATAAATCACACAAAAAATAACATTTTACATTTTAGAATAAAATTGTGTGATTGTGTGAATTAAAAGCGCCTAAATGCAATGGGTCCAGCAGAGCCACCAACCCTGCCAAAGTAGCAATAATGAGAACACCACACATGGTTTAGATTGTAAACGTGAAGAAATTAGGTTAAAGAACAATAAATAAAGTATATTTGCTGTTTATATCACTTGTTTCTTGGCTAAAGGAAATAATGTTTAAGTTTTTTAACATAAAATGTTTTGATTGGGTGAATTAAAATCTGAAAAAGGCAATGGGTCCACGAGACCCGCAAACACCGCCTGAGTAACAATAATATGAACACCACACAAGGGTTACTCAAACACCGCCTGAGTAACAATAATATGAACACCACACAAGGGTTAACACTGAAGTAAAGCAGGCCTATGCATGGTTAGAACCTGGATGGGAGGCCTCAAGAGTTAACAAGGATGCTGTGGGAAGAACTGCTCCTGAAGCTAGCAGGGGCTGCTTACCCTATGGTCCCTGAAGGTTCTAGTGCCACAGGGACTCTGTCCTTTAAAGAGGCACTGTCTGTCAAATGAGATATGAAACTGAGATCTTGACTCTGATAGGCTCCCTATGTTTCCTGTCCACCATTAGCCAGGTGATGAGTGTTTTGGAACAGAATGGCAGCCATCACACAATCCAGGTGGATTCTGCTCATTGCTGACAAATCACAGGTATAAAATCGAGTTGATAACAATTGAAGAAAAGGTTTCAGTAGTTTCTTGATCCCCTCACAACATTTGTATTGCTTTTTCCTACATTGTATTGAATGGAATTGCACGCTAGGAGCAATAATGAGGGATCAAGTACTCTCTGGTCATTGTTTCATAGAGGGGCTTTATCATAAGGAACAGGTTGTTACAGTATATAAAAAGAGCCACTGAACCCAATAGTGATGCTTCAACTTGGTTACAGGTATGCTATGAGCCATCTAATCAACTTGAAACGTTGAAAAAAAAAGAATCTGTTTTTTAGACAAGTTTCACGTTCCATCGATTACATTTAAATATTTTAAGTATGCATGGTGGAGGCTATAAATATGGTGGAGTAAAATACTTGTCCTCTCTTGGATACCGTCTCAATGGCAAGCAGGAACAGATGTCTGTGTTCGCAATTGCTGGGAATTCTGTGTGTTTCACCTGACTTAACACTGAATAGAAGGCCAGTCTTCTTTGATGGCGTATGCCTCATCTCATGACAGCGTGGCAGAAGCAGCCAGACTTGTCTCGTTTGCATAATCTTAATGAATATAAGTGCATAGGCAACGTTTGTCATCTCTTCGAAACTGAACAGAGTGCACCGACTGTCTGAATGTATGATGAGTTTCTTCTTGCTGAGTTTCAATGACGCGACACTGATTAAAACTCTGATAGTTCCTTTGATTGCCTGACAAAACTCCAGAAAGAGATGAGTTTTGGCCATGTTAGATTAATGTATTAGAGTGAGAATTCCATATCTTCAGACTGTCATCGAAATGACGGTACTGTGCACTGTTTTTAAGAGCCTGTCGGTTCTGTGTAGAGAGCTTTTCATAATACGTTCGCTCTCTCCAAAAACAAGGCAATGCAGACAGAGTACAAATTGTGAGGTTAAACATCTACTTTTTCAGTGCTTTGGATACACAATTTTGACTCGTATTTGACTCTTTGTCTTGGTTCAACATTTGCTCATCAAAAGATGTGATCCCCCACTCCGAGCTGTTTAGAGCCTTTCGTTTGTCATGCATTAGTGTGCCAGAGGCCAAGGGTGAAGAGTTAGCAGATGTCCAGTGCATTGAACTGGTGCATGCTGTTGAGCGGAGCCTCAGTGAAGGCTCTAGAACACCTGCTGCTCTTAAGTCTCTTTTTATTTCGTCCAGTATGAATGACTTTTCATTAAAAGAAAATAATTATTTGAGAGGACATGACCTTTAGTCGTTCTGACATCGAGAGAACTGATAAGAGCCTGTTCCGAACAGCAGTGTTTTTGGTCTTTTTCTTTTTTACCCTAATGTTTATAAATCTAATTTAAACTGCACTTCAATCAGGCAAGGATGCTACTGCCTTGTTCTTCAGAAATTTTTTTGTGATTGAGTTGATGGAGAGTGTTTCTTCATGAAATCTTCATTGTGTGTTTTTTTTCTTTTTATGCTAACACATCACACTTTAGTTTTGTGGTACGTTAGCATACACATGTAGGAGGTAAACTTGTGGAGGTAAGCAGGGGCTGATCTGGAGATAGTTTTGTACGCCAGCATCAGTGACTTGAGCTTAACATGAGCTGTGATTGAGAGCCAGTGAAGAGTGATGAAGAGGGGAGTAACATGAGCTCGCTTTGATTTTTTGAAGCTAAGACGAGCTGCAGAGTACTAGATCATCTGCAGAAGTTTGAGCGTGTCTGCTGCAAGTCCTGCTAGGAGAGCATTGGAGTAGTCCAGACGTGAGAGGACCAGAGCCTGAACCAGGAGTTGAGCTGCATGCTCAGTTAAGAAGGATCTGATCTTTCGAATGTTGTGCAGTGCAAATCTACACGCTCGAGTCGTCTTGTTGATGTGATCTTTGAAGGACAGCTGTTCATCCTAAATCAGTTTACGATTTCTGACTGAAGGAGAAGGGGTGATTGTAGAGGATTCCAACTGGGTGGTGAGGTCGTGATGCACAGAGGGATTGGCCGGGATTATCAAAAGTTCTGTCTTGGCTGGTCAAGGAAACCCTTCTTTGCAAGCATATTGAGGGACAGACAAATGTCACCTTTCTGTAGCATCTAATCTGATTTGTTCTTGTAACAGGTTTAATTTTCTAAAGTTTGTTATCCTTTGAAAAGTGGGACAGCAGTGATAACTAGAGTAATTGAATTTAAAGATTTGAGAGGGTTTTTAAGAAAAGTGGCATGCTGCTAGAAAAGCTAATTATAATGATCACTCTAAACTCAACTTCTCCACTTAATTGCCATTCTTTAATTATTGCTCCTAAAAGTTTTTCAACTGTGGTTCAATATCTCTTTTTGTTCAGTGTCTTCTCAGTAATTGCAAGTGTTCTCGGTTTATGGATCAAGAGTTGGCAAAGCTTTCCGAGGACTCCAAAGGCTGCTGTATGGATTAGAAAGCAGTTTTGAATTAAGAGGATCCAGTAGATATTTGTCTTGACATGTTTTTTGTTTCTTTCAGTTTCATGTTCCAGAACAAGGCTAGAATTAGTTAAACCTATTGTTGAGCATATTTTAAAGGAACTCATTTGTCTTTTTTATAAGACATTGTCATGTCAATAAGACTAAAATCAGAAAATGTGTATTCAATAAACTAAAAACTAAATGTTTTAGTGCTTTAACAAGAATGTGCAGTACTGTCTGAAGAAATGTCAACTCTAGGACGAGATGGATTTTTCTGGTTTCCTAGCAATCACCCTCTCACTAGGGCTGCTCTTTCAGTCTTCCAGGTGCTACTGTGATCATATTTTCATTACATGATGTGCTCTTAGAAAAGGTGCCAACCTTGTGATATTCTGGACTGAAAAAAATGTAGGGTGTAATTTGTGTTTGTACATTTCTGCAGCACAGTTGCTGAGAGTGACACATGGTCCATTTTGTAGAAAGGTCTCCTGGAGTAGAGGAGAGAGAAACTGACAGGTTGAGGAGGAGGGTGGGCAAGAAGGTGAACGCGTCAATAGTTGGCAGGATATTGTTTAGGAATGCATCTTATTTTGTCGTGTTGGAGGCATGTTTGCATAAAGTTCAAGACATCTTTCAAAAGTAGCAAGTGAAGCAATTGAAGGTGCACGTTTGCTTCTACACAACCTTTTGTCAACCTTATGAGACCTAAGGAGAGTATTGACTCCAACCAATGAATTTATTTTGAAAAGCGTCTGGTTAGTCCTAAGACATGCAGATGAATACATCAGACAGACCAAAAAGACGTCTGTAATCCTAGTATCTACTTGGAAATAAAGTTGCAAGTCAATTATAAATTATTTTAATTCAGTCAAGTCAATTAGTTCATTTGTTGACATTTTTAATTTACCATACAGAACATAAACTATAATATTTATATTGAGTTATATTTTTTTCATTTTTTGATTTTTGTTGTTGATTTCCGATCAGCATTGTAAATGCGTCTGTTAGCTTCATTTTCAGCAAATTTCCTTGATCTATAAAAGGCTGTTCTAAACCTCTATTCCTCATAGAAGTAAGCTTATATTCTTCTGATTTATTCTCAGTAGAGTCTGAAAGCCTCCCAACTGGGCTGCTTTCAGCTGGAGACAATGACATGCAGGCATTTATTAGCCGCAATTGAAACATTCTGCTGAGTATAAGAGGAGATCCATGATATCTGATTGTAATCTTTTTAAAATGTTATAATTAAGCTTGAATTGGCATTTGCTTTCACACTTAAACACTTCTTTGTTTCATGATCTCTGTTTACGCTGGTCTGTTTTAATTATGGAAATGGAAAGCCATCAAGGATTGTCTGTTAAAATCATTCTTGACTTTTCACCTCCAGAATTTATTTAAGACTCAAGGATGAGAAGACATAACTGTGCACAAATTAGATTTGTAACTGCCTTCATTTTATCTGTATGTTTATTCAGGCTTAGCTGTAGATGCAGAAGTTTCCACCGAGCTGAGAGACGAAACTGGTGGTCAGCTGGACTTATGTTAGATGTTGATTTTCTGCCCCGGTGCTTAGTTTGAAAGGTTCATTAGTTCCCTGAGTGACCGATGAAGTGAGCGTAGATGAAGCTCTGCAGACTCAGAATGGTTCACCTTGATTGATTATTACTCTAACAGACAGGTGAGACTACATTGAGCTATTTTGAAAACAGTTTTTTCTTTTTAATGTAGCTCTCGTGTGTTTTTTTCCATTTAACCATTGTGTCACAGGGATTCTGTAGCTTCCAGTTTGCTGGGTACAGTATAGTCTTTTTAGTTGGGACACTTTCTATACGCAGTGTGTGCAGTATATTTCTACTTGTATTTTATGTTTAGTAATTTTTTTAAATTATAAAGCTATAAGAATGTGATTATTAAAGGCACTGCACGTGACGTGAATTGAGTTACATGTCCCATGACGTGGACCTTATTTGACCCCGCCTCCACCTACCACAATCTTGCATTCACCTAATGTTTTGAAATGACATTAATGCACTAATTGATGGGTAAAGTTATTTAACAAAACTATTTTGACATGACTGCCCTGTGAAAGCTTTCATATTAATTTAGTTTTTCTAATCACAACTGTTTTCAATCATAAAATCAATTAAGAAGCTTGCAGTATATACAGATTCAGGAGGGAACTGTTGTGTTTCATTAGATTAGTACTGTGTGCTGGTATTAAAGTACAGTTTCACTTACAGCCCCCTTTAGACCAGTCGGGACCCTGAGTCTAAATGTACCTGTATGCTGTGATATTGCAAAGATAATTCAACACCCATTAGTCAGTGACAGACAATTTATTGGCTCAGTCACTGGCTGTGCCGTGAAGCCATAAACACTGACAATGTTTCTTGCCTTTACATGCAATGTGCTTTAAACATGAAATTGTGAGTGTGGAGAATAGAAGCGCTGTGCAGGTAGCCTGAGCATTTCAGTTCGTAAGTAGGCTGACCTCTATTAGTTTTGGTAAATAATATATAGCATATTTGACTTGCTAAGCTGGTAGCAGTAGCCTCATTGAGCAGAATAGGAATACCAATGTATTTTACACCCCAGGCTACAACAAATGATGCATGATGCTTCGGCAACACAGGATTTCTCTGGTAAAATAAAACCTTGGAAACCTCCGTGAAGCCTCATGGAAGAGATTAGTTGAGGAAAGAATAACTGTTTTGAATAAATCGAATATAATGTGTGTTGAGAAGCATTGTTACATTGCAAACTCCAAGTGCTCCCTACGATGTGGATAGACTGATGGAATTAAACTGATTTATGGTGTTTATGAGAAATGGTATGAGAGAAATTATAAATCGAGTAGAAAACCATTCAAGGGTGTTGAGATTAAATGGCCAAATATTGACAAGCATTTACTCTGTATGACTCATTCAATAATGAGAAATGAACTGTTTTTTTAGGTGATGGATCGAAACAAACAGATTTAAACATACATTTGATAACTGGACTATACTAAACAAGCAAAAAGGAGCTTTTAGATTACTTTGTTTAAGTCGGTTAGAACTACCACGGGTTCGTTTCAAACAGGGACAGTCTGCTTTCAGTTACCATGCTCCAGAATAAATAAACATCTATTTAAATGAGGAAATGATCTGTTTACTGACTTAGCACTGCTGTACAAACAGAACTGTGCCTCAAACTTCTGATTTTCTCTATTTTATTTTAATCCTTTTATGTCTTGTTCTTTGCTTTTTTTAATCTGTGGTCTGTTTTTATTTTTCTAAAGTACTTTAAATTGACGGTGTGTAAGAAAATGAACTATGCAACAAAAAAAAACTTTGCCTAAACAATTATGAACACGCATGATCTCCAAGAGACAGTTTTATGTGAGGGAGTTCTTAAATATAAAGCTTGTTCATTTGGCTGTACTCTACAATTATTTTTTGTGGAAAAGTCTGAGATCAAATGTCTTCGTACTCAAACTTTCAATTTACGCTAGTCAATGCTAATGTTTTATTGATACTTTAAAGTTGAATGCCAATATTTTAAGGGGTTGGATGTCCAAACTCGATATTAATATTTTAACATGACTTTAAAAATTTTTTTATTTGCTACCTTGCCTCGCACTATGCTTTAAAGTTATAGATTTTCCATACTTTAGTTAGGTAACAACAGACAAACAGAAAACAGGAAGATGCACTCAGAAGCTGGGAAAATGTCATACACATTTAATATTGATGCTAAGAAGCTCTATTCCTTTTTTAATGAAAGCGGGGAGTACACGTAAGGTGCTAACGGGGAGATGAATCTACAGTCTCAACTTGAATAGTGCCCTCCTGGGCTTATGCGTGCCAAATATGGGACGCACCTGCAGCTGCTCTGTTCTCAAGCAAAAAAACTGTAAAATGCTAAGAGAAATCAATTTCCTCTTGTGCAATGACTTAATAAAAGCGTTAAATGCATGTTCGCAACAAGTAGTGACAACAACCAACCATCCACCGAGTTGAAGTTGGTGTGAGAACTGAAATACTTGCTCTCCCATCTTCAACCACCACAGCTATGGTGCCCTTGAGCAAGGCACCAGTTCCCCGACTGCTCCCCGGGCACCGCAGCCATAGATGCCCACTGCTCCGAGTGCTCACGGTGTGTTTGTTCACTGCTGTGTGTGTGTGTGTACACTGGGATGGGTTTAATGCAGAGCACATAGTCCAGGTATGGGTCACTCCATATCTGGCCAACTGATCACTTTCACTTTCAAAAAGGCAAAATATTTTTTTTTTCATTATAAGTAATGCAATTACAATATATTGATGTTTTTAACCCCTTTGTGTCACAAAACACTTTTCAATCATTTTAAAAGTCCCTTTGTGTTAAACAGTTTTTGCCAATTTTCAAGCAAGTCAAGTCAACATATTCCAACAAAAATTCCAACAGTTACTTTTTTAGGAAAGTGAACACAGCAGGAGTCCTACAGGACAGTGAGTGTTCAGTCTGTAATCGATCAGTCTTGTCTGCTGTTATCCCAAACATCAATCAGAGAAGCTTCAGCTTGTGGCTCATTCAGCCATTTCCAGAGAAGAATAGCTAGTACAGCATGTGTCTCCATCTTTCACTTGAGCAGGAGCTTATGGAGACTATTCATCCAGCGTCACAGAGAAGACAGCTCTTTTATTAACTGTCAGCAGCAGCAGCAGCAGACTGACACTGATCATGAGTCCTGTGCTCATACACTCCCAAAAGCACCTCAGCATCTGGACCAATCTCACTGAAGCGCTCCTCTAAATCATTAATTCTGCTCATTTTATCACATAAGGACTGCTGCTTAATTCATGAGCCATGTATTTACGGCACACAAGACCCTTTTGATTCTCTGGTGGCTGGATCTTTTTCACATGATTCGAATTCATGGCTTTTTGCTTTTTCGAAAACATAAGATCCTCTGTTTAAATTGGAAACAAATTTCAGTCTACAAATACAAATGTCAATTTGTGTTAGTACAATATCAAATAAGAAATTAAATGTTGGGAATAAATGTATCAATTTTTTTATTCATTGGTTCACCTATGTCTGCAAAGTTTTTGTCCTGTACTCGTAATGACACCATAATGATGACCGTTGATGGGCCATTAGTTCGATCATGTCTGAGTCATGGTGCCTGCTGTCCTGCTTGTGTGCCATGTGCCGTGTTTTTCACCCAGCTTCAGATTGTTTTATTAAATGCATGTTGGATTTAGCACAGAAAGCAGCATCTTCCATCACACCACAGCAGTTTTGCATCATTTTGTTTCCACAGGTGTTTGAAATGAGAGCAAAGAGTACACATCGTAGAAAGGTGGATGTTTCATTCTGCACACATAGTCTTGCTTCATATCCCACCAGTCCTGTGCTGCCTTCAAAATCAACTAATTTATGTCTCATGTTAGGAGTTCTGTGCTCATGATGCAATTGGTACTGTTTATTGGCTAAAATGTCTCTGTAAAACAGACTTTCGTATAAGAAGCTGGTTTTCCCTGGTCTTTAGATTAGCTATTTGAAGACCAACGATTACTGAGGAGCTGGCTTTTAGGTTGATCTGGCTGATGATTCAACGGTTCGTTGCTTATGGACTGACGTTGGTTTTTGTTGTTGTGCTGCGGCTGTCTTTCATATCCTGCTCTGAAGAGATCATCACCTGTATATAGCAAAGATTTCACAAGCGTGATGTCACCCATAGGTTTTAGCGGAAAACAAATGAGGCTCAGAGCTTTGATAACTTGGCCACTTCGTTCTCGACAGAGCATTACTACAAAAGTTAGGCAAAACGAGCTTATTTAATAGATAAGAAATTATGAGAACGATAAGTGATGGAACACTTGCTCTCCATCTTCAGCAACCACAGCTGTGGTGCCCTTGAACAGGGTACCAGTTTCCCGACTGGTCCCTGTGGATTGGTTAAATGCAGAAATGCACAAATTCTGGTTATGGGTCACTTCATATCTGTCCAGCTGATCACTTTCTCTTCACCTTCACTCTACAGTTTTCTTTAAAATGTTTTGAAAAGGTAAAATCGTAACTTCTTAATTTCAGTTTTCCTCATTGTGGTGCTCAGTGGAGCCACCAGAAAATGTTAGAGGATGTTGTAAGAGGACAGGGTTGAGTAAGTTGATGATGGTGCCACAGAAATCTGTTTGATGATAAAAACCTTTTTTATATTTGATATACAGGTTTATTAAAGGATCTAGAAATATAAAAAAAAACTACATAGTTTTGAGCTCAGTATTATGTTGTAACTGAAGTTATGTCAGTATTGTCAGGAACACAGAGGCCCCAAGGGTAAGGGAAATGATGGTTAAAGAACAAAGAAGGATTGTTCCTTAAAAGGATTGCTGAAAAGTACTGGCAAAGTGTACACCAAAAAGTCACCTTCTCTCATTTATTGCATTCAGCATAATAAGCACAGTTTATAGTCTGCTCAGAGTGTTTTTTTTTCATGTTGTTTGCTGTTTGTGTACACTTTTGGATGCACAGAATAACATCTTACTAACTTGCCCTGGTGAAATTAAAGCAGTTAACGTATTTAATCAACTAGTTTGGCAGCAGAACTTTTCCTTCTTCAGATGAGACGCGAGTCTGTCCCAAAATACGACCTCATTTCTGGCCTTCTCAATGTCATCAAAGTGTGGACTCTAGTGAAGGGTATGATGCATCAGAAAAAAGTTTGCAGGACACTCTCACTAAGCAACAACAACTTTACACACCACTGTCTAACTTTGTTTTTTTGTTCTTTGTTTTTGCTCTACCAGATGGGTAATTATTTATAATATATCTCCCAAAAAATCCTTGGTGCTGCCCATTTTGATCCAGACCCTCTGACGTCTGATTCACAAACAGACTAGGACAGTGTTGTGTAGCTGAAAACTAAAATATTAAATGGAGCAGTGCATTACCAAAGCCATTTTCGCATTCATGCATCTGAAAGGGTACGTTTAAATCATTCACAGCTGACCTCAAATTTTGGCTTAAACTCTGATTTAATCTTGTTTCCCATGCAAAGCACAAGTTCAGCATTTTGTAATGCCCTACTTTTTCCAGCATTGGCAATTTGTCTTTGATTTCAGCACACTTAAATAAGCTCCACTTGAAACTTTTAGATTTAATGTAGTTCCATTTAGAGCTCATTTACGGACATTAATTAAAAAACAAACAAAAAAACAAACAAAAAAAAAAAAAAAAACAGGGAAATCTAGCCGCATTCCCAAATGCCCAACTCGTTTTATAGCTACATTTTGTTTGTACATTTTTTTAATTTGTATTTTATTTATAATATTTTACATTATTTTGTTATATTTTAAATCTGATCGTTTGTTCTGTAAACTGTTCAGCAAAACATTTTCATATAAACATTGGTCTGATTAAATCATCCAAGTTTTCAAACCTAAAATTATGGATGAGCTCTACTGGTAAAGTTTTTAGTGGTTTGTTTTTTGGAAAAACTTTACAATTGATCATAAAGGAAGTAAAGTCTGAAATGCAGAGTGAGCCAAAGGAAGGGTTGCCCCATTGACTGATGTATAACATGCTATATTTTCAATTTGATGCTATATGCCCTTAATTTAATTATTTTTTATGCAATTAACAAAACAACTATAATGCGCATATAGTGTTGTGTGTTGTCTTATTTTATGTATTTCTCAGTAGTTAACTTTAATTTAGAGTTTATAAAGCTGCCTTTCATTACTGATAGACGCAACCTGGAACATGAATCACGAAACTCCCAGTAACCCTACGTCACCGAATAAGCGCTCCATCCTCGCGTTCAGCATCCGCTTCAAAGATGCGCAGCACCGTCCCCGCCCCGCCCACTCCCGTCTGCGCTCTTTCTCCGCGTCTCCACCGCACATGCGCAGTCCAGCCGCCTCGGCGCAGCTCACTATTTAGCAAGGGGGAGCGCGCAGACTCAGCACCTGTCGTGTGAGCGTGGCCGGGGATTCGGTGGGAGGGGGCATTATTTGGCAGGGAGCGGCAGAGAGACGAGCATTTCCTAGATACCGACAGCAACGCGTGGATTCATTCCGCTTTCATCACCTCATAAGCGAGCCGGCGGATTTTTTGGGGCTTGTTACAACTCACTGGCTTGCTTTGAAAGCCGTTCTCTCGGAAATAAACACCACCTTCGCGTTTCCTCCTCGGACGTGTTTTGTTCCTGCACCGGGCTGTCATCACTGAAGGTAAGATCTATGGAAGCCACTCCAGAGCAAGAACCGTTATTAGATGTCAGAGATGCGAGGCTTGAGCATCCACGCGTGATCACGTTTAACAGCGGAAGAAATTAGACGGAAAGTCTAATGACAGATGAAAGAAATGTAGGTAACCCCCTGAAGCTTCGGGTTCATCCTTCGGGGGGATAATAAACATTTATTCCGGCTCCGATGTGGTGGCAGTGACTCCCACCAGCAGCCTGCTAGCATGCTGGCTAACCTTGCAGACAATATATATATATATATATAAATAAACGAACAGTTTGGAGAAACGGAATAAAATGCACGTGATCGCAGTCGTGGCTTTTGCTTTCGCGTGGGGTTTTGCGATGATAATTCTGGGGGTTTCATGGTGCGGTCTGTGAAAGACACCTTCCCCGTTCATTGTCGAGCGCCTCCCGTCTGTGTCCCGCTATTGTCTTCAGAATATAACACATTCTAGATCTGACTCGAGATGGAAGTTTGAAGTGCTATTTCAAACACTACTCTTTGTTTATTGGCAAAGTTTTGTTAACTTTAACTTCTTCCGACCAGAATTATTTTCTAAGTGTGGTGTATTTTAGTGTTCTAATTTAAGTGTTTTATTATTATGGTTTAATATGAAACAATAAACAAACAGTGTCAAGCTGTTTGTTAAATGTAATTTTCTTCATTGAAAATCTCAACATTAAAAATAAGAACTGGAATGTCTCTGTTATGTAAGATTACCTTTTATTTTGTTGAAGCATCCAAAGCCACAGAAAATTAGTTTAAATGGAGCTATCAATCTATCTATCGATCTGTCTATCGATCTGTTAAACGACTCCCTTTGATGCTAAGGTTATTTTTTGTTTTTTTGCAGATTGGCTGATTATAATTTTATCTTAGAATTGATTCGGTGTGTGCTGTAAGTTTAGTTGTAGTATTAGATGTTTGATTGCACAATAAAGGGAAAGATGTAAACTATAAAATTGATCTTTTTAAAATTGTGCACTGGGTGAGAGAGTTTTATTTGTCCTGTTCACATCATTAACAATATGAAAAGCCAACTTAAAGGTCCTTTCCACCAATGAAGGGGAATCATATTGTTCTTTTTTTAAATGTTGGAATCCGTTATAATGATTAACTATCCATCCATCCATCCATCTTCATGTCGGCTTTATTCCCTTTCGGGGTCGCCACAGCGGAATGAACCGCCAACTCACTGGCATATGTTTTACGCAGCGGATGCCCTTCCCTGCCGCAACCCATTGCTGGGAAACATTCACACACACATTCACACTTTAACACTATGGGCAATTGTTCTTATTCAATTCACTTATTCTGCATGTCTTTGGACTTGTGGGGAAACCGGAGCACCCGGAGAAAACCCACGCGATCACGGGGAGAACATGCAAACTCCACACAGAAATGCCACCTGCCCCAGCCGAGCCTAGAACCAGCGACCTTCTTGCTGTGAGACGACCGTGCTACCCACTGCGCCACCGTGACGCTCATGATTAACTATGGCTATGAATTATGAATTGCTCTTTAACCTCTAGTCTTTAACGAAAAGGCTCCAGTTTTCAGAGATCCCTTGCTAAACCAACACACTGAGCCTATTTTTTTGAGAACATGTAATAGTTGAAATGTCTTATGTTACACTCATCTGATGTCTCTGACCTGGGATTATTTGGTGAATTGCCTGTGAAGGGGTGTGGCAAGTGTGAAGCTCTTATATTTCTCACCTTCTCTCAATAATTATGCCAGAGTGTGCTGTTTGACAGTGTGCTGTTTGATACTCGTGTGCTGTTTTGTTTTGTCCTTGGCAGTTTTGTGGAAAGGTTGTGGTTAATGAAGGATGAAGTTTGTAGGAGGTTTGATGACATTAAAAGTTCACCAAAAAAGCTTTGTTTAGGCTGCTGTTAAAATATATTTTGAACAATTTTAATGAAAGGTGAAGAAAGCTTTCAATAACGGTATGTGAATTTGCCTGAAATTTAGCAATTCTAGCAGTTGTCATGGAGAAGCTGGGTGTTGGTTGAAAAAGTAAATAAAGAAATGAACTTACTTAAATAACCAGCAATTGTCCCGACTTGTGCAAAACTGTTATTACTATATTGTGTCTGTGTGTTTTTACCAATAAAACTTATTAGAAGCATATGCAACATAAACTATTTATTTAAATATAATGTTTTAACATCCTTCTCTAAACTTGACTACAGATATGGAAGTTTCAGAATTTTATTAGCCTTGTCTTGCTTACTGACTTGCTGTGTTGCAGTGGATTTGACTTTCTCGAGAGTAGAGAGTTGTAGCAGTAGCTGTAAACAGAAACTAAATGGGTGTGAAGGGCCAGCTTTGAGGCTGCATTTAGAAGCAGAGAGTTTGATTGACAGCGAGGTGTGCAGAGCTATTAGAGCTTCCACTCTCATGTTATGGGCTTCCCACAGCACTGGGAGTCAGTTTAGTCAAAGGAGGCTCACATGTTTGCTGTTTTCATATGGCATGACTCTGTTATTGTAAGCATTTCTCAGCTTCATCAGTAGTGAGCAATGGAAGCTATTTCAAGGTTTAATGTGATGACCAATTTAACTGTTGTTTTAACGCTTGAACGTCCTGATGGCACAGAGCTGAAATGCTTTGCATTGAGGGGGCAAATTTACCCTGTGTCAGCTCTTTGGGACGCCCTGTGTGCGTGATCTCATTCAATCTGGTGACTGTGGAGTCTCCATGCAGGCTGAGGCGAGGGGCTCTGTTTGCTAGACAAACAAGCAGCAATAAAGCACACAGCTGTCTAGTGAAATTTAGTAATATAAAGTGCGCTTCACTGAGTGAGGGGAATAATATCTGAATCTATTGAAATGTTTGTGAAAATGTAATGTAACGTTTGTCTTTCAAAAAAAAAATTCTGATAGCATTTTATGTTAGACAAATAAACATAGTTTAGGTGAAACAAAGTCAAGATTATTCAGAACAATGTTTCATTTGTATCTCCTATTGTTTATATAAAGTAAAAGTGAAAAATAAAAACTCACCATAGCTAAGCATAATGTTATCTTTGAAAATATTATATTACTTTCACTTTATTTATTTGTTTAACATTAAAAAATAAGGTAAATAATTGACAACAGATTTAGATGATGTTTAATTAAATTTAGCCTAATACTTGTAGAGATTCTGGCCAAATGTGCACACTGTTTTGCACACAAAATAGGCACAGTTTATGTGGTTACAAAAACCATTCTTAAGCTGTCATATTAGTGACAGTGCTTGCATAGAGGCATCTGTTATAAAAGTGTGCTCATCTAGGTATTTTTGTTTTGTTTTTGGCAATCCTCAAAAATATACAGACCTTCAACTACATTTTAAGAAATTTAAAAGATTGAGTCTGTTCCATTCTGGTAGCATTGTAAATTAGACAAATATTTAGAAGTCTAGATAATTTAGGTCAATGTCTCACTTGTATCTAGGATTGCTTATATAAAATAAAGTAAAAAAAAATCAGAAGTTACATCATACCCTAATACATGCTCCTTGTAAATGATCTAAATATTAGATTACGTTCACTTCTGTTTTTCACAGATCTTTCACAAGTCTTCACAAAAATTATTGTTGCTTATTTAGATATTTGAACAAATCTGTTTTAATGATTAAAATTCCGATTTTGGATGCACTTGATAAAATTAGGAATACTCTGATACATAGTTTTTCTAAATGTGTGTGCTTTTTTGCACCCAAGATAGTCACAGTTTATGTTGTTATTAAATCTAGTCTTAACCTTTTTGAAAGGCTAATGAAATAAGCACCTCCATAAACAGCATATATGGATCTGCTATAAAAGTGTGCTCATTTAGACCATCTTGTGCTTGAGCACCACAGGAGGATGCCCAGTTCTTAACATGGTGAATCAAACCATTTCCCCCTCAGTAAATAGCAGTTTTAGGCAAGGTGGTTTTGTTGTTATTGTAGGTACTCACTCATGTTCTTTGTTTAGCCGAAAGGTGTTAAATGTCAGCAATAACCCAAGTGCAAAAAGTCCCAGCATATACAGACCTTAAACTACTTTTTAAGAGGTGATTTGACCTTTCAGAGTCACCATCAAAGCAAACGGCCCAATCCTTTATAAACGTTGAATGCTGTTGTCATGCTGGCTGAAAAGCACTTTCCCAATGCCTGTCTGAGTGAGTGTAATGTCAAAAATGAAACTAGTCTTTTAGAACAGGTCTTCGCTATTTGTTGCAACAGTCCTCAAGCAACCTTTATCGATGATTGTAAAGTGCATTTAAAAAAATTCTCTGTCCACATAATTTAAATTTTTAGTAAAAGCAAAGATCTATATCTTTTTGTATCTTGTAAACAAATAATCTTCAATGTGTGATTACTAGTGTCATGGTTTTGTGCTAAACATTTGTTTGTTCCTGTGTTGGATTTCCTTTGCAATTGTGTTTAGTCCACTGAGAAATAATTGGCATTTGCTTAAAGCATAATGTATTACTTAAGACATATTTATACATTTAAGTTGTATTTTCAATAGTGAAATATTTTTAGTAAATATTAAATTTAATACGAAACACAAGTTTGAATCAGTAAATACATGTCTAGGTTTTATAAACATCTGAATCTTTGTGTCACTGTCTTAAGTAAAATGTGCACTAGTTAATAGTTTATCAGGTATACCAGTGTTTTTAACTTCACAATTTAAGATTTGAAAAGCTTTTCATATTCCTATTTAATGACTTTACACTTTAGTTCTCTGAGAAACTTCGCAAATATCACATTGTGATGAAAATAAAGCTGGGAATTAAAATTTTTATGGTAAGACATTAAGTTTTTATGGTCTTTCTGCCTATCAAGTAACTCACTACGGATCCAATTAGGAAAACCTTAAAAATACAAACTAGTTGAGAACTTTTCGAAATAGAAGTGTGATTGTGTTAATCCACGGCAAGTCACATTAAGATTTTAGGAGATGAAGGATATTGTAAAATAAAAATGCTGTGAGAACGTCTTTAGCGTTTCCTTCACGTCTTTAGTCATCACAGATGAGAAATCTGAAACTCTCAACGTCGGCAAGTGTTGTCTTGGAATTTGGAATGACATCATTAATATACATTAGAGACTTAATGTTCATCTTTTGGAGTTGTATCCCTTTAAAACATCATAACACTTAAAAAAATATTAACATGTATGCAATGATTTCTGCCTGCTGAAGATTGTAACCAGCAAGATGTCACTTATTTTGAAAGCATCCTGTATAATCCGTTGGGTGTTGGCGCTTGCAGTGATTTGCTGCAACAGTTAAGAATAACAGATATGTGAGGCAATTGACCAAAATAAGAACCATAATCCGCTTTGGTTGCCATAAACATGTTTATTGGATTAGCAAATCATCCTATTGTCGTAGGACGACTTACTTTAATAAAAAACATACCCAATGCTTGTTTTTACTGCTTAAGAGTTTAGTCTTTATTTTGTCTACTGAACAAATATGGGTACACATTTGTGTTTTTTTTTTTTCTTTTTTTGCTTCCATCTCCAAAAATCCATCAACCTCCAACGTCTGTCTGATCTTTCACAGTATCTGCATGGTTTTCAGCATTAATTAACTTTCCTAATTAATTTTGGTTGCTTTAGTCAAAAAACATTTTAAGGTCAATGAAATTTGTGTTTCTGCTTGCTGTCAGTATTCAAAGTACTGAGGTAGAGATCAAGTGAAGGGACCAATGTTCAAACATCACAGTGTTTTAAGCAAGCTGAGCACTTTTCCCTCCATTTGAGGGGTCAGCAGTTGCATCATCGGACAGATGGTCACATCCGTTCCTGAGCGGCTGGAGTTCTGTTTCTGAGAAATCAATAGAGCTGCAGATCTCTGCGAGAAACCTGCAATTTAAGAACCTCTGAAACACTGCAAGCTTGAGATTTGATAGACGGTGCTTTGATTGGGGCTTGTATTCAGATGCGGTGAACTAAAGTGTTCATAGAGCGATATCAGAAAAAAAACTGATATAGTACAAAAAGGATCAGGACTTCAATTTTTTGTAATCTATTTTAAAAACAGACATTTCAGCCTTTTTAAAGAATGTTTATTTCTTATTTTAAATGATTTCTGTTTTGTAGAAAATAAAACAAAGTAAATGGAAACTTTGTCTTAGATGTTATTCAAGCTCTAATCCAGAGGGCACCTGGGGTTCTAAGCCTGTGCACTACCAACTGTGCACTGCCTGTTGTCATGTAGTTTTAGATTTAATTTAAGACATGAATACAATGTATCAGGCTGTTAACAGGCCATTTACAACCTTTATTTTATTAGATAAGGGCAAGCTTTACACCAAAAGGTAACGATAGTCAGCAATGTTCTGGATATAATGGCACCTGTTCAATCAGCAGGCTATCCAAGAATGCAACACAAGTATAATAATATGAATACAAGTCTGTAATTAATGAAAACTGATAGATTTGATAAAATAAACAGATTTTACTGATTGTTTTTGAAGTGTGCTTAGAGAGTCATTTATTTTGGCACCGGTATCCATATATTATTCACTTTTGCCAACTTAGCAACTATGGCACTAAATTTAGAGACACTTCAGACTCACCAGGCACTTTTTAAAACAATCTAGCACCTTATTTTATTTGGTGAAGATGGAAAACAAAATCTATCAAAAAGTAATGAATGCTGCACCATGAGGTCAAAAGTTACCACTGTTCTCTCTGTAATTGAGGAAGTATTTTTAGGGTGCCTCGTTTCCCCTAGTGGCCAGGATAAACAGTGTATGGCTGTTTTTTTAGAGCTTAAAATCACAGAGCTGTATCATCCATCATTTACATTTGTATGTATACTTTTACTGTTTATTCAGTATTTCCTGTAGTTTTATTTATTTATTGGCAATATTCATTTTCTTTTTTTAACTCTGTATATGCTCTGTATATTTTTATGGAGCAAAGCTTTTTTGTAAATGTACAAATTCATGCACATGATGGGGTATTTATGCAGGTTAGATGATGTCTTCTAGCACATTTTGGGTAGCCAATTTTAGCTTTCATAATAGTTGAAGGTCAAGTTTTCCTGTGCATTTAGTGAGATTCAACAAATGCACTGAAACACAGATTTATGGTTATTTTACCATCCATGAAAGTGAAAAGATTTATATAGTAACATTAATATTTGTGCCTTAGTCTAACTTGGTTTTCTTCTTAGACTTCCCCGTGGAGCAAAACAATATTGATTTAAACTGTTAGAGCTTTGGACATGCTCTTCCTGCTTTGATCAAATAAAATGTGAGCATTCTTTTGAGATGGATCATTGAAGTTTTTTGCCAAATCTTTCGGGATCTGATGGTAACTTGCTGAGAATGGGAGCCATTGCTCACATGATGAGTAACTAGTGTGTCCTACTGTTTAATGGATTATGAATTTGGTGCACTATCCTCAAGTCACGTTGACAGTGCTTTGGCCCTCTCTTGCAGATTAAAATGAAAGCTCCAGGCTCATGAATCATTGCTCATGGTATGGACCTACTAAATTATGTTTGTTCAAATGCCAAAGTGGTATGAAAAACCTTAAGGACGAGTAAATTGAAGAATTTGTGTGAGCTAATTCGTGAACAGTTTTTCTCTGAAGTACTGAAATGAGCTGTCAGCGTTTATTTACCTTTCTCCAGAAAAAGGTGGCTCAAATGGTGTTATCTTAAGTTTGCAAATGAAGTTGCAGCTTAGCATGATTTGCCACTGTTTGTTGGTTTTGCACTGTGAGGGTGGGGGATGGACTAAATTGTGTATACGAAACAGTTTTAATTATTATTATTATTATTTGCTGCAGTTTCTTTATCCCTAGTATTTATTACTAACATTTATCATCTGTCTAACTGAAACTTATCTAAAAATGTCTTTTCAAATGCACTTTTTTTTTCTTTCCCTCATTTAATGTTTAACCTTGGGCGGGCAAAGTCATTCCTTTTTTTCTAACCGAGATGAGCCTAATCAGTGGAATCAGAAGTGTTGCATTAAGGTTGTAGTGGAGTGGATTCTTACCAACACAACATTTTTAATAACACGTTTAGTCACAGAACAGACGTGTCAAACCACAACTATGTGAGATTTATTGCTACAGATGCGTTGACACGCTCACCTTGTACAAGCACAAAAAATGCCAGTTTAAAAAAAGAACTGTTTAAACTTTCTCGTTTATCTGTGGCTCAGAGCGTAAAATAGTTGTTGGTATAGCCTGGTGAGAGAATTTTCGTTTATAAAAGACTTAATTCATATCTTTTGTGAGGGTTGTGTTTGCCAGCCATTAAAAGGAAGCGCTGAACTCTGAAGTCTCAGCTCGGAGCTGAAAGAAGTTTCTGATTGGTTAATTTTACTTCAATAGGTGAAGAGTGCTGCCCTCTACTGGATAGTCACACTCTCTGCAACATTTCAGATTGTTTTACCTGGTTATGTGTGTACACAGTTTTTTTCTTCTTTGCGTGCACACCATTTTTTGGTAAACAGGTTAAGAAGAAAAATGTTTTAAAAAATAACCGGGTACATGTGTGAGAAACTAAGCTATTAGAGACATCATGCACGTAATGTTGGTAAAATGCTCACCCTGACCCTGTTTTACGTGGCAGCGTGTGTTTATCTAGGTATTAACCTCATTTTGAGTATAATCTGGGAATACAGAAAGATGAACACACAATGTGAATGATTCTATACTTTAATTTATTTTATAAATAAAGTGTAGCTATGGCTATTTCAGGAGTATTGATCTTAACCAATAAACTAATGGAAGTAATTTTACTCCAGTATTCAAAATTACTGTTTTTAATCAGAAGCAGGCAGTTAAAGAGCATCTGTCCATCGCAGAAAATAGATGAAATATAAAAACGTCATTGTTTATAACTTTGGTGGAAAGGGAGATTGGATCCCCTGCTTTTATTGGTGCCCCCCAAAATCTTTTTTGGTTTAATTTAATAATGTGTGAAAACTTACTATTTGCAAGGGTTATTTATTGAGTATAGAACATGTATAGACTGGCTCAGTGATTATTTTACGTTTTTGCATCATTGTATTACTTAAATTGGCATTTTGACACTGTTGATCTCTTGGTCACCATGGTACCAAATGTTACCAAATGTTTTTCTGAACAGTATAGCATAAGCAAAAAGGTGAGAGGATGAATACACTGTCTTGCCATGTTTTGTGGTAGTTACCGAAATAATAGTAATTACACGGCCCACCGTGTACCATTATATTTTTTGACAATGTTTTTCCTAGGTTATGGATAAATATGATTTGTCCCCACAATCATTCTATGTGCTAAATACAGTGAAAGTTATAGCCATATTACGACTCAAAATCATCCCAGAAAGGACATCAACATCCCCATAGAGTTTTTGAGTCGTATACAGTATTTGCAAGTTTTATACATAATTTAAACCTCATTTCTAAACCAGAAATACGTGTGTAAATGAAAGAATGCCATTTATTTAGCATCCACCCACATAGAAGATATTTAGATTTAAGTAACTAACTGCTACATGTGTTCAGTAACTTTTTTTCTGGTCAGTCCATTTGTTTTTGTTTGTTTTTATTTTACTACTTTTTTGTTATGAAGTATAAAGAGGAGATTTGTTCTAGTGATTTGGTTGAAATTTTTGGACACACTGTCCGAACAACAAATACAAAAGCTAGCTGGATATAAAGGGTGTTTACTTGAGGCAAAGAGAATGTTGCTGGTATAAGGGCACTAGTCATTATTTCCTTCAGCGCTTCATGTAAGGGTGCAGACGGTGCTCAGTTGATAATAGCAATGTTTGCCGCAGGCTTTGGGAACATCTGTGTTTCTGCTCGGTCAGAGACGGAACGCAGCCGTGAGCTCTTTTTGTGTGTGTGAATGAGGATTAGTCAATCAGATGGATGCTTCGGCGCACACTGCTCTTGAAAGGAAATGTGTTTGTCTGCTTGTTAGTCTTTCTCAACTGCTGTAGGTTGACATGTCTGTGACTTTGCTTTCTATTACTTTTTAAAGAATAGAATGAACACAATCTTCTAGATTATTAGTTTGAATCCAAACGTTTTCAGTCATGTGAAAGTGAGATCAAGCTGTACTATTTGTTGTTTCAGCTACTATTTGAAAAAAATGTGCAATGTGCTTTTCCTTTCTACAGTATGTGTTGGTGAATTTCAGCGAATTCAGCGGACTCCTCTCACCCTCGATATGGAGTCTTTAAACCTCTCTCTCCAGACAGGAGGCTACGCTACAGCTAGGCTAGGCTACGGGACCTAGAACTACATGCCTAGTTACCGCCTTAAATATTAGTTTCATGTCCCATTATACCACTTTAGTTTTACTTCACATTATATTGTTTTCTTGTTTTTATTCTATTGTTTCCTTCACACTTTAGTTATTACACTTGGTCACATTTTATGTTTTTATGTTTCTGTATGCACTAAGTCACTGAAGCAAATTCCTAGAAATGTGGAAACCTCTTAATTTCATACAAATATTTTGGTTCGGAAGTCAACATTTCAGCATTAGGTCTTGTTGATTTACAATATACAGTTGGTGACTTCTAATCTGTTGAACCTACAGGAACCAGTTTCATATTACGAACAATGAGAATTTTAACCATTAAAATGGTATCCCTGCATAGTTTTGCCTAAACAGCCTGTTGTGTGATATATATATATATATATATATATATATACGTTTTAAAGATCATAAATACTTTTTAAAGTTGACACTTTTGTCCCAATTAGGAATGTGGTTATGACCATTTTGGGATTGTTGTTGCTTGCTGGGGAGGTGACTAGCACCTGCCTCAGTCAGTGAGACTCCCTGGGGAGTGGGCAATGCCTGTTTACCCACCCTAATTCACACTAGAACTTTGTGAAGCTGCTTTACAAGCAACTGCTAAAATATCGATTGATTGATTGATTGATGAAATGTATAAATGTGTTTGTAAAATACATGAGAAAAAAGCAAATGAAACCTAACAAAAATCCCTAGACATTATTTGTGTCTGTCTTGAGGCTCCCCACTCTCTGCTTCTAGAGATTAGATAGGCAAGTTGCAGGCCAGGCAATGAGCTAATGCCGAAACACTTTAAATGTTGCTGTACAATTTTTTGTACTGAACTTGGCAAAGTTTAAATAGGAGGAGATTGGTAAGGAATGTGATTTTATTGCAGAGACAGTCTAGTTCACCGTGTTGGGTCTCTCTGGTGATGCACACAAGCACTGATTGAGTGCTTCTGTACATCTGAAATCAACATTCAAAACACATTAAATGTATAAATAATGATTTTTTTTTAATTTAAAACCTGAAGTATTTAAACTGTGGCCAGTCTCCCAGTTCAGCTGTTGTGATAACAAAGGCGTTCTCCAGCCAGTTCACATTGTGAAATATTCCCTAGAGTAAACTGCTAGAATGCTTTGAACTTTTTTTCATAATTGTAAGTAAAAACTATTAAAAAGGAGTTCACTTCATTGCACACACCTGCGACCTTCTGTTTGGTAAGGCCTTTTGAAAGGAACTGAACTGGCAACCTACTGGCTGAGAAGCAGTAGAGCTAACAAAGTTTGGGTTTTTGTCTGAATGAACACCTCACCATCAGCCTCCGACTTGTTCCAGAGATCTCCTCTACAGTGTGATCCACTGATCTGCTCCGTGAGCTTTCTCTACTTTGTGATTCTCACTTTTTTGTGAATTTAAGCATTTGTGTTTGATTGAAAGATGTGATGAACCACTCTGTAAAATAATACAGTCGGTATTATTCAGTTGGTAATAGTCTAAACCTGCTGTTCATTCTTTAGGTGCTCCCCTGTCTTTGAGTGATCTTCCATTAAACAAATCACAAAACAGAAAAAAGTAAAGTAGAAAGTAGATTTTCTGGTACCGCCTTGTGTACCCTGTGTACCGTGTGTTATGTTACCCACTTCATTTAAAAAGTGCACAGTCATAGCAGAAAATGTGACCCCCTCCCCCCATTAGAAAATGGCCTTACCATAGATTTTGAAAGATATTTTCATACTTTTATGAAATTATGAATATTTTTTTGTTTGTGTAATGTTTAATTCATTTAAAATATAATTAGACACTGCCTGGATTTGCCACCTGGGTTTGCAAATAGGTTTAAGGCTAGTAACTGCATTGGTGACTCACCAGGCAACACGTTATTTAGCCTGGTCCAAAGAGTTGCTGCTCATTTCTTAAACCATGTAGAAAAGTTATTTTGTGGTCATTGTTAAGATGTTTGAGAAAGCGTAAATCATGCATCAAGCAGAGAAAACATCTAAGTAGAATGCAGAACCTACTGTCACACATTCAGTCACACTCTGCCAACATCAGGTCAAGATCTTGATGAAAAATGAATGCAACACTGAATGAAAATAAATCTTATGTCATTACAGAAGCTCATTGATTATGGCACGCATTTGATCTGGCATGGTTTCAAAGCTAAAGGGCTTCCAAAAATTGTCTGACTTTTTTTTTTTGCCCAGGCAGTGTCATTTTTCTATACAATTTCATCTTTAATGAGGCCTGTTTGTAGAAAGTAAGTAAACTTGAAAAGTGAGCAATAAATGGAAATCAAACCAAAGAGCTTCCATGCTTTCAAACCATGTTTAGTGGCCGTTAATTGTTGTCTGATGTCTTAACTGTGCTTTTATAATTATTTAAGTCATGAATTGAAAAAGATGGCAGGGGTTCTGGAAGAAACCAGCAAGCTTAAGCCGGGCAGACACTACATGGTTTTTAGCCCCTTTTTGTCACAATTTTTCCATCATACAACAATTTTGTGGATTTACTCGAGTTTCTGGCCCATGTGTTGTTGCTCGCACAATGTAAAAAGCAGCAATTAACACCTCACAACAGCTCCCGACCCACAATTTACGGTGGCAAGAAAATCCAACAGATTACGAGCTGATTTAATGCAATATCTCACTCTAGGCATGCACAAATTGGTCTTACCAGCCATTTCCTTGTTCATACACCTTTCATCTTTTTACTTGTAATAAATTGTTCAGTATTTCTACTGAGTGGTTTAGATTCCACAGGCTAGACAGACCAGAGAGGTTTAGCATGCTGATAGAGAGCTACACTTTACTGTGTTAACAGTCCAGCAGTAATTAGACTGCCAGCAGTCACTTAATACAGTCACATGGAACTCTTAGTTTTATCCAGATTCATTTTAATTCAGTGCCAGTTAGGAGATTAATCATTCAGGCAAAACACTGGGCAGTCACTTTTGAAATCCATGGTGTTGCACATCTTTAATAAGAACCTTGGTGTCGTGCAGTGACTCCTTAATGATCAATCTGCTTTAGTTTCACAGCCTTCGAAAAAAACGTATTTCAGGACTCCCTGCAGGATTGGCTTCAGTAAATTGCTGAGAGACTTTCTGATCATCTGTGATTTGGGTTTAAAAACCTCTCGTGTGGAAAATGTGAATTTTTTTCACACAAGTATAATGTACTTCTTGTTGATGTGAAGTACTGAAAACTGTTGATCAAGAAATAATTCTCACCTATTTGATTAGACTAGATACACAGTAAAACCTATAGAGTTATATTGACACTGCTCTTAGTCTATTTGGTCCTACTCTAAATAGAGTTAAATTAACACTGAACTTGTCAACCTGAACCATAATGTGTTTACGTTAAACTCTTATTTTTTGTTACAATGTGATGAGGAAAATAGTTTTTTAAATAGTGAAATACAACCCTTTATCACATCATACAAGTTTTTTGTGAATAATCAATAGTTTAGATGATATGCTCATTGAGGATTTAACTCAGTTTAAGTGTTTTTGGTTCACTCTATTAAGAGTGTATTTGGTCCTACTCTGAATAGAGTTAATTTTACTCTCAGGATTTTACTCTGTAGGCATCTTGAACTTATCTAATGCTTACACAGAGACGGACACCAACTTTTCTCAGTCAGCTACTTTCATATGCGCTGTACACAGAGAAATCTAGTCTAATTTTCTTTTACTGATTTCATGTGGTCCATCTATTTATCAAGTTTAATGAACTCTAGCCATGTTAACTGTTGCTAAATGTATTATTCACAATAATTTTTAAAGGAAATAAAAAAACAGGAAGTTTGTAGTTTTACATAGCGAAATGCAAACTTTTACAACAAAACATGTTTTTGGTGGAAAACCATCGAGGATGATGATAGCCTTAATTCATGTATTATTTGTACAATTTTCAGGGCGTTGTTGGTCCTATGCGGGATAGGTTTAAGTTACTGGTTTAAGAGTGATTCAGAAGAGTGCCCATTCACATTAGACACAATAATCGACTTGTATTTATCCGGTGTATGAACACAATCCAGCATAACATTGAGGCACACATGCATTGGACACGAAAGTTAACATGGTCGGGAATGCGATTTGAGGCAATCATTTGTCTTTATATAAGTTCACTTCTTGTTATAGCACCCATCATTTCAACTAAATAAGATCAATGAGACAGAAATATTTATCATTGCTGTTACTTTAATTTCTTTCACCTGGCTGCTTTAAGCTTGTTTGTCAACCATGATTAAGAGACCAGACGGGCAGAAATGCGACTTTTGTCCACATACAATGTCGTAAAGGTAAAAAAGTCGACCAGACTGAGTTTACATTGCAAAAAATATGGTATGTATCAGATTCAGGACCACATATGAAAGCGCCCTTGCTAGATTTAGAAAAAAAAAAAAAATCAGATTTGAGCCGTTCAGACTGTCCTGAAAATGTCAGATACAGGTCACAGGCAAAAAAAAAATCTGATTTCGGTCACTTTGGGCTGCAGTCTTAACGTAGCCTAACTCTTCTCAGTTTGTGGAGAAAGTAGAGGCGTGGTTGTTTTCTTTACTGGTGTTATGGTGTTTAGTCCATGAGAGAGAGACATATTTGGTTTTGCTCACTCTCTACTACTGCACCATTGATGGTCAGTTTGAGCTCTCCAGGAGTCCACTCCTTCATCTATAACCATGTGATAGAGGTACCATTAATTATTATTATTATTATTATTATTATTATTATTATTATTATTATTATTATTTTATTACATAATCCCTATTAAGGTAGAGGTAGAGATCATCTGTGCATTTGACAGTTAGCAGTTGTGGTCTGGTGGATAAGTCACTGGTCCGATCTCCAGATCTCCGAAGTTGAATGGGACATTACTAATAAAGTACTTGCTCTCTGGTTCCCGGCTGCCCACTGCTCTGGTGTGTGTTCACAGTGTATTTTTTTTCACTGCTTTGTGTGTTCATTGGGTTGGGTTGAATGCAGAACACACATTTTAGAAAGGGCTACACCATATCTCCATACCAATTTTAATTTATACATTTGGCAGATGATTTAGGCCAAAAGCGACTTACAGTAGGGGAGAGACCATATGCAATTTGTTACACAATCAAAGTCTGTCTCAGCTTGCTCATAATAGAAATTGTATCAAATGATCAATAAACCATAGCAGGAAGAAAATAGACAGTTTTTTAAAAGTAGGTGTTCCCTGAAGAGAAGAGTTTTCAGTTCCTTTTTGAAACTGCTTTCTGTGTTTGTGCAGAAAGAAGGTTAAAAAAAAGCTTAATGTAGACCACTGTAGCTCCTTTAAATAATAGAAGGGTGTGATAAGAGTTTAAAAAAAATATATAAAATTCCACATACAAATATAAGATTTACACATTTTCTGAGGTGCTCTTTCACCTTTCTTCTGAAAATAATGTTTAACTGCATTAACTCTGCTGCGTATGTGTGTTTGCTCTGATGTTTGGCACAGATTAATCTAAGCTTTAATCTTCGCCGCTGCAAGGCAAGATATTTGGGAGCTTGCTGTGAATAAGTTTGGTTTTAAATTTAGGATGTAAGACAGTAACATGCAGAACAGGATCAATTATCCTTTGATGTTTCTTGCATCCTCAAAATCCATCATACATTCTGTTTCTTTTTCATATCTTTTATGACTTATGTACCCTAGACATACACTTCCCTGAAGACACTTGCTAAAACATATTAAGGTCAGTTTTAGGAGGTGGAGTGGACAAAAGAGGTCAAGGATGGCTGGTTTGCCTATAGTTTTCTCTATTTGTGTTTTTTTTTGTGAGAGTAAAGGGGTTAGGCCAGATTAAACCACCGTAATCCTCTTCAAGTGTATTCACATCAAATGCAGTCACATGTTCAGAGAGTAGATGTTCTCTTTATTTAAATCGCCTAATTTGAGTCATTTTTAATGAACCAAATTTACCGTGCAGTAAACAACAAAACAACAAAACAGGAAAACAAAAATTCCATTAATCAAGATTGCGTTGATTTGTAGATGGATTACTGTGATACACAGATCAATATAAGTGGCATCGGTGATCACACCTTTTTGTCCCTAGATGCAATCACCTTTTTAGGGTCGTAACAAAAGTGTTCTCCTGAAAGTATTATTTACCACTGGGTTTTCTCACCACACCAGTCGGTTGTTGTCACATGCCACCTTCGCTCTCTATAAAAGACTCCACTCCCCAGAAGCCTGGGGCCTCTACCATGAACGTGACTTAAAAAACTCAGTCTTAGCGGATCGGCTTTGACTTGGCAGATCCTAACCGTTTAAGTCAGGCTTAATAGGTACCATGAAACAGCTAATCAACTTTCTTTGTCGAGTCAGCCTCTAATCCTTAAGCTATGATTAATTCACAGGCGCGTGCACGTAATAGACTGACATTGGCACTGAATAACCTATCACGATGAACATGGGTAGAGCCAAATAATTTTTTTCACTGCGGAGGAGGAGCAAGAGAATGAAGTTAGAAAATACGATGCATATTTTACATATATTTTTGAGTCGTAATGCTGTAGTTGCTGCCAAAGCCAGACAAGGTTGTTGGTAGAAAATTGCTGATTTCGTGAAAACAATGTAAAATAAGCACATTCTGTTTAATGAAATATAATGTGTCATGCGTTTGATAACGATAGCATATTTTTAGTGCGTTAATTCCAGTATGTTTTATTGTTTTGTCATGCTAATGTGTTTATGGTTGTGAATTAAATGCAAATGAATGTTGCATTTAAAAGGTGTATATAATTGTTTTTCCTTTTTTGGAAGACATAACCTCAATGCAAAATGATCATTGTAGCAGATAAAAAATAAAGGTCTGGAGCAGTGCAGTACAGTAAGGGTGGGACTTCTACCTGTCACATTGTGTATGCGGAAAGAAGCTCGCAAATATAAGCTGTTCTTTCCGTGTCAGGAAATGCTTAGGGATTTTGTCTGTCTTTAAATACTCATCTCGCTTTAAGTGTGTGTTTAACAATTTGCGCACAAATATACTCAGGATTGGGAAGTAAATGTGAACCCATTGTTACTAACGCTGGAATGGACCAGGGGAATCCAACTGTTTGATTAAAACATTTCATAACCTCTGATTGGACAGATGTAAGCTTGCTATGTCTAATCCTGAACTATAGCCAGCTCCGGAGCAGGTAACCCGTCCGGTGTTAGTAACTAGGTTGACAAAGATCAATTAAATCCTTGATCGTTTCATAGTACCCAAAATTGAAGATTGGTGCAAACTAATCTTAAATTAAGCTGGCTAACCAGTCCGTACTGTACAATAAACAAAGCACAGATGTGATTGACAAACATATACAGCCAATCAGGACACAATGCACTAATCAGGATGCAGGTTACAGTGTTCTGTAAAATAAGGCATGCAAAATTGAACAAAAAAGGAAAATTTGCGAAGCTACGAAAGACGAACTAACATGATAATCAAAATGGGTTTTTTCACTTTTTTTCAGAAGGAAAATAATTGGGGGAATGAATTCAAAAATATGTTTGAAATGTCAGAATTATATGTTGAACCTACTCAAAACTAATTTTGTGAAATACCAAATGTTTTTGCTCAACAGTTGTATGATGATGAGTCAACAATTTTTTTTTTATCAAGTCAAGCGAGTATTTTCACTTTAGCAGTCAAGACTTAGCTTTTCTCTTCATTAACAAGTCACATACGAAATAAGTAGTGTGGCTCCATCAACCCACTAACCCTTTCTGACTCCAGGGTGATGAAAATGCATGCGTGGAAGTGTTTCTTTTCTGCTATTTCTAGCTCCTCATTGTTGGCCACTGGTATTATCATCCTGGCAACCAGGCACAAAAAGCGTAATTATTCCTCTTCCCATTTCCGCAAGATAATTGAAGCATTATTCGGTGATAATGGAAGTGGAATAGATCTGGCTCAGCTTGGTTCCGGCACGCTTTACTGGAGGCGGCTGTGTGAGGGACTGGTCAGCTCTGTGAAAAGAGCCTCTATTCTTTGATACACGAGAATGTGAAGATTTTCTCATTGTTATAAAATGCTTTGATTGTTCTATGGTCGTTCTTTTCCTTTACATAAAGCTGGTGCTATAAGAGAATGATTCTATCATCCTATCAAAGATAGGATGTCACTAGTTCTGTTGATTTGAGTTTTCAATTCATTATGAACTAATTTTGCAGAAGGACACTTGATAGACAAGTAAGTTTTATATACAATTCCCTTTTCCTAGATTTTTGCACACTTTACTAACAAAGTTTGTTAGTGCTCTTGTAAACGAAGAGCTTGTACGAAATAGAACCCGCTCTTTTTATTCCATCAAATGTATTTTTTTAGACATTTTCATTATCAATGCTTTTTTAATTGATTCAGATTCGGTCAGGGCCTCATTGCGAGGCATTGTTTAATAGTTATTTTATACTACTCCTAGCTCTGCTTGAAATTTTTTTGAGATTCAGATTTTTCAATACACAAACACATACAATTTTGTGCAACATTTTGTTTAATTGAACACACTATGCCATCACTCATTTTTTTGCACACTTAGACATTCAATTACATTACACTAATATGTTTAGATTTTATTGTTCTAATACGTAGGAGTTGACATTCACACTCCGTACCTTCACAGACTGTTACTAAAAATCTTTTCGAAAATGTTCATCCCCAAAGATAGCATTCATTACCCAACCTGGACATGGATGGTTTTCAAAGATTTATAGTGTAAAGTCCTTTATCACAGCGTGATGGTACTCAAGTAGATATAATATTAGATTTTCAAGTTTAGATTCAAAACATTTTATTTATTTCTGTTTTAAATAAATGACTTTCTCCTTTTGCCGTCATAAGATTGTGACATGTGATTAAATAACATAACCTATTATCTGATGACACACACACGTACACACATAGTTGTGCTTATGAACCTCCATGTAAAGTTCCTTTATAAGGATTATAATTAGGCTTTTGGAAGACTCCAGCAAAAAATAAATAATAATACATTTCTTAAAAAGCTACCTTAGCTTGAAAACAAGCTTACCAACTTTAACATTGCCATACATCTGTACACTTGATTTAATGGGTGAAATTGGTGTAAAACTGAATCGAAATTTTGTCAAAAACGTGCTGTTTAGATTTTGTGAGTTTGACATTGTGCTTCAAGAAGACTGAGACTGTATGTGGCCTCTACTGAAGATGTACTGACAGCTCCAGCAAAAAAAAGAGATAATTTAGACACTGTTTGAGCATTTGGATATGATCATACACCTGGCTCTTTTGTTTAGAGAGTGTGTTTGCTTAGAAGTATAGGAAACGAGTGACAGCAGCTGGCGATTATGTGATCCTGTTTATACTGTAGTTGATTATGGTGAGGAGGTACAAACTCATTTGGTTTATTGAAACATGCTGAAGTAATGTAAGTATTTATACAGGAAACATATTTCCACCTCTTCAATGTTTTCACAGAACAAACATTCAAGATAATAGTCCTCAGATATAGATCTTTCTTGACTTTAGCAAGATTTCAGTCCAAACTAGTGTGACTAATATTAAAAAAAAAAAAAAAAAAAAAAAATATATATATATATATATATATATATATATATATATATATATATATATATATATATATATATATATATATATATATATATATATATATATATATATATATATATCCTTATATTTAGAGCACCCCAAATTAAATGATTACTAACTTATTGTAAGAGAGTAGAAGTTTAATGATCAAGGTGATTGGCTGGAGATTTGAAGGTTGGTGGTTTAGTCCCCAGATCCCCAAAGTCGAGGGTATAGTGAGTGACGAAAATCTTGCTCTACATCTTTAACCACAACTTTTTTTCCAGTTTTCCTAACACTAGTGTGTGTTCTTACTGTTGTTGCTCAATGCTGTGTGTACACTGAGGTGTGTTGAATGCATAACATATTTTCCAGGTTGAATCACTCCATATCTTGCCAAATGATCCCTTTCAAATTTTTATTTTATTAGATATTTTTTGTTAGTTTATCCAGAGCGGCATGATGGTGAATGCAATTCCTCACACAGGCCCATATGTGGTGGTTACTGAAATATTATTCAATAAGTTCCAGAACACACAAGATATTTAAAACTAGATTTTTTTGTTTCATGTATTTGTGATCATGGACCATAAGTTGTTTGGTTGAGTAGAGATTAATCGACCAACTGGAGACAACAGAAAAGTCTTTGAAATACTTTATTACAGGCTGATATGTTTCACTAATTGATTGCAAGCTTCAGGTGAAATGGTAGTAAAGTGACTAGTTGGCCAGATATGGAGTGACCCATACCCAGAATGTATGGGTATTTGAATTCCAGTGAACAAACACAACGTGAACGCAGTGGGCAGCCATGGCTGCGTTGCTCGAGGAGCAATCAGGACAGTCAGACGGATGTTGTAGATGGGAGAGCAAGTCCTTACTCACACCATCTTCAACTTTGGGGACCAAATCATCAACCTTCAGATCTCCAGTTGATCTCTTTATCCACCAAGCCATAACTACCCTCCAAAAATTGTAATTGATGTGCGCGCATCAGTGTTTTTACACTTAGTTTTTACACAGGGTGCAATGGGAAACCAATTACAAGAAAATTACTCTCTTGAGTTTGAGAGCAGCAGTTCTATATCATTTGCATTAGAAGAACCACATTGAGCAGCTGTTGAGTCTTGCATGCTCTTGTTTACTTTAGGATTGGTCTATCCTTAAAAGTACACATAAATCTAATAAAAAATAAACAAATAATGAAAACAGAATAAAATAAACGAAAAATAATAACTCCTACTCCTACGTGAGGTGATGTGGGGAAGTGTCTGAAGAGGTGGTAAGAGAGAACGGATGATAGCAGAGGAGAGCCATGAAAATACGCTTTATAAAAAAAGCAACACGAAAAATATTCCTGAATTTAGGACAACATGAACCCGGATTTCAAATTTTTAATATGTACGTGAACATATTTCTAGGATTGCACATTTTTTCGTATCGTTTCCCTTTCACAGAACAAAATATTATTCTCGTGGCTTTTCGTAACGTGAAGCATGTGTATCTCGAGGTACCACTGTAGTTAGATTTTATTTGGTTTGTTAAGGAGTTCTTGATTATTTAAGTGATTTAGCAACTCACCTTTTGGTTTCATCATGCCACTGAACAGTTAGTCTCTTATTCACACTCATGCTGTCAGGAACTCACCCGAGGGTTTTCTTCTCTCTCTTTTCTGAAAAACAGTAAACATGACGAGTGCTACGTCCCCAATCTTGCTGAAATGGGACCCTAAGAGTCTGGAGATTCGCACACTTACTGTGGAGAGGCTGCTGGAACCGCTGGTCACACAGGTATGTTTTTGGTAGATACCTCACTTTGCTTCTACTTTGTTGCATTTTAATGGATTCTGCTTGACTTGTGTTTTGTGTGTGTTGGATTGAGAAATGTTCATGTTTTGGAATGCTTTGCCACATTGTTTTTGTTCATCTTTTATGTCACATATGTTAATTTTTATTTTTGAAGCTGGATAAGTGGTGCAAACTCTATTTTGTTGAATTGGATTGCGGTCTGGCACAGGTTTCAGAGTATTTGATTTGTTAACAGCTCTTGTAAAGTATGTATATTTTTATGTGGAATGTTTGAACCTCATAGTTAGTTCTTTGCAGCTACTTCCTGTTTAGTTTGATTTCGCGCATCTTTTTGTATTTTGGTTAAACTATGAATTACGTTTAATTTCAACATACAATGCACAAACAAAATGAGCCCAATAATTATAAAAATGTTGATTTCAGAAAAGAAGTGTTAAAGGAAACATTTGCTCTGCGTTAGACAATCCGGACAACTATCAGGCTTTGTCTTTAGCTCTCAATCTTCATTTCTCGACCCTTGGCAACGCTTCCTTTCTATCCCTCATTGTTTTCCTCCCTCACACTCGCCTCAGCACAATGTCACTACTCCCCAAAGTTGTTTGTCTCAGCTCTCCTATTCTTCTGTTACATAATGGAGACAGACAGCACAAGGAAACAAGGGAATGCTAATGGATTTTTAACATGCTTTATTTGAATGCAGCTTGGCTTAAAACTGAGCTTTGTTTGATTTCAAATAATAAGCCTCTTATTTTTTCTAGAACTAATTAATGTCTTTCTCTTTTTATTCGTAATGACTAATTAAGGTTTCAAATTTGTATTTTAGGTCTAAATTGTTTTTAAATGAAACATAATCAGCTTAAAGTATAGCATCATTTAAAACCAAATTTGCACTGCTTATACATTTATTTTTATAAAATTTTGTTGTTTTTAAAACAAAACTCTAGATGGATTAGAATGTAAGCATTTATTCAGGTTTTATACTGTATAAACACAATATTGAGATATTTCAAATATAATAGGATATAAACTCTTCATTATTTTTATAAAAACTCAAATTTTAGTTTTAAGTAACCAAACATTGTCATATTTTTTGTATGATATATTGAGAGTACATGTGAAGCCTGTTGCTGGAATGAATGTCTCCGAGTGTTGACTTAGGACAAACAAGTCTTGCTAGCCTCTTAGAAAAACAGAAGATATATGGAATGAATGACATAGTTCTAAAAATAAAAGGCTGTTATGTCTAGAAATATTTTGCTTTAATACTTTTTTGGGGTCTCAAACTAAATCTCCAAGTCAATGTAAGTCCAATATTTTCAGTTTGATGCTCGATCTATTTAAGTTTTGTAATAAACAGGCTATAATTCAAGTTTCACTGTCACCAAACTGCTATAAAGCAGGAAGGGGTAAAGGGTTTTAACTGAGACTACGTAGGCAGCCCCCCAAAAAAAAGTTAGATTATCATAATGCAACAAACTCTTTTTTTTTTTCTCTGTGTACTCAGATCATTTATTTTTTGTAGTAAAAAGAAAGTATATTGTGTTACATTGATCTAGGATGCAACCATAACAAGAAATAAAAGGGAAGGGTAAGATGGGACTGAAATTTGAATCGGTTTAATAATAAATCTGATACGGTTTAATAAACATTGTGCTACGCTATCAGCGCTGACAAGTTATTTTGTTTCTGAAAAACCAGATGGTTTTGTCTTTTAATTTTATATAGCTTAAGACAGATTGTCTAGTTTTAAGACCACTAGTGCCTAGATACAAGTTGGAATATTCTAGTTTCAATGCATTTTTACAGCTTGGAAAGTCTTGTTTTGAGAGTTTTTGTATTTTCTTAAGATCCAAAAGCATTTGTTATCAGCTAGAATTTTTTCAAAATTTTAAGAATTCTTGCCAAGGCTAATTTGCTCGTCCAATTAGCAGATTCTTTTGCTTGATCTAGGAAGAGTTTATCTATATTTGATTTTTTTTTCTTGTTTCAATTGTGCTTTTTTGAAGTATAGATTTCTTTCATCAAAGTTAGTACACAACTGTATGGGGTATTACATTTGGGTTATTGATGATTTATTCATGGTGTAGATTATTTTTCTTGTTTTCTTTTCACAAGCATTTGAGTCTTATTTCAAGAAATCAAATGTTCTTATCCCATTGTCAGATATTTTACTTGATCTAGACTAGAACTAGATTTAAGATTATTTTTCTTGTTCCAAAATGCATGTTTTACCAATATTTAATATTGATTTCTTAAAATAAAATATCAATAACATTCTTGATATAAGAATATGTTGAGTCAAAAATTCTTGTTTTAAGACTCTTCTTTTAAAATCAGTGGCAATTTCGGCAACTTGTTTTACATAGTTTCTTAATTCAAGAAAATAAATGACCAGAATAACAATTTTTTTCTCCCCAAGAAAATATAAATGTTATTTTCTCAAAATAGGCTAAGTAATCTATCCCAAAAGGTTTAAATTCGAAAATTTTCAATCTCATTTTAAGCATTTTCAGCTTTGCTTAGAATTCATTTTTTGCAGTGCAGTTTCTTGATAAAAATATTTTTTATTGTAGTTAGTTTTAAAGTTTTTATTTTTGTTTTGTTTAGTATAATTGTAAAATAATAATAGTACATTTTTGCTGTTAATATACTAGCATTTTATGACAAATATATTATAAATTGAAGAAGAAAAAACAAAACAAAAACAAACAGACATGGTGTTTGATGTAATTTAATTAGAAATATTATATATTTTTATTTATTCAGGTGATTTTTACCTTGTGATTTTACTACACGTTCAAGTACACTGTTATTTGTCTTATCTGACTTTTTTTTGACAAAATAATATTTTTGTATTCAAGTTGTAAGCATTTGATTGACTTTGTGTTCCAGTGGGTGAAGAGAGACTATACTCATTATAGATACTTTTAGGAAGGACCACATAAGCTCCAAGTCTCTTGAAATTGTAATTTTTTCTCTATCAATTTATGTGAACATTTCCAGCAAGTCTGTAAAGTTTGATGGGAGTACTTTAGCTGCTATGTTTTTACTTAAATTACCCTTTTATCATACATTTACATTGGTGTACTCTCATGGTGCTTTTCAATGAGAAGAAGATTAGGGTAGACCATAGTCTGTCTGGAGAATGCACCCAATCACTTGTGCAAGGAATTTATTGTCTCCTATCTGCCGGACACATTTACCTTTTGAAAAGTGGCTTGGAAATACACACAGCTTTTTTATTTGGCAACATACCTTAAATGTCCTATTTGCAATTTCTCTGAGCCACTGTTGACATTTGAATTTCAGAAAACAGAGAAACCCCAGCACCTAGTCATGATTTTATAACTCTTCTCTATTTTGTTCTCTGAAAAGGTGCAGTCATATACCACACCTTTAAGAAAATATTCTGGGACGATGTAAATGTGTTCCTATTGTTTTGATTGAACTGTCCTAATGGAGAAACTCTGGTGCATCCGCTCAATATGCTTTAGCCGTGCTTTGACAGGTTCTTGGTGAGTTTTCGACTCCTCTCTCAATCTATTCCACTTTTATTGAGGGAGCAGTTTAGAAGAGTGCAGAGAAAGGAGAGGCATGACTCTGAGTGATGGAGCGTTCCTGCTGTAACACTGCGTGCTGGTGTGTTTTGTGGTTCCTCCGGCTCTTCCTCTCTTTGCTTGCTATTGTGTCTTTGTCCTGTGTTGAGTTTATGTAGACATTTTGATTTATGGCTACCTTTAATTCAAACTATTGTTAAGCATATTTAGCTGAGGTGGTGGTAAAATCTGTTGCGGTCAGCAGTAGTTTAATGCCAGATGATGCTCTCAGGCTGTTGAAGTGCTGCACTTTTAAAGTGATGTGAAATGCGTGAATTTGCTGAATAAATTCAGAATGAATTGGTGACGAGTAAAAGGTTGTGACTCTCGAAATGGATGCTGTGGATCTGAAGCACTAATGTGCCTGAGTCACTGGTTAGACTATATCTTGATGATATATTATTCAAACTGATTTTGTTTTGTCTTTGAATTGTCCAGGATTCAGAAGTTTGTGCAATAATCTATGATTGGCCAGAATAAAACATTAACTTACTTATGATATACTGTGAAGTATAAAATACTGTGAAACGGTTTATGGCAGGCGTAAGGGGGCCATATCTATACGTTTACAATTTGAATATTTATTTTATTGACTAGTTACCATATAAAATAAATAATGATAATAATAATAAAAACATTCAAACGGGCCAGATTTTGAAAAAAGAAAATGTATTTATTACCCATCCACACCAGAGATGACCTGTTTTTTAAAAACACAAATGTTTTAATTATTGTAAAGAGTAGGTGGATAACTTTGATATCAAACAACCAGTAGCTTTCAAATGATTTTCCCTCTGCAGTTTCTTCCGTTAAATGCCTGGGAAATGTAGCGGACACAGAAATAACAACAGCGTCTTTAGTACACCTTTATCTTACTCTTAAGACTGGGCCATTTATTAGAAGTTTGTGCTGAGTAAGCAAAGATGTACGTCAGCAACATTAACCTGCAGATTGTTGCATTTTCCAGTGTCTATTCTGTGATTAAAAATGGCTTATGATAAGTTAGTACACATATTTAAAATACAGTGAACAGTCATGAAATCCCTCGCTTATTCCGCATTACAATTTGGTCTTTGTAAGCAAAAGTAGCTCCATCAACAAATAACTCATCCACTAACTTCCAAAAGTTTTCCACATGAAAACATTTTCAAAAACCCTTACCTTGGGTATTTTTATCAATTAACAAAGAACTATTAGACTAAACCTAATTAATATTTAGTGTCGCCTCACTCTTTTTTGCCTTCAAAACACCATTCATCGAAGTACACTAAGCACAGATCTTCTGTAGGAGTAGGTGTTCTCATCCTGCAGTCTCTTCTTGTAATCCCAGACATGCTTGATGAGATCAGAGCCCTGTGAAGAGCCATGCCATCACTTTTCAATCTTCTTTACAGTCTGGAAAGTTCTCAATGGCTTTGGCTGTATGTTGGAAAGGTAAGTTGATGGTTTTGCATTACGAATAAACATCTGCCTGTCCTTCTCAGCTGTTACTTTTTCATTTACAAAGGGACCATTCCTCCTCCAATCTTGCACTGAAATAAATGCTTTTTCAGTCTTTCTTCACAGGGTTTCATATTCGTTACACAAACCCCAGCTACCAAAAGAGATTGTTTGCTTTTGTTATGCAAACAAAAAACTCAGATCCCTTAATGAAACCTGCAAGTCTTCTACGAAACACACCAGCAATGAGTTTAAATAAGAACATCACAATCCCAACTTTCATAAGATTCATAGTTATGTTCTTTTTATGCAAATGTCGTGGAGGAACATTTATGAACCACTCAATTGGTTGTGACCTTAGCTCAACTCAACCGGGGAAGCAATCTTCAGTCTGTTTTTGTTCTCTCTCTCACTCTGTTCTTTGGCACAGCTGGCATTTTTTCATCTCAAATAAAGGTTTCTTAGTTATATGATACAGTTTTTGAAGGTGTTGAATCTGCTCAAAAGACATCGGGTTTAATGATCTAAACTCTAAATCTTTCTTTATAAAGAGGAGCGATTGTTTTGTTTTGGTCACAGCTACAATTGTGTAGGAAGTGCTGAGAGCTTGTTTTGACGACACCACAAAGTCATTTTCCAAGAGCCTTGTTTTTAATGAGAATCTCTGCCAAATATACATTGGTTTGCTGGTTCTATCCTAAAAGATAGAAGTAATAATGGAGTATCTGCAGCTTTTTGTCTTGATAGCAAGTGTTATTCCTTCTCTGCAGTTCAAGGTTTGTTAAATATTGCATCACAGAGGGAGAAAAATACTGCTTTCTCTTTTTCTCTCCCAATAGATTTAGATTATTTGATTTTGTGAAGGTTTGGAGAAAAGAAACCCACCTAATTCTTGATCTCTTGTATGTCTTCTTGTGATAAAAGTGTGCATGATTTCTTAACAAGGTTTGCGAAATGTGTTTAATGGACTTGTCTGAGGTGGGATTGTATTTTGGAAACGCTTAGACTTGTGCAAAATTTTTTACACTCTACTAATTTAAATAGATTTTTTTTAATTTCAACAATTTTACCTAGCAGAAAATGTAATCAATGATCAATTAGTGGTCAAAGCTTTTTCTTTCGTTCTGTTTTTAAAATGCAGCTTGAGAGATTGGTACATGGACTGAACAATGTGGCTGAACAAATTAAATATATATATATATATATATATATATATATATATATATATATATATATATATATATATATATATATATATATGTGTGTGTGTATGTGGTTTTTAAACTAAGTTAAAATCTTATTTATACGCTAAGGCTTTTTAAAGTTGCTATGGGTTGTAAATAATAAATTTTTTTATGTTGCTATTTTTTACAATTATATTGTTGATTGTACAACATTTTGGGCAGTTCCCCTGTGAAAAATGTCCTTTATAAATAAATTTTGCTTTACTAGTATGTCTATGCTAGATCTAACTTTTGCATACATGGTTTGTTGGTACAGATTTTCCCAATATACTGCTTTATCTTTGCCTTTTGGAGACAAGATTGCTTGAAGTTGGAAGCTGGTGTTCATTTGAGCTTGAGAATCTATCTATTCCATTATTTGCTTTTCATTTTGATTTCTTTTTGCATCTGATAAATTCTTTATCATTTTTACTTATCAGATACATTTTGGCAATGCAATTGAGGAAAAACGTTGTCACATTTGTTTTTAAGTTAGTTCTACAAATGCCCCTAAACTAAACCTATTAAACGGTCACTATTTTGTAAAATAAAAATTTGATTTTAAATAAGCTGTTAGGAACTTCTTTGAATATAGAAAAGCGTTCTCATCTTTTATTCAGAATTTAAATATTGTCCATTCAGAACGACTCTATAACATGTTCCTTGCAGGGGCGCACATGAAGTCACATTAAACATCAATTTAGGGTCAGAAGTGAACATGTAAGATTTTTACATGGACCAATCATATTTTTCATTGTAAAGAAAAGAAAAGAAAAGAAGAACCAAATCCCAAAAGCAGCTTCACTCACTGCAATTGCTCTCTGACAGGCTTCTTTGAGGCTAATGCATATTTCTTCCAGCGTGATTCCATTATTTTAGCATTAAATCAGATGAAGCCAGGCTCGCTCTCACTATCAGTTGCACAAAGGCTGATGTGGAAAAATAAGCAGTGCACTTTTGATTTGCTTGACATTGAATTGTGCCCTGTGAAAGATTTCAATATGAAAGGTTTCCAGCTGGTTGCTCTGAAAGTGCATTTTGATTATATAAGGTTGCACGGCATTTAGTAGCTGTGCATTTTCTGTTATTGTGTGAGCTCACTGCCTCTGTGAGAATCACAGAAGATAGACACAGAAAAGAAAGTCTCTGCAGGTTTGTCAACATGCTTATACAGATCGATGTTTACAGTGGATGTTATCATTGAACACACTCTAGTACACAACTTTACAAGGTCCCAGGCAGTCAGGGTCATTTGAAACGCCAATGCCGAATCGAACCTAAAATTGAGACCTGAAAAAGTAGCAAAAAACTCATTTTCGGCTTTTTTATTTTTCTGCACGGCATTAATTTATTGGGATTTTTTTTGTTGGAATCCCATTCATTGAATTAAAGCTGGGCTACAAGTTCTGATGTATGCTACATAGAGAGAGTTCTGGTGTAACAAACTCCAGATTCTAACCACACACCTAATAGCATGTGTCGGTGTAAAATAAAACTACATATCATTTGGAAGACATTTGGTGACACTTCAGAAGTTTGTCTCTGCTTGTTAAGGCCCAAATACTGCACATCATAACTAAAGAACCAGGATGAAGATGAACAGTAATTAGAAGGCTCAAAACTTAGTCTTCATTTAGACATTTTATGAGGTGAATGATTTCGATTTTATTCTGAAATAAAATGATTGATTTATATCCTATGACCTCGGATTATTTTTTCGGAGATATTTTTTAAATCACTGATCTAATTTGATCTAACGTGTCTACATAAAGAAAATACAAGAGGAAATAGATGATGGGCTTTCAATTGAAAACCCAATTTAGTATTTAAGGCTGTTCATTTATTTGTAATAAATTACGACAATTTAATTACTACAAATTACTAATTAAATTCATTTTAACACCTGTATTAAATAAGAAAACACTTTTTAAAAAAAGAACATTGTTTTATTGTCAAACACAGTATGTGCCAACTGCCACTTTTGTTGGGTTTTCTTTACATCTAAACAATTTTAAGTCATCTTGTTTCATTTGTCTGCATTAAATTGGTGAGCCTCAAGGAGGCATAATCCTTTCTCTCTCTCAATGTTCAAAATTAGATCTCCTATATATAGATGCATCCATTGTGTCTCTTTAGGCATTTAATAAACAATTTGATACAATAATTTTTGCATTCATCCTATTGAGAAAGCAAGTTTTCAGTTGACTTTGCTGAACCACAAACTTTTCTGTTTCTCATGAGATAAGACTCACACACTTTGCATCCAGGGAAACGTAGGTGGATGTTTATTCAATGCGTTCTCCTCTGTTTGACAATCTTTTTGATGAAATGGAAATTAATTCACATCTGACTTGGTGAGCTGATTCCACCGAGTTTTAGATTCCATCTCGCTGAGTGTTAGCCTTTAATGTGCTGCTCTAGCCACACAGCATTTAATATACTTGCCAACTGAGAGCTGCATTTCTAAATGATTTAAAATAATGTGGATGTTATGAGGTGTTTTTATCTTCTGGTAACACTCTATTTGATTTGTAGTTTTTGGTTCAGATGTTTTTCTCAGTTCATGTTTTTGTTCTCGAGAGATGCTCGTGTGTGGCCTTGATGGCATTGATTGAAGCCATGCAGTTTTCTAGCTCTTGTAACCATAGCATTTACAGCTCTCTTTTTTTCTTGTTGCTGTGTTGTGTCTCTACTAGAATATATTAGTTTTTCTTTATTTCTCAGCTCTCTTCCTATGCCTTGCTTATTTAATTTTTTTTCCAAAATGTATGCCCTTCTGGTGAAAATATCTTATTTTATATGTGCACCATCTTAAAATGAATGTGTAGCTAAAATCCTCTTCTGTAAAGCTGTTTTTGCTTTCGTGACTCACTGATTGATAGAACAATTTGTTGCTGTTCTTCCCGAGTTTACACAGAGATTAAATTCCGACTCCTAATCTACGTGCAGATTGAGCTAATTCCTAAATTCAGCTGGCTTGTGTCCAAGTTGTATTTGGGAGAATCCGTGATGTTGTTGGAATGTTTGTTGATGAAATATGAGGTATTATGACAGCATCTAGATGATGTGAAAGCAATTGGGTAGCAAATAACTGCAATTTGTTGGGAAACTAACAGTCTAGCATGGAATAAAAAAAAAAATCTAATGACTCTGAAGATTAAGAATCTAATGGGAAAAGATTCCAATCCATGTCACCGTTCAAGTTGTGTAGCAGATAATCTTCTAGTCCTGTGCCGAGGTGAACACATTAAATCCTGAAGTCATGCGGTCTTAAAAATCTGCGCAGACCACCTGTCATGTCAGGCAGATGCATGGCAGAGAGGCGTCGGTCTCCGTTCTCCTCTCCTTAAAATACATCTCCTTCAGTGTCTTTCACTTCTTTCATCAAACTACTTCTGCAAACACCACTACTCGTTCTGTAAGATTCTTTTGAGGCTTCTTTTTATAAAATGCTTGTGTGTCATCATCTGTGTTAAAAAGTATGTATATATACAAAAAATAATGATTCAATGAAAGAAAACAACAAGCAGTAGGTAATCTACCACACATACTGTTTGATACACATACTGGACATTTTAATGAGCGTTTTACATCAGCATTTTACATTTCTGAAACATTACTAAACCTCAGACAGAAGGCTTTTTGGGAGAAAAACCAACAGCTGCTGTAAAGTACTGTAAAAAGTAAAATTTTCAGGAGCTTTTACTTCTAATTATTTAGATGTCTAAGGGGGTCAACTGTTCACTGTATGTTTTCACTGAAGTAACAGTACTTTTATTTGAGTAGAATATTTTTATACTTTTTTTCCACTTTCCCTTGATTTACTTAAGAGTTTTCCACCAGCTTGACCGTTTTACTTAGGATTTTGCTTATATCTGAGAGAGAGGGAGGAGGAGAGTAACTAAACCTATCATTATAAAAAAAATGTACTTGGCTGTAAAATGGTAATTGCAATCATCCATCCATTCATTTTCTTTTTGACACAATTCACTTTGTACTTGTGGGGAGAAACCGGAGCACTCGGAGGAAACCCACACGAACACGTGGAGAACATGCAAACTCCACACAGAAATGCCAATTGATCCAGCCACAACTCAAACCAGCTGATCTAAATGATCATGGGGGTTGAAAAGAAATGGAAATGTGGATGACAACAATCCAAGGCTTCATTAGTGAGTGCTTGCTGATGTTTTTACCTTGCGTCTTCCTGCATCATTTTTCTCGTATTTTGCGCGTCAGAGCTTTAATCTGCATGCTGGATGCTAGCATTAAATGCTTGGGTTACAGAGGGAGAGATGAAGCAAGCGTAGAGCAGATCATGTGTCAGATCAAACATCAAGAGCTCACTTTGTAAAGATCTCAGATCAAAAGGCAAGCGTCCTTTGGATGACCGTATGAGAGGATGTCTGCTCTGGACAACAAGCTCACTAAATGGGTCTAGTGCTCTGACTCTGCACAGATTTCACAATAAAGAGTCTGAAAGCAGCAAACAGATGACTGCTCTCTGGTTGATAGCTGAACATTCACTAGCGGTTTAAAAGAAAAAAAAATATATATATATATATATATATATATATATATATATATACATACATACATACATACATACATACATACATACATACATACATACATTCAATTTCTGGTTAGCATAGTTTCCGGTTAAAATGCTTTTCATGCTGATTGATCTTAACCCTGATGAGCTGTTTCAGTGAATAGCTTGTAGGGAGGCTGGATGAAGAGTCCATAGAGCCATTCCATCTTGAATGGCACACTCCAGGAACCTGGGATGACTAGTCAATTTTGTCAGGGTTAATTTGATTAAATTTTTAATGTTCCTGATTGGTTAATAACTGAGTTTGGCATTGCAGTCTGAGCATAAGAGAATGGTTTCAAATATACCTGCATGCTGAAGTATATGAACAGGTAGAACACTGCTTTATCACATTATGGTCTTACCCTTTTAGATTTCAATGATTGAAATTCCATAAAACTTAATTCTTTCATTCAGTGTTCAGCTAAGTCTCTTTATTAATCTGGTGTCATCACAGCAGAATAAACCGCCAGCTTATCCAGCATATGTTTTACACAGCGGATGCCCTTTCAGCTGCAACCCATCACCTGGAAACATCCATACATACTCATACAAACACATATACTATGGACAATTTTGGCGTACACAATTCACTTGTTGCGGATGTCTTTGGACTTGTGGGGGAAACCGAAACACTTAGAGGATTTCTCCACACAGAAATGCCAACTGACCGAGCTGAGGCTCAAACTATTACACTTTTCAAACTTAAACATGTGAAACACTTTCCAAGCAATAAAATGAAAAAAAAAAAGCAAAAAGCCAACCATAGTTTTTCAAGTGATTTCTAATGTTGATTTAGTGTATATGTGTTTCTATACAGTTGGTTTTCATTATAATCTGGAACATAAAGTGAACAATTGGCTTAATTTCAATGCATCTGATCGCATTTTAATATGGACTGATTGCAGAGATGGTAAAAAGTACATTGTTGGGGTTTTGCCCGAATCCTTCACTCAGATTCGAGTAAGGAAAGAGCTCTTGCACTCTCGATCTCACTCTCTGTTTCCTGTGACTTTTTGTGGTTGGTGTCACCTAATGAAAGCACAACTTATAAAATATTCATTAGTTTTTTTTTGTTTGTTTGATTATTTTTGCATTTTCATGTATTATATTTTCATGTGTCCGATTTAATTCTGTTTGCATTTAATTAATTAATTAAATAATTAATTGAACGTTTTTTAACTTTTACTTTATTTCATTTTTGTGTGATTTATTTGTCTGTTTTGATTTTTATGTATTATTTATTTTGTTTGATTGTGTATAGAAGTCTTTTTTTATTTACTTAATGCTTATGTATATCTTTTGGTTCTTGTTGTGCACACTATGCCTTCTATCCTATTTAATGCACTTGTAAGCAAGCATTATTCAATTTGCATAAAGCTGTGCTTGCCCTTTTCATTTAGCCTGTTAGCAGAAGATGAATGATGTCGATCTTTGCATAATATTTAGGCATATGATTTTATCAGAGCAGTTTTCTTGGACAAATACAAGCTTTTTATATATTCCAAATCATCAAAATCACGTGTTCTTTAGTAAATCAGAACAAATCTTTATATAGACAAACTGACATTTTAGGCATTGTTAATTGTGCTTCTCTGCCTATTTTTGATTCTGTTCAGATGTCAATTCTTTGCCCAGTGATTAGAATTAAACATCTTATCAATTTCATGCTGAAGTGCTTTTGAGCAAATTCACTTAAAAAATCCTCTGCAATTGTTACACAAGGTGAGATTTATACCCTGGTATGGGTGACTTGTTCTCTTTTTGTAGCAGAAGCAACACACTGTGAAATCCACCGCAGGGAAAACAAGTATACAGTGCTCCAGCAAAGCCAATCATTTTAATGTATTTGGCTAATAACATCTGACCCACCTAATCTAAGCTCACTTTTTTGGATCCTCACAGAATGGGTTTCTAGATCAACCATGAAATTGTATCTTTTATGGATTGAATTTTCATGCAACATTAATGCTCATAGACCAGGAAAGCAAGCAAATTTGGTTTCCTGCCTCAAGGGAGTGTGCTGTGTTTGAATGTGTCTTTGAACGAACTTTAAACGCATGGGCTCTTGTTCTTGTTCTGCTCTCCCCTTTGATTGTTGGGTAGGCTTTTGAGCTGAAGTGTAATAGCATTGCTGTTTAATGAATGCTGGGAAGTAAAGTATAGACAAAAAAATCCTACAAAGTATTTCATTTTGAGATCATCTTTACTTTTGAGATCTTTCATCCTGAACACAAACGTGGAGATCAGTGTATTAGATGAATAGAATTCACCACTTAAAGAGAAAGGCGGTGATGGAAGTGCCAAGGATGGGTGAAGGAATACAATGCTTGAGTAAAGTTTCTGTTGACATCCTTTTGCGGGAGCTTGTGTTTATAGAACTACGGTCCCCTGTGAGCATGTGCTTCGCTTTGAGTTCAGCCGGCCTGGGCCAGACGCACGCTGTTGTGTAGGACTGTAGAAATATTTGAAACAAAATCATATTGGAGATTTAAACACAAACACATCATTGTTTAAAATGAATTATTCATTTATTCTTGATTTTCTAACAAACAAATATTTTTATGTGACGAAAACCAAGGAAATTAGACAAGTTTAGACGTCCTCTCCTCTCCTCTTTCTCCCCTCTCCTCTTTTTTTCCTCTCTTCTTTTTTCTCCTTTCTTTTTATTTTTTTTTCTCCTCCCCTATCTTTATTTTGCTTTTCCTCTCTCCTTTTTCTTCTCTTTTATCTCCTCTCCCTTGTTTAATTATTTAGTATTTTTCACCTCTCCCTCTTCTTTTAAAATTTTCGGTAGCTAAAGACAGATCTTCTCTTGCTGAAACTGTTGTTTGAAATCCCTCAGTAATCAATATTTCTGCTCATTTGGGCAGGACCAGCACCTTGCAAAGTTATTATGCTCTTAAATGAAAGGAAATAATTAGCCAATTCCTATTTTTTTTAATCAAAGTTAATATTGAACCTTTGTCGAAATAGAACATCATCATCTATTGTTTTGTCTGTTAACTTTAGCTTTTCTAAATATTAACTTTCAAACATGAAATTGGCTTCTACACTGCATACTTAAGGATCTCCCAGTAGGCTTGTTCTATGAGGACAAAAATAGGCATGTAGGTCTAGAATGGCATGTGAAGGATGGAGTAAAATTAGTTTTTAGGTAGCTGCTAGCCTTTTCTTCTTCCTAGGGGAAAAGTCAGGGTCTCTAAGTTAACAAAGTTATTTTTTGTTTGTTTTTATATTTTCACAAGCACTAACTTCCAAGTCAAAAAAAGGATAGAGTTGCTGAGAACCCTGGGTCAGCAAGAGCCTAGCAGTGCTCTTAAATGAGCTTCTTTGGGAATTTAAAAGGATTGTACTCATCAGCTGTTTTTTGTAGATTGAGTCGATGCTTTGGTTCTCAATGGGCTTTTAATGAACTGTTGGGTAGCAGATAGAAGCAATGTTTTTTTATAAAGTACAGGTTAATATGCCCCTTCACTGTTGGATTGGCTTATTTGAACCGGAGACTCTGCAGGATGTAGAGGACAGTTTAGACACTGCTTGTGGTCTTATTTTAGAGAAACTTTCAGGCAGACCTTTGTGCAAGTTTGCCTTGTTGGCCTGTTAAGGGCACAGCTTCAGCTGGCAGCCTGAAATTATACATTTTCATTGCAATACATTTATGCACTTTGCAGATTGTTTTTTTGATAGCGACTTAAAATAGAGGAAGACTCGAGATACAATTTGTATAAAAGGTTTGGTATCCAAAAAGAGGTTGTCTCTGCTGATCACCAGATCAAAAAAGTACTCGGAGTAAAACAAATATTCTGAAAGAAGATATAATTTTTGCTATTTTAAGTGCTCAACGAAGAGAATAGTTTTTGTTAAAAATACTTGTATAGCATTCACTCTATTAGTGACTATAGCAAGTACACAGACAAAGGTAATACAGTTTCTGCACTTGTTGAAACTCTTAAGGTTGAGTTGAAGTTGTTTCCTGTTGCGTTATGACACACACTCATGCCAGAGCGGACAAAGAGCTCTAAAAACGTTCACAGTACCTTGATTATTCATCACTCGATTAAACTATTCAATGTCTTCTTGGCTGGTTTGAAGTTGTTGATCAGTTTTAAACATGGTGTTGCAAGATGATGTTGTGCTTGCTTGCATCGTCACATTATGATTAATTATCCAAAGATAATTTGCTATAAAATGTGCAAATCCATCTTGCACTGACTATACTATCTAGGCCTCCCACTTTCGTTTGCCTCTCCCCCTCTCTCACTCTCTTCCCTCTCTTTCTCTTTCTCCCCCCTCTTGGTCTCTCTCTCTCTATATATCTCTCTCTCTCTCTCTCTCTCTCTCTCTGTATATCTACTCTTGCTCACTCATGAGGTATAACATGTACATTACCTGATTAAGAGGGATTACACTAAACAGATGAAATCTCTTTAAATTACAGTTTTGCTGTTGATGCTTCAAGAAATTATCCTAGTTCTTGTCTGCATCTTTGTAATAGGTCAGCTCAGATATGCCCACACAGTATAGCTCACAGTACATGGATGCATACATTGATCTGCAATGTCCAGTGTTTTTCCATCTCAAGTTCTTTTAATGGTGCTCATGAATAAGGCATGCCTACTGCATTAGTTGTTCTGATGGTACCTCATAAAACACACTCCCCACACACACAGTGTTGAGCCAAAAGCATCAATACTCGAGTCAAGTCAGTGTGTCAGTTCAGAGACTGGCATCATTAAAGCGAACTTCGGGAAAGATATCAAAGGCTGATTAGTGAGGGCTATATTACCAGTATTAGAGGGACTAATGAGCAAGGCCCTCAGAGATAACAACTGTTTTGATGCCATTGATTGCTCATTATTGACTTGACTAGCTTCAATCCAATTTTTGGCTTTCTCATAAAGGCAGTTAAAGCTCTTAATGAACTTGTGATATAGCTGCACTTACCTTGAAGTTTGATTTTGCATCTATATGAAGCATTGAAATTTACCAGGGTTTCCACACCAAGCACACGGACAGAACTCTTCTCCCGCAGCCTATCTTATTGCTTTAAAACCCGGTGTTACCTCTGCAAAAAGACATCCCTTCCGAGAATGGTGCGCAAGGCGGTATATATATATATATATATATATATACACACACACACACACACACACACACGCACGCACGCACGCACACACAAAAACATAAGCTCTATCAATGAAAACTTCACGGACAGCACCTGAAAAACACAGATATAACAGAAACTAACAAAAAAATAAATGCATACATAAAATCTGCAGACGATTGTAAATGTTGTTATAGTGTTTGGAAACGTTCACTTGTTTTTAATGCCTACAAAAGGTTTGACTGTTTAATCTAATTCTTAACAATTACTTGATAATTTAGTTATACTTCATTTCTTTGCAAGGAACACAGATCTTGCTTTTTTATTTTTGACTGTTGTATTTCGTTATTTTGCTTCTATTCATCATGTTTGTCTCTCTTGGGGGGGAAACATAACAGGAAGCCAGTTTTTAATCTACAATTTTAAGTATATTACAAAATAGTTACAATGAACGTAATAACTGGAACATCAGAAACAGTTGCAGGACACACAAAAAAAAACTAATTCACCACTGTCTTTCTTTCTCTTCTTAAATGACTTATTTACCTTCACACCACCAAAAGGGATAGCTACATTATGTTGTACTGTGGCTGTCTCACTCTCTTGTGTGCAATATTTATGAACCAGTATTGGAGCAGTGTTGTGTATCGATGCAGAGAGGCACCACTCCAACGTCAATGAAAACCAGTCATAGCTGTCGTACCAATTCAAAGCTGTTCTGCTCTCAGGGGCCTCAATAATTTGCTTTGCTTGCCGGTTGACATGTGTCTCCTTTGCTCACAGATATTTCTTATAAATTTTATTTTTATATTCATATTAAATTAACTATTTATTCTCTTCAACATTACAATTTTTAGCCACTGGCCTCAGTTCTGATGAGACATGTTCTAATTCTAGTTTGCAAAATCGAATTCTTAAATTGCTGCACAATCACGGTTACAAGTGCTCGGGGAGTTTGAGATGAGAACGTATTAATGCAATCACAAGGAAGTGAGATGCTGTTCAAGCTGATCAGGGGAAATGAAAACATTCTGCATGTTCTCTCGCTCAGCCACGTATATGCCTCTATGTGATGATGGTTTATTTTCATTCTTTCACTGCTGGTTTGTGCAGTATAAATGAAACCACTGAAAATCCCTGATGGGAAAACGGGACACACTGTGATGAATCTCTTTCCACCATGCTTTAGACATGAAAGAGGGATGCGCACAAGGGGTAAGAGACAGCCAAGCCCTCTTGCTCTCTAGAAGCCCTTGATATTCCCTTACATGAGTTTGAAGCGTGGCCTTATAATCCCAGCGAGGACAGACTGGGGTGCTGAGTCACCAGTGCTTCCTGAGCAGACTGAATTCAACGCTAATGCTGCAGCATCGGCTAAGCAAAGACTGTCTGCTCAGCTTTACATCAAACTGAAGTTCTGAAGCTAGCTGTCCCTTTGAGGAAGCCTTTGTCAAAGAGCATGACTGAGCGTATAGGCTGAATAATGTCAGGTGGGGATTAGCAAGACCTTATTGGAAAAAAAAGAAGAAATATATATATATATATATGTCCATGTGTCCAAAAGCAGTTTTGGCACATGGCATGAGTGAGCTCTCCCCTGGCCTCTGCTTACTTGGTGACTCCCTGAGGAGAAATCGTGTTCTGAATAAATCACATGAGAGGAGAAGCAAAGGGTTTTCTCGCAAACCTCTTTTGGCAGGGCTCCATTGTCTCTGTGTGAGCATCCTTAACCTTCACCTTGGCTTCAAGCTGCTGGGTTGTTTCAGCACTTTAGTCATTGTTTCTGCTTTTCAATCAAGCCTGATATTTACTAGGATGTGGTTGATGAATGCAATTTCTTTCATCCCTAACAGAAATCAAGTAATTGATTCACATTTACGGATCACACTGCTGGAACGATGGGAGAAATCATCCTGATAAGATAATGTGTGCTTCTTTCTCATTAATTCTGATAGGTTAACCTGATGCACTTTATATTGTGTGGTTTTAAAATTATTTAATGTAAATACAAACTGGCAAATATTAAAATTAGCACTGAATTTGTTACACACAAGATGTAAAAAAAAACAGAACTACAGGTAAAGTGATACAATATCTAAACATATCCTAAACGTAAATTTAAACATAAAAAAACAAAAAAAACAAGGGACTGACACAAGGCAAATGCTGAGATAGAGAAACTTTTATATCTGTCTTGAACCTGTCCACAGAACTTGCGTTATGAAAGCCTAACAGAAAGCTAAACATGTCTACACACAGAGAGAAGCGTTGTGAGCGGAGTCATTGTGGCACAGTGCTGGACACGTTTTTTTTTTTTTTTTTTTACAAAATCATTCAGAAATATAAACATGGATTGCCACAAATCTTACATATGGAGGAGCACCAAACATCTGAGATCTTCTTTAAAGTATTACCAAACAAGTTTTGTAGGTTGGGAGCTAGACATTTTTTGTTTTACTTGTCAGTTGTTTTGTTGTGGACTCAACATAGTTTATTTGGGTTTTAGTTTAGTTAGAGCTGTAGTTTTTTTTATTTTTTTACAAGTCCTTATAGGACTTGAAATGTATGCCTTGTTATTTTCTGGTTAATTTCAACCTCTAAATCTTTATTTTTAGTCAATTTTTGTTCAAGACTGAAACATCTTAGACATAACATGACCTCAATTACTGTACTTGTCAAACCCTTTAAAATATATAGCATTTCAAAAGTTAGATAATTGTTGTGGGTCTTTGCATTTATATCCACTATGATGTTTTAAAACAGTTTATGGTAATGGTTGTATTTTTTACAACTAAAGTAATAGAAAACGAGTCTGTCATCATGCCACATAAATTTCAAATTTGAAGTATTTTTGTCTGTAGTGTTCATACCTTGACTTCAAGGACGTCCTCTTGTTTTCATCTCAGAATTCTTTCACCTGCAGAGTCTTTGTGTGCTGAGCCTAATGCACATTACTTGGGGAAGAGCATTCAAATGGAATCCTCAGACCCGAGGTACAGGCTTAGAGACTGGCTGGAAGAAGTCCAAGCTGGAAATTGCAGTGTCTTTAATTCTACTCTGCTGGGTTCACTACTGCGTCCTCTGAACCGAAGAGATCACTTGTGGAACATTTAGTGTTATTGATTACTGATAAAACCCACTCGTAGAAGCCTATAGAGCGTGGGGAAAGGTCAGCAGCAGTAGCTAGTGATGTTTTCGAGATGGACTGTGGCTTTTATTGAAACTAATTTAAAAGTTTCAGGTCACTTGGCACACTTGGGGGTTTTAATGTGCCATTTGCAGTTTTATCATACCCAGACATGCTTTGGTTCCTCTTTCAGCGCTTGCATGACGTAAGCAGTGTTGTTTATTTGTTTTACAAAGGTGAAATGAGTCATGGTATCGGCGGTGGGACTGTGTGCATGGCTTTTTAGGAAACGCACAGAATCACTTTTAAAGGGTAGGCAGGCCATCTGCTTGGCATGGAATTGTTCCACGAATCATACTCGTCCCCTGAGCTGCTCATTTCTCAGAATGTCTTAATTTTTTCTGTTTCCTAAATACCCAATGGCTTGCAGGTCAGAATATTTGATGTCTCTGATATCAAGTTTAAAGTTAAATGAGATTTTTAATGTTCCATATACAACTTTGATCATTTCAAATTCATCATCTGTCGATCTCAATATTTTCCTTTTTCATATTGTTTATTCTTACATTTAGTTTTTTTTAATTATTTTTAAATGTAAATACTTATACAATTCTGATAATTTTCCCAGCTAGAAATATTATGGCAGTACATTAAGGACAAAAAACATGACGTACGAGCTGTTCTAATTTTTTTTATGAGAAAACGGTGGTTGCACATACGTGGTTGCACGTGGTCACAATTAAGAATTTAATGTTCTGGAGTTGATGCTGCTTTAAATAGTCTTATGTTCTTTCAGAAACCATTGCTTTATTGTTGTTGCTTGGGATTGCCAGAGATTGACAGGAAGCTCGTAAATGTAAATTAAATAAATGTAAATATGATTGGTTGGATTACCATAGTCTAAGAAATTTGCATAAATGTATGAATTCATGATTAGGGTTACTAGGGTTTGACAAAACTTTCAAAAATCTTCAAAAATATAGCAGTGATGTTTAACACTCATTGTTTTGTCATTTGGACAAAAAAGGTTCACATACACTCAGAATAATAAAAGGTATGATTAGGATTGCCAGATGTTTACATAAGACTCAAAAGTGTGAAAGAAATACAAATGTGATTGCAAAGGTTGTCAGGGATTTATACAATTCTAAATGTTAAAAAGCAACGTAAAAATGATGGCTAGGATTGCCAGAGTTTAAATAATACTCATAAACATTCAACTTTGTTGAAGGCATGGTTAAGGTTGCCAGAGTTTGAGAAAACCTTCATAAATACTCTAAAATATAAATGTGATGGTTAAAGTTTCAAACGATATATTTGAAGCATACTCTTTATTGTGCAACAACAAGTTGTGTATGTGCTTTCAGATTCTTAATGGTTTTAAAATGTCATAATTTTGACCTTATGAAATATGGAGAAACTCTGTCGAACACTCTGGGCTAATCAGAACACTGCTTTGCAGAAAACACTGCGGGCCAATCAGAGCGCTTCATTCCCAGCTCAGAGACTAGGGAAAAGCCAGGCAGCAGAACCGTACTGAATGGAACTGTTTTGAGCAGTGGTAAAGCACCAACTACGTCTCATCTATGATCTTGTAGTTCCCACTTAATCAGTCGCAATATCCAGTCTCTTTATAGATTGTGTTTAGATTGAGACTTTCTTTTCTCTTGGCTACCTCAACTGTTGGCAACCCTAATCATTTTGGCATGGCCACCAGTGAGAATCTGAATTTTCAAACAAATAACAAGCTTTAAAGCATCAAAACCACTCATCAGTGTGAGTCTGTCTGAAGTCTACAAAAAAAGGATAATCTTTTTTTTTTATGGACATGTAAACGTTTCAGTTCAGTATTGGTTTTTACAAGAAAAAAGGCATTCTTATTCTTTTTTGTTTTGTAGGAAAGACATTTTTTCCTCAATCGCATACTATTCTTCAAAACATTTTAGATTGCAAATATTTGATTCATCATTTCATGGTCTCTGCTGCATACTTATAGTTATGTGCGTTTTCTACACAGACTTCATGGCTCATCATGGCATGTTAGCTCTTTCAAATATTTTGACAGATTTGGCCTCACCTGGACATTGTTTTGATGAGTTTGATATGTCCGTGTGTGTCTCCATGGAAACACATTGTAGTACTTTCCGAATTAGATTTTTCCAGAAGTTGCATCTGTGAAAGGGCTTGAACCCTTTTTTCTGACTGATTAATTGTCTTAAAAGGCTGTATTGTTATGAAGTTGTATAAGCATTCAGAAGATATATCTGTTTGCATGTTTTTTTCTGGACCATAAGCTGCAACTTTTTTTTCTCGTTTGTGAATTTTTCAAGGCTAGTTGCTCTTGTTATGCTCTCTTAAGAAAAGTGAGAACTTTATCATGCTTAGAAGAAGATCCAAGTTCTGAATAGTTAGTAAGAACAATATCCACTCACCATCATAATGGAAGCACATTTCTTTCTTCTTATTTAAATTTAAGTGTTTTAGCTTAAATTAACATTTACATTTATGCATTTGGCAGATGCTTTTGTCCAAAGCGACTTACATTATGGGAGAGACAATATGCAATCTGTTACAGATTTTAAGGTGCATTACATAGCCCACAAATTCCAGGATATACAGTTGAAAATTTGGAGCCATACTATTTTCCTTTTAATAAATGTAAAATTAGTTAGTTAGTTGTTGTGAGAAAATATTCCAGGACCTCCTGTTGCAAACAACCGGGGGACTTAATATTTTATATTACTAACATTTTATATATAAGCTACACGAGGGTTGTCATCATACTATTATAGCATCCCCGTAGACATCATGAAATGAATGTTAAAGGAAAGCTGTGCTATTGTTCTAATATCATAGACAGAGAACATCAGCTCTGGAGTTCATTTATAAATGATGGAGCTCATACATCATGCTGCGGGTGTTGCAGACAGTGAAGCAAAGGAAGTCTCACGGGTTCGAATGAGAGCTTATGAGTGAAACATGTGCCAGGGAATTCCCTCTAGTGGAGCAGTGAAGTCTTACTCTGAGCTTAGATTCTTCTGCATATTTGTACAGAGGTATTGCAAATGTTTTAGCCGGAGCATTTTAATGTGAATTTATACATGGAAAATAATATACTCTCAATGCTGTCATAGTTCTTAAAGATGCTGCTAATTTTGTTCTTGGATGAGCAGTTAATACCTGTTACTATGGTAACCAATGACTCTCAGTGATGCAAATAGTGATTAACTTGACCAAAGTTAATACATAAATAAAGTTAGAAATACTGGAATTTGAGTTTTTAGACTATAGACTATAGACTATACCATGTTAATTTAACATATAATCATTTGTAAAATGTCTCAATTTATGTTTAAATAAATGCCATTTGGTAACTTTACAATGTGTACTTCAACTTCTGATATTCATTTTAATATAACTTGTCTTCTCAATCACCAGAGCTATCCTTTAAATACGTAAACACCCCTTTTTTCAGACCTACTGTATGCTAATATAATCTCGAATTGTTTAAAGTCGTTTGTATGTCCACATCACTGATTCATTGACATAGATGCAGGTTAATATAAAGTATGTATAATTTATGAGTGCACACTTGCATAAGCAGCCTTAAGTCAAGAATTTGCAGGATTAAAATGTACCAAACGAGATGTCGGAGATGGATCTGAGCCCTACGAGACAAGACAACGTTTAAAAACTAAACACAACTAATGAAATGTTTACTGAGAGTAAAAGTTGTTTGTTGACAATTATTTCCAATGATGTCATTTAGTCATTGAATTAATTTTTGTTGGCTTAATTTTTTTGATACGTTGCTGAGTGAATTGCTATTTTTTTAGTTGAGTTCACATTCTCAGTGGCTGTTGTTGATTGGATTAAAAAATAAAGTTAATCCAGTCAATGTTGTCAGAATAATGCGTTAAGCCAATTAATTTTTTTTTTTCAGTTTTGGGAAGTCAATTGATTTCTTTGGATCTTTTTGCTCAACAATTGTTTTTGAGTGCATAGGAGGGATTTGGCTATTCAAGTGACTAAGCTTAGTGAACAGTGAGCTGGTTATATTGAGGAGATAATGAGCATGATTACATCAAACACCCAGTTTATTATCTGCTCCTGCTTCTCTCAAAACTTTTTTAAAGAACATTCCAGTAATCGTCCTGTCCTTTCTTGGCCTCTGTGGATGTGCTTGCAGCTGCTTCAATTATCACATTGAAAATTACCTTAACATTTGCGCTGCAGAATCTTGGGTATTAGTACCTGAGTACTGTCCATCTATATTGTTCTAATGGGTCAACATCGCAGTGATGTTATCACTTACCATCCGAGTCTTTTTATTTCATATTAGTTTGTCAAAATTAGATTATGGCAACTGATCAGCGAGCCAAGCAGCAGAAATGAAAATGAGTTTTTTTGAATTCTGAAAGTCACTATATTGTACAAAAAAGATGTGTGTGTGTATGTGTGTGTGTGTGTATGTATGTAAAGAGATATGTGTTGACAGAAATCTGCTGTGCAATTCATGCCTTCTGTCTTAACGGACAGACTATTTAGGTGGCTAACCCTAACCCTTACCAACTGAAAATAAATCCAGAGATTACATTCCCTACCCTCAAATGGATTTTTCTGATTAACCTTGGGTGAGATTAAAAGTGTTGCTGGAGATCTTTGAGTGTTTTGTAACACTTTTTTTTTATCACACTCACTAGTTTATGAGCAAACAGACTTTGCTATCTTATTCCACTTCATTTCCATAAGTTAGTTTTCTGGGGGGGAAAATGTTCATAAATTTAATTAATTTTTGATCTCCTTCACAGGTGACCACTCTGGTTAACACCAGTAACAAAGGCCCCTCCAGTAAGAAAAAAGGCCGCTCCAAGAAGGCTCATGTGCTGGCAGTTTCTGTGGAGCAGGCAACCCAGAACTTTCTAGAAAAGGGTGAACAGATTGCAAAGGACAGCCAGGACCTGAAGGAGGAGCTCATCGCCGCTGTCGAGGATGTCCGTAAGCAAGGTGAGCAGCCTGTTACTGCCCTCAGAAAAAAGTTTGAACTCAATATGTTGTTTTTTTCTTCCATTAGGAGCACAATTTGTTGAAGGTTTGCAGAAATAAGGTATAAGAAGCTGAAGTAACGATCATTATTTCTGTGCTTCTTCTTTTGGTTGGACCAAGGTTTGCTTTGGGTCCGCTTTTGTTACTATGTATCACAATCTCTTGGTCTGGCACTTAAAGAAACAATTTTGGAATCCAGGAAACACCTCTGAGATGGTTTCGATCCTATCTCGATGAGCATTCCTTCTCAGTGGAAATGGGTGGATTTTATTCTTCCTCTTCACCACTGATATGTGGAGTTCCACAGGTTTCGATTTTGGGCCCGCTTCTTTTTTATTTTTGCACGTGAGACACCTGGGGGATATGATGAGGAATCACGCAGCTCTACCTTCCCCTAAAGATAGGTGATTATGCCCCTCTTGGCATGCCTAGACAAGTTTGCTAGTAGTTTTCTGAAACTGAACGAGGATAAGACAGAGGTTATTAATTTTGGTTCTCTGAAGTTTCGCTCTGCCTGTCTGAGTATGCTCTCTCCTAACTTCCCCACCATGTCCTCTCAGATTAGGAAACTTGGTGTTATCAATTCTGAGCTGAAGATGACAAAACAAATCAACACTGTGGTTAAAAAGAATTATCAACTTCGGATCACATCAAAAATTAAGCCTGATATCTTTTGTGGACCTTGAAAAAGTAATCCATAATTTTATAACTTCACATGTTGATTATTGCAATGTCATGTACAGTGAACTTCCTAAGCAGACAGAATCTAGACTCTAGAGGGTTTTTAATTATTTTATTCTTTTTTACTGATGTTATTTTTCAATTGTATTGTTAATTGTACAGCACATTGGGCAGTTCCCTTTTGAAAAATGGGCTTTATAAATAAAATTACTTGCTTGCTTACTTGCTTACTTACTTACTTACCTACACTTCAGAATCTAACCTGAAATGTGTACATTCATGGACATTCTGGTGCTTTTTATTTGGACTATGGGTTTATTTAGATGTACCTTATGTACCTTGTTCTTTAAATAGAATAATACACTGCAAAAAATGAATACTAAGCAAAGCTGAAAATGCTTAAAATTAGATTAAAAATCTTGATTTTCTTATTTTACGAAGAATTTTCTAATTTAAACCTTTTGGGTATAGATTACTTAGCTTATTTTGAGAAAATAACACATATTTTCTTGAGGAGAAAAACATTGTTTTTCTGATCATTTATTTTCTTGAATTAAGAAACGATGTGAAACAAGTTGCTGATTTTGCCACTGATCTTAAAACAAGAATCTTAAAACAAGAATTTTTGACTCAACATATTCCTATTTCAAGAATTGTATTGATTTTGAGAAATCATATTAAATATTGGTAAAAACATACATCTTGGAACAAGAAAAAAAATCTTAAATCTAGTTCTACTCTAGATCAAGTAAAGGTAAGAACATTTATTTTCTTGAAATAAGACTCAAATGTTTGTGAAAAGAAAAGAAGAAAAAGGATATACACCGTAAATAAATCATCAATACCCCAAACCTTAATACCCGTCCAGTTGTGAACTAACTTTGATGAAAGAGATCTGTACTTCAAAAAAGCACTCTTGAAACATGAAAAAAAAACTCAAATATAGATAAACTCATCCTAGATCAAGCAAAAGAATCTGCTAATGGGGTAAGCAAATTTGAGTTTTCAAGAATTCTTTAAATTAGCAAAAACTTTTAGCTGGTAACAAATGCTTTTGGATCTTAAAAACATACAAAAACTCTCAAAACAAGTCTTTCCAAGCTGTAAAAACGCATTGAAACTAGAATATTCCAACTTGTATCTAGCCACTAGTGGTCTTAAAACTAGACAATATGTCTTAAAACTAGGATGTTTTCTCTTTTAGTTTTATATAGCTTATCAGAAATAGAATTAATTTGTCAGCACTGATAGCGTAGCGGTCAGAGCGCTGATATGTGGACCTGAAACCACTGGTGACGGGATTCGAATCTCGCCGACCTTCTCCCCAGAGCTCTACTAAGTGTTCTACCTGTCTCCTATCGGAACTGTACTATCTAAGAATACATCAATAGGCCTAAATAATATATAAAATATTTATTTAAAATGTAATTTTTGAGCTAGAATTTCTAGTTTTAAGAACACATACTCTACTTTAAGAACTAAAATTAAGCACAAACTTTCTTAATTCAAGGTCATATATACTTATTTTAATATTACATTTTCTAAGTTAGTCTTAAATAAGAGAAAACATCCTAGTTTTAAGACAGATTGTCTAGTTTTAAGACCACTGGAGACTAGATACAAGTTGAAATATTCTAGTTTTTGTCTATTTATCAGCTAGAATTTTTTTCTAATTTTAAGAAATCTTGACAAGTCAAATTTGCTTACCCCATTGGCAGATTTTTTTGCTTGATATAGGAAGAGTTTAACTTTATTTGAGTTTTTTTTTTTCTTGTTCCAAGAGTGCGTTTTTTTGCAGTGATACCAGTTATATATTTATAAAACTGGTCTCTGAAGTACACTTCTAAATCACACTGACTCTTAGAAAAAATGTAACAATTCATTGTGTTGTTCCTCACTGTTTTCTTTTATATTTTTTAAGCTGTTTTGTATTTGCTTTCACACACAGTGTTCCTTTGTATGTCGTCATTTTGATTATTTTGTATAAGTATTTGATTATTTTGTATATATAGTAATAGTAATTGTTTATTTATATAGCACCTTTCACAGAAGAAGCACACAAAGTGCTTCACAATAAAAAGTTAAAACAACCAAAACAAACCAGAGTCAACATGCATGATACAAACATACAGTCTGGACAGCAGTTAAATACAAATGACAAAACAGAAAAAAAATCTAAAACAAATATATGGGAAAAAAAACTGAAGTTTCACTTAATCTTCCACTTAAACCAAATCATCTTATTGAAGTCTGTACCCAGAACATCCATTTTTCCAGAAGCACAAAAAAGATTAGTATGTCCTTGATACCTGACATTTGTCTGTGCTTAGCTTTTGATTTTCTGATCCGGTGATGTTATTTTTTTCCTGAAATAATCAGAATTGTGGTGTTAAATTTATATAAGTGTGATACATAAATAAAACAAAACCACACTATTAGTCAGACTATCAGGACAACAGTTTACCAATCAAATGTCAAAGCAAAGATCCCCGGCAGATGTAGGCAAATAAAACAGTTGACCTTTAATAAAGATTCATCCTAATGTGTAGCTCTCTGCCTCTCATGTCTTAATAATCAAACTTTTTAGAGCTATTCTAGATGATTTTTTATTTTTAAAGCTTATCTTGAATTTCTACCAGTATCCACTTCTTCTTCTTCTTTCGGCTGTTCCCAGGTTAGGGGTCGCCACAGCAAATCATCTGTTTCCAACTAACTCTGGCCTCAGCATCCTCTACTCTTGCACCAATTACCTTCATGTCCTCCTTCAGCACACCCATATAACTTGTCTTTGGCCTTCCTCTTGCCCTCTTGCCTGGCAGCTCCATCTCCAACATCCTTCTACCAATATAACTACTATCCCTTCTCTGCACATGTCCAAACCATCTCAATCTGGCTTCTCTGACTTTGTCTCCAAAATAACCAACCTCAGCTGTTCCTCTGATGTGCTCGTTCCTAATCTTGTCCATCCTTGTCACTCCTAAACTGAACCTCAACATCCTCATCTCTGCTACTTCCATCTCTGCCTCGTGTCTCTTCCTCACTGCTACAGTCTCTAACCCATACATCATAGCTGGTCTCACTACTGTACTGTACACCTTTCCTTTGATTCTTGCTGACACTCTTCTGTCACACAACACCCCTGACACTTTTCTCCACCCACTCCAACCTGCCTGCACTCGCCTCTTCACCTTTTTTCCACACTCCCCATCGCACTGGACTGTTGACCCCAAATACCTAAACTCCTCCACCTTCTTGACCTCAGCCCCCTGTAACCTCACTGTTCTACTTCCCTCCCTCTCGTTCAAACACATGTATTCTGTCTTACTACGACTGACTTTCATTCCTCTTCTTTCTAGAGCAGACCTCCAACTTTCCAGGTGTCCCTCCACCTGCTCTCTACTCTCACTACAGATTACAATGTCATCTGCAAACATCATTGTCCATGGAGATTCCTGTCTGACCTCATCCGTCAACCTTCCTGGGCATGAAGCCATACTCCTGCTCGCAAATATCCACTTCCCTTCTTAGCCTAGCTTCCACTACTCTTTCCCAGAGTTTCATTGTGTGGCTCATCAACTTTATACCTCTGTAGTTGTTACAACTCTGCACATCACCCTTGTTCTTAAAGATTGGCACTAGGACACTTCTCCTCCATTCCTCAGGCATCTTCTCACTCTCTAGAATCCTGTTGAATAACCTAGATAGGAACTCCACTGCTGTCTCTCCTAGACACTTCCACACCTCCACAGGGATGTCATCTGGACCAACAGCCTTTTCACTCTTCATTCTCCTCAGAGCCTTCCTCACCTCATCCTTTCTAATCTTTTAAACTTCCTGCTCTACAATGTTCACCTCTTCCCCCCTTCTTTCCCTCTCATTCTCCTCATTCATCAACTCCTCAAAATACTCCTTCCATCTTTTCTGCACACTCTCCTCACTCGTTAGAACCCTTCCATCTCTATCTTTAATCACCCTTATCTGTTGCACATCCTTCCCATCTCTGTCTCTCTGTTTCGCTAATCTGTACAATTCCTTCTCACCATCCCTCGTGTCTAACCTGGCATACAACTTATCAGATGCCTTCTGTTTGGCCTTTGCCACCTCCCTCTTCACCCTGCGCTGTGATTCCTTGTAGTCCTGTCTACTTTCTTCAGTCCTTTTGATGTCCCACTTCTTTTTAGCTAGCCTCTTCCTCTGGATGATGTCCTGTACTTCCTCATTCCACCACCATGTTTCCTTATCTTCTTTCCTTCTTCCTGCTGACACATCTAGCACCTGTCTAGTCTCCCTGATCACTTCTGCTGTAGTTTCCCGGTCCTCTGGAAGCTCTTCCTGACCACCCAAAGCCTGTCTCAGCTTCTGTCTGAATTCCTCACAACAGTCTTCCTTTTTCAACTTCCACCACGTGGTCTTCTTTTCCATCTTTCCTCCCCTCTTCTTCCTGACCACCAGAAACGTCCTACACATCACCATCCGATGCTGTCTGGCTACACTCTCTCCTACCACTACTTTGCAGTCAGTGATCTCTTTCAGATTGGCTCGTCTACTTAGGATGTAGTCCACCTGTGTACTCCAACCACCACTCTTGTAGGTAACTCTATGTTCCTCCCTCTTCTGGAAATAAGTGTTAACTACAGGCATTTCCATCCTCTTGGCAAAGTCCACCACCATCTGTCCTTCTGGGTTCCTTTCCTTAACACCGAACCTGCCCATCACTTCCTCATCACCTCTGTTGCCCTCGCCCACATGACCGTTGAAGTCTGCTCCCACCACTACTTTCTCCCCTCTGGGAATACTCTCCATCACCTCATCTAACTCACTCCAGAATCTCTTCTTTTTCTTCCAGCTTACAGCCTACTTGTGGAGCATAACGACTCACTACATTCAACATCACTCCTTCAATCTCTAACTTCAAACTGATCACCCTGTCAGACACTCTTTTCACCTTTAAAACATTCCTCACAAACTCCTCCTTCAGGATCACTCCTACCCCATTTCTCTTCCTATCCTCACCATAGTAAAACAGCTAATCCATAGCTAAAACAGTATCCACTAATTGGTAGAATAATTATCATTAAGGTGTAAACAGTTGGGCTTTGAAAGGTCAGGATAAAATTAACCTTTTTATTGTGAAAATATTGGTCATGAACAAGGAGGTGAGGGTACAATATCTTTCTTACATTGCAGTTTCCCTGTTATCTCACTAACTTACCCCCCCTTCGGTTTTTTACGCTTCATGTAAATCTAATGCAATTTATTTTATTACCACATACATTTATTTCTTTGTTTAAAAAAAAAAAAAAAAAAAAAAAAAAAAATATATATATATATATATATATATATATATATATATATATATATATATATATATATATATATATACATAGAACATATAGAACATATTTTTTACAGTAACATAGTTGAAATCAGCAATTTGTAAGTTCAACTTTAAGTGATTTTTTTAGATAGTAAATGCAAACCAGATCAAGAATTGGATGAAGTGCGTTACACAATTCCAATAGCTGAAAAAAAAATGCTATTATTGTTAAAATTCACCTGCAAATGTTTTTCTTTTGATAAATTCACTATTTTCTCTCTGTACATGACCCCAGTAAGTGTGGTTGGAAGACAATGGAACGAGATTGTCTTATTTGTGATATTTGGTCAGTTACTTTAATTTTTTCCCATGGGTACATTCGTTTTCTTCACAAACATATTACAACAAAATATAATTAATAAAAAATTATAATACAACAAAATAAACAAAAAACTATAGTTATTTTTTTGTATTGTTTCTTGATTTTTTTCCCTTTGATTCAGTCCTTTGCTGCCAATCAAAGCTGTCTCGTCCCAAGCCTCTGGTCTGATAGAAGGTGGGACGAGTCCAGGAACATTAACAGACTGTCGACAGACTGTTCCTTTTCCCTGGTCACACGAACAGCAGTTCTCTGATGAAATAAACAAACCATCAAACTAATCCATAGATCCTTTTGATGAATGAAGACTAAGATAGTTACAAAGGGTCACTTGAATCTAATGTTTACTGAAAAGGTGGTTACGATGTAGATAAAGTTCACCGCAGTGCATTTCCAGGGCGATATATTTTGACACAAACCTGGCGTGTCTTTTCCCATGCTCCAGCAGAGTTTTTCCGAAGTGTGCTGTTTCACTAATGAACTGGTACAAATCATGCTTGTGCTTGCAGTTTAGATCGCTGGTAAACAGATGCTGATTTGCGGTGAAGTTTGTGGCTGGTGAAACACTGACTTACAGAGTCAGATATACAAATATATGCTCCCAGTGTGTTTACCATCTATTGAGTGTGTTTCAAATCTCTGATCAGCGTTGCTTCTAGAGACAGAGCAGGCACATGTTGGGCCAAGAAAGAATGTAAAAATGTTTAGTGGTTCAGTGTGACCTCCGAGAGAAAAAAAAACTAGTTGGATGCTAAAAATTGACACTCACATCAGATATTTTCTCTCTCACTTCCACTTTCTCTCACTCACTCTTTCGCTCCCTCGCTCTTGCTCTTTCTCTCTATCTCTTTCTGCTCGCTCACTCTCTGCAATAGTCGGCTCTGAACCTCTTGTGTTTTTGATTGAAAAGTCCATTTTGAGAATGTTTTGTGCTGACAAATTACATCTGCCAGTTTGACAGTCAGTCAGACAACAACTAAAGAAAAATAAACATGAGTTTATGATCATCCTCCAAATTCCAGGCAGAGCTAAAAAAAATTTTTTGTCATTAAACAGTTGTGGATAACAGCTGATGTCACAATGCATATATAAAAAAAAAAACATTTTATTGCCTCTGGAGTTAAAGTTCCTAGAAGTGCAGCATTTAAATGCGATATGTAACATCATTTGTGCTTGTCTGCAGGAGACACGATGCGTGTGGCCTCCTCAGAGTTTGCCGATGACCCCTGCTCCTCCGTGAAGCGTGGAACCATGGTCCGAGCCGCCCGAGCCCTGCTGTCCGCCGTCACTCGGCTTCTCATCCTGGCTGACATGGCTGATGTCATGCGACTCCTGGCTCACCTCAAGATCGTAGGCTTACTTTATAAAACACATTTGTTAACGGTTTCATTTTGTTTGTAGAATTCTTGTCCGTTAGGATTCATTTCTGTTTTTTGAAACATTCTGTAAACTTTCTTTGCTTTCCACATATTTAAATATAAGCATTTTATGGTTGTTGTGTAATTTCAAATCTCAAATAATTAGTTATGTTCTGTTAAATCTTGAATACTTTTGTTTTCACTTATGTTAGTTTATTCTCTTAAGATTTTTAGACTTTTGCTACAAGCTATTTTTGAATAATACACATTTGTTACGTTTAGCTCATTCTGTTTTACGTCTTTCTTTGTGTCCCTCGGATCTCTAAGATTGAAATTTGTCTTAAGGTGCAATATGTTTGCCTTGTGGAATATATTATGAACACTTTGTTTTGTTTCTACATTGTCTAATGATTGTGAAAGACGCTTGGGATGCGGATGAGAACCTTTCAGATTCTCTATAAGGGGAACAACATCTTCTGTTTCTCCTCGCAGTCTCATTATTGAGAGTGAAAATTGTCTAAATTCATGTTCAATGTGCCCCTGGGGTAGCAGGCAGAAACAAAACTAACTTTCTCCACCACATGTAAGAGAAAATTTAGTTTTTACTTCAAGGGAAATGGAAGAGTGATATTTGAAATTATATATTTTCAGGTGGAAGAAGCTCTGGAAGCTGTCAAGAATGCCACCAATGAGCAGGACTTGGCAAATCGCTTCAAGGAGTTTGGTAAAGAGATGGTGAAGCTCAATTATGTTGCAGCTCGCAGACAGCAGGTAATTTAAACAGTGACATAGTTGGAATTATTATTTACATTTTTTTGTGTGTTTCAAACTAAGTATTGCATGTAGGGCTCTAGTTATCAAATATTTTAGTAGTCAAGGGTTCTATTTCATGGATTTTATCAAGTTATCTGACTAAACATATTTTTTGTTTAGTTAAAGTACAATTGTTTCTTAAAATGAACAACTAATTGGTTTCTTTTTTCACGCACACACACACACACACCAAAATATAAATCAAAGAAAATACTTATTTAAAACATAGTATGCAATTCATACAAACAATCTTGCCCTCCCAATATAAAAAGGTTGCAGGTTCGATTCCCAGATCCACCGAGATGAAGGTGGTGTGAGTAATAAGACACATGCTCTCCCATTTTCAACAACCACAGCTGTGGAGCCCTCGAGCAAGCATCAGTTCCCCGACTACTCCCAGGGTGCCGCAACCATAGCTGGACACTGCTCGAGAGTGTGTTCACGGTGTGTTTGTTCACTGCTGTGTGTGTGTGTACACTGGGATGGGTTACATGCAGAGCACAAATTCCGGGTATGGGTCACTCCATATCTGGCCAACTAGTCGCTTTCACTTAACTTCACTTACTAAAAATAATAAGATGTTAAGAAAGAGTTTAAAAAGAATCAGAGCAATGGAATGAACGAAGACAATCAGTAGACATTAAACTCAAACAGAATGGAGAGTATAAGGAGAACTTAACCAAACTAAAGGAATTAACACACGTGCAGAGAGTGACACCTAAACAAGTTAACAAAAAAGTCTATGTAATATTCTGTTCATAGTAGAACGAGAACTCTCATTTTTAACTCCCTGAATAGCTTAGAAACGTTTAAGAACTCTGGTATTTAATTAATTTCCCAGGCTACTCCCAGGTGTTTATTATGCGATAATGTGGCATTGTGGGATTTAGCCAGCATTCAGTTTTTTTTCTCCCTCTTAAAAAAAACCCACTTATCTCATTATTAAAATAAATTAATAAATATATATATTTTATATTCTGTCAATTCTTCTGTACTGAATTGATTTTTTAAAATACTTTCCAACCTTTTTTATGAAACATAGATTTACAGTTAAAAATACGAATATCATTTGAACCCTTAATAAAATGGCAAGAGTTCACATTATTTCATGTATTACTTAATAATAATATTCATTTGTCTCTTGATATTGCATTTATCAATGCATTTGTAATTCTGTTTGTAAAGAAAGTTTTTTTTTTCTAAGAAGTATTTAATCAGAAGTCTTAATTTAAATTCTGATTAATCTCAAGTGGGTTCCAATTATATCAAACTGGTGAGCTACTTCACTATGGTTGCCAGTAGTTTAAATGTGGTTAGTAATAATAACAAAAATGCTCCACTTTGATTATGTCGTGGAATCACTGTGACCGCTATCACATTTGTGTTTGTAACAGGAGCTGAAAGACCCTCAGTGCAGGGATGAGATGGCGGCAGCTAGAGGTGCTCTGAAGAAGAACGCCACCATGCTCTACACAGCTTCTCAGGCTTACCTGCGCCACCCTGATGTGGCTGCGACACGTGCCAACCGAGACTATGTCTTCAAACAGGTTCAGGAGGCCATCGGGGGCATCTCTAGCTCTGCCCAGGCCACATCGCCCACCGATGAGAAGCAGGGGCATGCTGGTATTGGAGAGCTGGCAGCTGCACTCAATGAATTTGATGTGAGTACAATTCTGAAGCTGTTAAAAATGCTGCAATTAAATCTTTTTTCCTCTTGTTGTGGCATATACAACAAGGCGTTTTGGCTCTGTTTGGGTTGTTTCTCAGAAGTTGGAGTGATTTGCAAATAAACATTTAGACAAAGACAGTCAACAGCACATTGATTATTGCTTTATTTAAAGAAAGAGTAACAAGTAAAAACATGTTCGGCAAAATAAGTAGATTAATAATAGATTAACCTTCTTGTTGTTTTGATTCATTTCTAAAAATGTTTTTGACTACAAATAGTAAAGCTTGTAGACAACATAAAAAAAATATAATACAAGTGTAAAAGATCACTTTGCACGCAATGTTTTGCTGCCATCTAGTGGTCATGAAGGTCCATTTTCATAGGTTTTAGAAATCTTTTTAGGCAGGCCATGCAATTGTGTGGTGAATGTATGGATAAACTAGATTTCCTTTAAAAAAAGAAATTGATGTATTTGGATATATTTGTATGTTTGAATAAACCATTAAAGATGAAAAGAAGGAAACAAATAAGCAAGTGAGCAAGCATTCAATATGTTCACTGACATGTAATGGTCTGATAACAGATAATAATAATAATAATAAAAAGGGCATCCGTCGCATAAAACATGTGCCAGAAAGTTAGCGGTTCATTCCGCTGTGGCGACCCCGAAAGGGAAGAAAGCCATCATGAAAATGGAATAATAATGATAATCATAATAATAATTTACAATTATTACAAAAATTCCAATATTATTATAAAAATAAACCCAGACGCACACACACACTTGCACACACGCACACACACTCAAATAACATTCCTAAGTTAGCTTTAAAAAAGTATAACTTCCTCATTTTTCCACACTTCATTTGTTTATAGATATAAAAGGCAGAAAAACAACTTTTGGCACACATTTTGCTGTGCTAATATTTTTTTGCATAGGTCTACTGCATTTTATGTCGAAACTGTTACCTTCTCTGCTAACAGTTGTTTACCACAAGAAAATCTCAATATTTTTTCAAAAATACTTTTAATTATCACTGAATCAAAAAGCCAGTGAAATCTTCATAAAATCTAACAGTTTAAACAAAAAAAACCTAAAATTAGTCAGTTGAAGTAAAAACAAAAAGATTGGTCTTATTCAAAGAAGTCTGCTGCTACGAGCTGAAGGAGTAGGTAATTGTTTGGTTGTAGCTTCACACCCGTTATTGGTTGCTTTACATTGAAAGACACACAGGGAATGTGTGCTAAACAAAAGCAAGTTCGAGTATATTATTTAGTTTGTCACTTATATTTAAATTCTGCCTTTGATTACATGTGTTACTCTTGATTACACTTAAGGAGGTGTAGTCTGATTGTTGGATGGCTCTTTTTTAACCAAGTTGAGACACTGTGAATATTACTTGTTAGCGAAGAAAAAAACTGTAATCTGAGAGTTGAGGAGTGTTTCCTATCCTACATATGGCTATAGCCTGCTTACCTTCACTAAGGGCCCTCAGTTGTATTAGTCAACCTTTCAGTGACAGTCTGTGTCAAAGGACATTTTCTCACCAATGCGGGTTACCATTAAAGTGAAAGTGGAGGTGTGTGCCAGTGAAGCATATGATTTGAGTTGAGCGATGGTGGCTGGAGGTGTGAGATGGCTGAGAAGTGTAGAGACGACCTGCTAATGAGTCTCCTTCTCCCCAAACTCCTGCATTTCTCATGAAGCTCTCATGCTGCTCGCACAGCTTCCCACGCTTGATTTTCTGACCGAATATGCATCGCGGCTTGATGCTAATGTACTGTCAAAAAACGCTCATCTTTTTAAATATTCTGTTTGAAATCTTTCAACTTTTGCTGAGGTCTTCTTGGGTTAGAGAATGTGTATTAAAGCAACCTGATTTATTTACCTGAGAAGCAATAAGTAGCAAAAATGCCTTTCAGTGCCATATGAGAGGTTTGAGAGACGATTGTAAAGTCAAATGCTTGAATTAGCACGGACATTTTATTCTTGAGTTTGGTTAGCAAGTTCCCTCAATGTCAACAGATGGTTTAATTACTTTTTGTTTCTTGAAATCATTGTTCCAACAATTGTGTTTGTAAAATTCATTATAAATCATGGAATGAGCTTCCTTTGCGCATCAAACAGGCAAACTTGCTGTCTCGTTTTAGATCTTCACTTAAGACTCAGTTCTACTCCTTGACTCAGTTTGATGTTAATTGTGTTATTATTTTCCCGCGTGTTTGTTTTGCATGCTAGTTTTTTTTTTTTGCTGAAGTGGTACTATTTTCTGATGCAGTGTAATATGGAGAACTGGAGGAACATTACTATTTAACTTAAAAATTGCCTTAATTTTACACAGACAGAGCTTTTCCTTGGGGCTAAATGCAAACTGATTACAAAACAGTGATAGTTGGCTAGCTTCAGAAGTCTACTGGTGACGTCATGGAAAGCACATCTATAGTTTTCCACAGACTTTGTTTTCTCCTGTGTCTTGTCCCGTAAGTGTTTTATCATTAACAGGGGTTTTGCTTGATATAAATAGAAACCAAACGACTGACGCTGTCAGCACAGCTTAACCACTATTGAACCTAGGACATTGATTTCTAATTGTGCAGGAAATAAAACGGCAGAGTAAACAGAATCTAAAGGAGCCTGTTTGTTGATCCAGAGTTGAAAGTTGTCTAATCTTTTCCTTTTTTAAATGATTTTGATTCCTTTCCTCTCTACATATTCATTAGAGAGATGGTTGGGATGGAGACTGAGGGCCTTAAACCCTTGTAATATGAAAAAAGACTATTTACTCTGATGAAACGTCATCCAACCACTTTATCTACATCATGTTCATGCACATAGCATTTAAAACACCATTTAATGGCTGATGACACAGGTCACATTCGTGGCACAGTGTATAAATAAATATGTATTTTAAGAACTTTGCTGTTACTTTCTTACAATTAAATGTTTAAATGTCTTTTGGATTCATTTTTTAGCAACAATTATGCACTTTGTTATAAGCCCTGAATACATCCACCCCTAAAAAAATAAAAGCAAAACAAAACAAAAATAAAGTTTTAGCCTCACGAAAGAACACTAAAAATGAGATTAGTGCTGCTGCTTATGTAGTGCTGCAGCACCAGCCCAGCAGGTTGTCTCAAAATCTCTTTTGTAGCTTTGACCTGCAGGTTGTCGTCTCTGAGCAAATTGAGGATGACATCAAAGAAAGCATCTTTCCCCTTTTTCTGGCCCCCCTCAAGCTAAAAAGAGAATCAATTTTGGAGCACGACACTTTCTCTCCTCTGAAGTGTCTGTTTTGTTGTCTCATTAGTGCAGAGGTTGTGTCGCTCTTGATGAGGTGTTTTTAATTCATCTTTTTAAAAGAAACCTTCAAAAATCTTCAGCGATACGATGTTGTCATGGCAAGGTTTAGCAGTTGTGGTTTGACTGCAGCTGATTGGTCAGTTGAATGCATCATGCAATGAACATTTGGGGGCAGTGTTGCACTGTGGAAAATATTCGGAAAACAAGGGTGATTCATGTTGTTTCTATCAGGTCACCATTGGTTTTGAAGTCACAGACCAGACTCACTTCTATCTTTCATGCTTCTCTGAGTTCGGGATTGATGGTTAACTCTGTTAGGATTGGGATTGGTTTGTGGAGGGAGAGATAGAGAGAGCAAGCAGATGATGAGATAATCTTCATATTGGCCAAATAATACTGTTACTCCCAGTCTAGACTGCAAGTAAAAGAAAATAAAAGATAATCAGGGAACAAAACATTCCAGACCAAGAAAGAGAACCAGTTTGCTTCAGAAGTTGAGGTGACCTTAACAATTAAAACACAAACAATTCACACATTTTTAAACTCCCTTGTTATCAAGCAAAATATTTACAATATGTATTTACTTCAACATCTAACCAGTCAAATGCTGTGTGAAACCAAAAAAAAAAACAATAAAACACTAAGCTAAAACACAAAAAAATAACTAAAAACTATGGTGGAGTTGCAGATTTGAGGAGGAAATAGTACAACAATCAGGAAAAAGGTACCAATCAGAAAGGGACAGGTCTTCCAAAGCGGATGTGAGGTGATGTGGCTAGATTAAACTAACTGATGGATGGGTAAAACATGACTAATGCAAAATGTAGTAACACAACTATCACGAGTCATATAACCTTACTTGTGCACTGACAAAAATAAAAACAATCTAACTTTATAGTATTTATGTTTTTTTATTTTGTTTAATTCACATGTTCATTCATTCTAATCAAGCTTACACTGGTGCTCTGGGGTCTCACAACAACTTTGTAAAAAAATGTTGCGAATGTCAACTTTTGAGTGAATGGTCAGATTTACTGAGAAGTGCAGGTTGGTGTATATAATTTTCCGCCAATTTGTTGTTTCTATTTTCGTTTCTTTGCATTTCATTTTTTCCCTTCTCATCTCCTCTCTTTTCGCTTCTCTATTATTTTCTCATTTCTCTCCTTTCTTCTCCTCTCCTCTCCTCAAGATGCAAGAAGACAATATGAAGTTTATGGGCGATTTCATGTAAATTAGCTTTAACTACTGCATAAGCATGTGTGCAGGTCATGACCTTTCTTCCATTATATTAATCCCCAGAAACAATCCCTTTGTCAGCTCGCTCCATATCTGACCCCATCACTTCTCTCCCATGTCACATGTGAGGAAAAACAAAGGATCCATAGATGCCAGAGAACCCCAGGCTGTTAGATTAATGTTAAGTACAAGAGAACCTGTCAAATTAACACCGACACCTGACAGAGCACCAATGGGGCATGTCGGATGAGCTTCCTGTGCTCCCTAAATCATTTGATGTCAACATGGTGACATGGAATAAATAATCTTTACATAAGGGCCAATAAACAGTCTGTTTTCAAATGCTCTCTCGCACACATCTGTTACAGTGTTGAATGAACGCTGGCTGATGGGCATCATTAAACAAAGAGTTTGAGCTATTTTCTCAAAATGACTCTTTACTTGGCAGTCATTTTTGAAACACTCAACAGCTGCTTTCACCTGATCTTCTAACTCTAAAAAGACATAAAAAACTATTGTTTTTTATATTTAGATGTATAACAGAATCAACAGTAGGTCATGAAAAAGTAAATTCTATACAGCCTATACATGTTTATTATTGTGAAACTGTCTCTCATGACTCCATGAATAAGCCAACGTGGAGCTATAAATGCTAATTTATGGATATGTATTCATTGCATTTGAATACGGTTCAGCATAATTGAATATATCAATCTATTCTCTCTATTCATGGCTGTCTTTTCTGCAATCGTCCCCTGCTCAGATTTAGCGTGAAGACTTACAACGAGTTAGCTATATTGTGTTTTTTTTAATCTATGCTGCACATATCTTCATTGTATACTGTTTGCATACACTCAACCCCCACTCTGTAACAAGATCCTGAATCAAATCAGATTTTTTTGATCTATAAACGTTTTTTGGGGTTTAAATGTGAAAACTTTAGTTTTAAATACTATAAGCAAGTTCCGTCTTTTCATTATTTACTAATCCACCAATTCTTGTTAGTTGCTAAACTGGCGATTTTGCTCTTGTTATTCTCCTAAGGCAATATTGTTAATTGTATTCATTTTATTTGTGTGTCTCATTTTCATTTTCATTCATTCATTGGAAATTGTAAGTGCTTTAAAGGCAATAAAACAAATCTTGAATAAAACAAACAATAAAATCAGATCAGATATAAAAAGTACAAAAAAAATGTTAAATTGTTTTATAAAATAGATATTTGTTAATGTATGTAATAGAAGAAAAAGATTTCATAGGTGCAGTGCTGTTCAGACAGTAGTGCTCAGTAAGTAAATGCAGATTTAAATAGATAATTTTGTCTGTATTCAATTGTGACTGCTTTCAGTTACGATGCTGCCCACTGCTGAAAACTTTAGACTCTTCATTTAAAGCTTAGCCATGGCAGTTCTAACTGATTTGAACCTAAGTATATAACAGCAACGAGGAGTAAAACTTTGAGTACGGTAACCAGCATCAATGCAAGTTTCACTTTCTGTGTTGAAGTTATTTAGTCATTATTCATTTTTGAATAGTTGAAAACATTTGTTTGACTCTGGCTTTAGTGTGATGATGAGCATTGTTATATTTTGAAGCATCACAGCATGACCACTGCCGTCCTAGAATCCGTTTTCTTTGTTAAACGTTCAACAAAGATGTCCATTTTTTACACAGACAAACACTAATGATTGTACTTGAATCTTGAACTTGTGTTATTCAATAAAAATCAATGTTTTAGTGGATTTTTGAGATGGCTTGTTTAAAAACATATCAGTGATTTGGAACTTTTTTTTATGTTATGGTCTATACTTTACAAATTGCTTGCCATTTATGCCAATATGCTAAACCATTTTTGAAATTTCACACAGTCATTGGACTAACATTAAGTAAGTTATTTTATTATCCCTGTCTCTTTGCTTTTGAAAAGTCACTTTTATTTGTCTCACACTTTGTAATATGTGGCTTAAAATATTAAGAGGCTAAATAAATTGTGCCTTTTCTGGGTAATTTTGGGGGTGCTCACTAAAGAAAAAAAAAAAAAAGATGAGTTGTAATGCCCAGGTGAAGATGCAAATTTGAATTCTGAATAGCCTTTAAGCAAATAAAATGCACTCCCAATTATTATGAAAATGCATTAGAAGTTAAGAAAAAATAGTTTTTACTTATTTGCAGTCGACCGGGCTGTCCATGAAGTAAATAGTGAATTGAAAGAGAGACTGGAGCTAAAAGCTGACGTTAGTTCTCTCAATGTAATCTTCTGCTTACCAGCTATAATTAAATATGGGTTCTTGGATCTCCTACTCACTATGTTTAGGTGTTCAATGAATGTCCAGAGTACTCTTCTCTGCAAACAACTTGATTTAGTTATTCAATTGAAAATGATTCTAATGCTTTAGACATAATTTATTTTAACTGGTCTTCTAATAGTAGTCTTGTTCAAATATCATTCTAATTCTGAACACAGACCCCACAGAAGCCTAGTTACAGGTGAACATGTCTCTCAATAGTGTTTTTGGCTCAAGGACAGTTGTATCTGTTCCTCTAATTTCTGAACTCAAAAGCCTTTGTTCTACTTAAAACTCAAAATTGATTTCCCATTCCTCTTAAAACCCAGTTGCTATAATTTCACCCTGATTGTTATAGCTTCTCTGTAACTTCTCTATGTATTCGCTTCACACACTCTTGCCAGCCAAGCAGGATCTCACACATATGCCACATGAAAACATACTTACCTTGAAGCGATGTGCGTATGGTCAAGGGGAATTTCTATCTGAATGTCACAATACAAATCTAATTTCAATTAATATGCTATAATCAAATATTGATTCTGAATTGTAATTTTCCCCAAAACTAGTAGTTTATTTTGTGTGCTTTGTTGTTCTTGAAGCAAGAAAGGCACATCCTCCGCAATGTCCATTTATGTCAAGATCAAGTGATATTTTGAAGTCTAGTTTGACATTTCTTTGACAAAATAAGCTGTAAAGAGTCAAAATTACAGAATGAAATGCTCTGGTGCATATTGTCCTTCAAATGTGCCAAAGCTTGCCTGAAGCTGAGTCGATTTGACTGAATAGGGAGAGAGATGAGCTGAGTTTTGTTAATAAGAGGTTTGGATGTTGACCCCCTGAGCAGTCGTCTATTAAAGCCGTCAGCTCTGGTGGTGCTCTTATGCAGTGAAGCCGAGAGAGTCTGGTAAAAGCTTTCCTGTCAGAGACCTGCTATTCAGAGAAGATGATGCCACTGACTGAAAGAATCCTATTGATTTTGACACTTGCTGTATGCTGGTTAGATTGTGGATGGTGTATACCATGTTTGGACTCTTTAAATTGCCTTCTTTTTTGAGCTGCATGCAAAGTGATAGTCTTTAGAGTGAAAACATCCTCCTTTGAATACACGTGTTTGTGTAAATTGTCTGAAAATTTGCTAGTAACCAGCATCAATGCAAGTTTCACTTTCTGTGTTGAAGTTATTTAGTCATTATTCATTTTTGAATAGTTGAAAACATTTGTTTGACTCTGGCTTTAGTGTGATGATGAGCATTGTTATATTTTGAAGCATCACAGCATGACCGCTGTCGTCCTAGAATCCGTTTTCTTTGTTAAACGTTCAACAAAGATGTCCATTTTTTACACAGACAAACACTAATGATTGTACTTGAATCTTGAACTTGTGTTATTAGATTAAAAATTTGCTAGTTGCTTAAGGAAATTGAAGAGAACCATCATCAATCGATAAAAGGACAATGTAACATACTGTTAAAGACTCAACGATAGTTTTCTTTTTTTTATATAAAAAATATATAGATGGTTCAGTATCTTTCTTTTCTGACTGTACTGTATAACCTTTAACACACAGCATGCTCATTACCATTCACTGGAAAGCCGTGTAATCTCAAGGCCTTCACGTGACTTGCTGCTAGACTTTGCACCTTTACGTTTGGCTTTCACATAATCTCCTTCACACTGGCTTGCTGTGAAGGTCATTTGTTGAAGGATTACAAAAAGGCAGAGAATCCACTCATATGTTCTGAAAAGCCATCGATTGTGGAGCCCATAGGCCAATGCCAGACCTTGCTTAAGCGAGCGAGGAGAGATTGAGTTGGATATCGAGTTGACTGCATGTGCCTTGCCAAATGCAAATGCAGCTTCTTTTTTTGGCAATGTGTTCAAGGCTTCTCTGAGAAAGTTTTACCAGCCACTGGAACAAAAAATATAAATATGAGAAAGTCTGTTCTCAAACGTGTGCGTGGTGCTCAAAAGCTGCTATAGAGATTACGCATAGCACAGCCCAAATTTATCTTCTTCTTTTAATGTTTTTCTATTCTAGTTTAAACTTGATGTAATGCACCCTGTGGTCACAAAAGAACTCTGCAAAACTCCAGTTAGACTGAGATATGTCGTGGAATTTTGCTTCAATGTTGAGCAAAAGCAGAGTTTGGTCGTGATGGATATCAGCTAGTTGAAGGATTTTTTAACTAAACCTAAACAGTAAAAGGTACCGCAAATGCTGAGGTGCATAATACTAAGAGGTTACCAACTTTGTCAGTCGTTACAGTCCTAAAAACTTCATATGACATTCAGATAAGATCAAGAACAGTGTGCAAAGAGCTTAATGGAATAGGGTTTATGGCCTAACAGCTGCATCCATGTCCTACATCTACAGATACACAGGAAAGTCTCGATTGCAGTGGTGTAAGCATGCAGTCTCTGATCTGATCTGAGTCTGCGTTTGCCGGTTTCCACGAGAATAGTACTTGTTTCTATTGTTAAGTGTTACGTTTGGTAGAGGGGATTTATAGTGGGGGTTGTTTATCAGGAACTTGGCTTGGTCCCTTTGTTCCAGTGAAAGGAACTCATCATGATTCATAACTTGACCATACCAGCACATTATGGATTAGTGCATGCCCCCATCTTCTTCAAACAAGATTGCACACCAATGCTTAAAGCAAGATCCATAATGACTGGCCATGAGTCTGGTGTGGATAAACTTGACTGGCTTAACCTTTGAGTAGAATTACAGACTGAGAGCCAAGCCATCATCCAACATCAGTGCGAGACCTCATGACGGCTCTCCAAAAGTCCTATAAACAGACTCCTAAACCTGTAAACAGCCTTTCCAGAAGAGTTAAAGCTGTTCTGTAAACACACTTCTAAACCAAAAAAAGAGTTGAAACTGTTATAGAGCATGTCATATTGAACCCTATGGATTAGGAACGGGATGTCAGCTTGGTATGTAACTTGTTAATATGTGAGTTAAGATAGGTGAGCAAAAACATTTGGCATTATCATTACTAAAGCAAATACATGTGGTTTTAAGCTGAAAAAAAATCTTATTTGATTTATGTTTTTGCGAGAATGGGTTTTTGCTACCGTTGTAGTAACACTAGAGATGAATTATTTCATTCTGTAGGTTTGGCAGAATATATGTCACCAACTGCTCTTCTCAAGCATTATATATGGCTTGTCACACCATCGTGTAGCGTAACATGAAATGACCTCATCTCCCCCTGAATTATTTCACTCGTATAAATCCAACCTCTGTGGCCTCCCATATTTCTTTCTTGAAGGGATATCATTCAGGTTTATTAAGCGAGGCCCAGCATATTGATTGTCTTTGACACATTCTGACTGGTGTTCGAAACACATTGTCCCAATATAAGTTTAAACCTTGAATGAAGATGTTCTTTGAGACATTCTTCTCTGCAGGGAATGTGTGAGACCAATATCCTCCCAGACTGTATCTCTGACCTGCTTTTCTGTCAGTCTCTGTCTAGGTGACAGTTTTTAACATGTGAGAGTGTGCATCTCACACAAACGCTGTCTGTGGGTCAACGCTGGTTTTATTGCTTTGGCTTCGCAGCGTCGGTGAGCAAGGCTACATCAGGTTGTCATTCCCCAAGCAACACTCATCTCTCGCACATTCTTCTTTTCCACATCGCTGTCTAACATGGCTCAATGCACAAAGGAGCCATGTTACTGCGGTTGCTCCTCAACTGAAGAATTAAATTAACAAGACTAAATAAATCTGTTATTCAACTTTACAAATATGAGATAAGGACACACATTTAAAAGAAGTGCGGCGAAAGAATAAATCAGCTATGAAAATTTGCCTTGGACAGAAAAAAAATGACAATTGTTTTTATTTATATCATTTGCAGGAATTGGTTGAACATATGTTTTTTTTTCTTATTTACATGTTTTTTTAAGTTAAAACAGTTACTTATTAACCAACTATTTTTTTCTTAGGCGTTTTTGCTATCAAAGGTATGTTGTGAACTGTGTATTTTTCAGTATGAAGGTTGCTTTAGCAGTTAGCATTCCTGCTTTACATTCTCAGAAATTCCTGCTGTACGCCACACTCAGTAAACACGCCCAAGCTCTGTTTTCATGCATTTTTAAGTGTTTGAGCTCTCAACTTTGATTTGAAGAGCTTGTATAAATATTCAAACCCACTGCCAAAACCAATGGCAGTCTGTTCACCATGCTTCCCAAATATATTTTCTCAAAACTTTGGTGAACTTAAGGGTTATCATGAAGCCACCACTTTGAGAGATGCTGCTCTTTGGGCACAAAAGCCAAAAAGTCTAGTTTGAGTGGGTGTAAAACTTTCCAAAGTTGGTGACCCCCTCACTTTATCTGGAGGACAGAACATTCTCCTGACCTTGGTGTACAGCTGTGTAGTTGTAAAAATACTCACAGGCTAGACGAGCACTTAGCTAACAATGAGATTTTTTTGAAAGCTTGTGATTTTATTGGGAAAATCTCTTCTATCACTTTAAATATCCCATAAGGCCACAATTGAGTCTACCAGTGTACGTTCTTTCGTTCTTTGTGAGAATGAAGTTACATTATAAGAGATCCAGACTGTCACTTTTCAGTAGACAGATAAATGTCAGTTTGTGATCCAGAGATCTGCTGTATTTGCAGGGCTTGGGTTCTTTCTCCCCTCAGGCCTAGTGCACCAGGATCAAAGTCAATATTTAAGAGAACAGGCTAATGTGGCTCAAAACCCTCTGCTTTTGGATGTCCTTTAGATCAAACCAGGACTATGAGACTCTGTCCTGTGAATGATTTGGTTTTGAGACGGGTTTGCCTCAGGGAAACAGCTGTGTCTGAATCAATTGGTTGCATGTTGTAAAATCTCAACCACTGTGTCTGAATAAGCTTGTAAATATGCTTTAACTTATATTTCAATTATTTTTTGTCAGTATCAATAAGATTTCTCCAAATTTTCTTCTGTGGGCAAAAACCCAAAAAAGTTTTGACATTCGAGTCGAGAAATGTGACCCACCTAAAATTGTTTTATTTTGTTTATCCTTTGTTTTATGATTTATATATATATATATATATATATATATATATATATATATATATATATATATATATATATATATATATATATATATATATATATATATATATATGCTGTTCAAATGTAGCCCTTTGCAAAAAGAATCTGTAATCATCTGTTAAAAATAATTATCAATACAATAATAATTAATTAAATAAACAAATAAATAAAAAGTTACTGTCGTTTTTAGATCTTAAAGCAGACATTTCCATAAATAAAAAAAAAACAAACAAAAAACTAACAAACAAGTACATTTCAGTACTTTTAACAAGCAATTAATAAAAGGATATTTTTTTGCATTGTGTAATGTTAAAATAAAATCTGAACCAAGCTTTTGGGTAAGGATCCGACAGATTCTGGACCTAATACCAGCTTTACAATCAAGAGACTATCCCAGAATGCAATGCAAGTTTCAAAATAAATATAACACTTTTTAAATCGTGAACATGCACAAATTATTCAGGCGTATCAAGACATTTGTCGTGTATATTACCTTTTTTTTTTTTTTTTTACATTTTATCCAAAAAAAATTCTGGGTAAAATTTTTGACAGTCTGGATAACATTCTGTCCTGAAAAACAGCATGTATTCACATTCAGTGTCAAAAAAGAAAAAAAAAAAACCTTTGTCGTTTAATTAAATTAAAATGAAATGAAATAATCATTGGGACATGAGTCACACACTTTTATGTTTCACCCCTTTCTTTTGATGGGTTGCAAAAGATGGCTTCTGTTTGTTATGAAATTGCCACCTGTTGTTAAAAACTCACATCCATATTAAAAAACACATCCATTTCAGTCATTAGATCGAGTCAGCCATGTTTAACATGTTGCCTGCCGTGAAAGAGACACCATACAGTTGTTGGATGCAGTGGTCTTTGAGTAGATCCTGTACTCTTTCCTTCTGGAGCTGGCACACTCCAGCGGTCAGTGCTTGTGATGAGAGACACATCCTGGTGTCTCACTGCTCTTAATCCTCATTAGGAGCTGAGCAGACACAGCTTGTCAGTCGTCGTACCACTGGGTGCTTAGTAGAAGCTCTTCTGAATTATTAATAAGGCTACTCTGGCCTCCGTCGAGGAGACATGGATCCCAATGGTAATTGCATGTTTGTATCCCTGTGATTTCTAATTATATTCTCCCACTTCTGATGGATAATAAATAAATTTCTAATGACTGGGGTGAGACGGACTGGTAATTACTCCATCCCCCTGTAGGCAAGTTAGTAAGTGCTGCAAAAATAAACACTGCAAAACAGACTCTTTGATGTAAAGAGGAAGTGCTGAGAGGTTCTCACAAACACTTACTTGTTGGATTATAAAAATGTTTTTTTTTTTTTAGAGGACCTATCATGGAGTTCACTCGTGTTAGGTGCTGGGTCACGTCGACATCTGTATGAGCTCAGAAACTCATTTCTGGTTGGATGAATGATCATTGCGATCATCCCTCGCTGCAGAGAATATGGAGTCATGTTTGGGCATTCAAATCCTCTCTGACTCCATTAGCTCCTGCACGAAAAGCTCCCTCTGCTACAGATGTGGACAAGCCGAGCCAGAACTTCACTTCCGTCTGAGCCAAAATGACAGTTTAATGTCCCACTCACTGCATTGGATCTGAGTATGATGTCCCACATCTGCCAGGTCCTCTTCATTCATCTTTTCTCATGTTTTGGCTTCCAGATGCACGATGCCAGAGCATTAAGGGCTGGACATGTTGTTTTTTTAACTGGTGTGATTGCTCCCACTTGACCTTATCTGCAGCTAACACACAAAATAAAAGCACTCCCACCTTTGAACCGCAGAGAGAGGGTGGTTTTATGAAGGTTTCGCTTAATAGCCATGCAGAGGTTAGCCAACAGATTTGAACTTACTGTGAGTATGTATTTGCCAACTGTGGCCATCTGGTCGATTTTGATAATTATGGGGTTGAGTAATTGTTTGGTTTTTTTTTCTCCTTATTTTTTCCCTTTTATTGTTTTTATGCATGCATCTAGATTTCTATCAATTCTTTGGATTCTTGTGCATCTCTGCTTTTCCAAAGTCTACATAGTCTCTGAATGCATACACTTTTTTGTGGCAGTTTTTAGGGAGGTTACACTTAATAAGTTAAATGTTTTTAAATAGAACAAAGCAGATTCAACCTTGTGACACTATTTTCTTGCCATGTGATCTTCTTTTGATTGTCACCTCAAATCACCTTCACCTCACTGGTGTTTGTCTGAAACATATGGGGCAATTATCACATGCTGTCTACTGCCATTCAAATTGCACAAAAAAATGCAAGGATTCATTTTTAAAAATTAAGTGAGGAAATGTATTTTAAAATGGTCATGTAAATGAACGCTGCTTCTAACACCACCATTGGTCCATCCGCTCAAAAAATAAAAACTGCAAAAAAATAACAGGTGCACTCAAATTGAGTGAAAGTTGAAAAACTGAATTTACATGATAGTTTTGTACTTTTTTAAGAATACATAATGCTTAACTTTCCTTTTGCACTATGGATGTATATATATATATATATATATATATATATATATATATATATATATATATATATATATATATGTATGTATAAAAAGTAGTGCTTTACAATTAGCAATGGAATGGCTACAGAGAAAGGTTGAATTTAACATTTTTATGTTTCATTAAGCTTTGAAAGCTTATTGTAGATTTCAATAAGAATATTTCAAACTTGCACTGTTTTTATATTCCTTCTAGCTATTGTTATTCCCCAGATTATCCTCACATGAACCTTTTTTTATGCCCTTTTAAACTGACCACCTGACTAACTCCAAGTGCTTTGGGCCCTTTGTACTTGTGCACTCTTAATGTGGTCATGTTCTCTTGTTCCCCACAATTCTCTGAGGTTTTTTTAACAAATTTTTTTTATTATTATTTTTTTTTTTGCTTCATACCCATGTAATCCTGAACCCAGAAGAGGTAGCCTTAGGCTCTTTAGAGATTTATACCTCTCCAAAGCTAGCTTTATAGGCAACAGAAGACCACTAAACATAGCCTAGCGGGTTATCTGAGTCGAGTATTTATAATCTGTCAATGCTCTGTCCATAGCCTTTTTGCTTTTTACACAGACAACGAATAGCTTTTGAGTCAAGCTGTAAATTTGATGTTGTTTGCTCTTTTGGAAGCATTTAACATAATGTTCTGAGCACCAAGGCTCAATAGTTTTCCCCACAAAAGTGCTGGCTCTTTGTTGTCTTCTATAGAGGTAAAATGGACCCAGGTTATATTTAAAAGGATGTAGATGCTCAACAGTATACGTGAGCCAAGATACATACAATTGGTTTTTGATTATCAAACGATCCAGTTGATTTTGAAGAATTTTGAAGAAAAAAAAAAAATATTCACTAACTAGAGTATATTACACATGGCACCTTTATTTAAATTATGTTTATTCATTCTCTACAATGTTACATTTCATCTTACCCAAAGTGTGAAAGTGTGAATTTAAATGTCTCTGATGAGACTTACGACAACAGAAAGATAAACCCGCAATGATTTGTGTGATGTGTTAATTAGGGGAAATGAATAATCCAAATACTTGTTTGTCACTGTTTTTGTTGTCAGAAAAAGGCGGTCGTTTCTGGAAGAAAACCGGGGTTAGGGAAAGGTTATTGTATAAGACGGAGTTTTTTTTTTGCACAATTTTACTGTTAATGTTTATGATTCTTTTATTTTTGCAAACTTGATATAAATATCATATAAACCACTGATAACATAATATAAGAATACAAAATTTGTTTTTTTTTTGTAATTTGTTATATTATTCAGTAATTTTATCACTGACTTTTAGTAGTATTTTTTTTGTTGTTTTTTACATAGCAATTGAGGGCAAAATCAATTCCATGTGTGGTTTATTGTGTGATATTGTCCCTGATTAAAATTCCCAAGGTTATGTTGTTGTGTTTCTTCAGATCCACACGAGTCAAGTGTAGCACACAAGACAAGGTTAAGTCTATTGTTTTGAAATTGCAAATTGTGACAAAGCAGCTTTGTAAACAAGGAAGGTCGTGTATAAAAACAAGAAAACTTGTTCTTGCTTGAACAAATCACTCCTTTCAATGTTGTTGTTTTGGCATAAGTGAGTGGTTTTGTTAGTAAGCAAGCTAAAATATTACATGTCTTTCCAGTAATGTGAAATTTATGAGCAGCTAAATTAGATTTGTCTGATAGGGACAGTCTGGTAGGTTTGGGAAAGACATGTGCATGCTCATCTGGTAAATGATAAACGAAGCTGAAAAATGTAATTTTTGCACTTATTTTCTATATTCTGATGATGTTTGACTCTTCATGGATATCATAACCAAGCTAAACCCAGCATGAACCGTGTTTTTGGAAGAAGGGCTTGAATTCTCTTTCTGCCACATTAATTACCCACCACGCTGATAGTATATGAACAGATTTGTTGCTACACCTCTCGGAATTCCCTGCAGTGCCCATCTGCTTCCACGGCCATTGGGTGCCATGCTTTATCGACCCTGTACTCTGGACAGGCTCCCTTGACACCAGGAGGTCATGGGGTCCATTCCCTCATCTCTCAGCTAAAAAAAAAACAAAAATAAAAAATTAAAAAAAAACATCCAAAACAGGCCAGTACCAAAGAGAGAGAGGTCAGGCTAGACTCCAGAGCCGGTAAGAAACCACGAGTGCTCTCTACTGGCCCATTAGAGGAAGCCATGATTAATAAAGCTGCTCCAGCAACCTCACAAGAACAAAGCAATTCACCATATGTTCATCAGGCCAAATATGGATATGAGATCGACGCATCATCGATTTCCAAAAGCTGCCAAGAATAGGTCAATGAGAAAGTCTATCAATAACCAAGCGCTCATGCTCCATTTCTAGCACCAAGCTCTTGATGAATGTTTTGTTTGGCTGATTAGCATATTTTCCAGCATCAAGAGATTCTTCATTCCTTTATTACCATTTGGGAGCTCCAGTGCAGCATATTTTATGAGACTAACGCGTTCATAATATATTCCATACTGCCGTTTGTCAAGCGAGAGCTGTTTTGATAAGATGGGAGATGAAGAGGCTTTTTGCTGATTTGGGTGTCCACTGAGAGAGGCTAGGTGATTGTGTTCCACCGCCTGAAATGAGGAGATGTATTAAGAAATAGAGGAGGGAGATCAGAGACATGGAAGTGCCAGAGCGCTCAGAGACTCCAGGGGAGCGACAAAGCTGATAGCTTGTGGAAACAATCTTACTCATGTTGGGTATAACAGATAGAATAAAGAAATCAGTATCCTGGAAACGGATTTTAAAGATCCTATCTCAAGAGAAATTCTCACATTGGATGAGGTTTCAGAACATGGGATGGATCGGTTTTGCTGGATAACTTGAAAAATAACTTTACACTTTCTCTGTGCAGCAACGTTAATTGAAATTGGTATTCACCGTCATGTCAGGGCTAAGGAAATTGAGGGAATGAGATGGGATACAACCAAATTTCTTTAGCGAAACAACAGGAGAGAGAGACACTAACCCTGGAGATTAGACAGAAAAATAGGAAACACTGTAAACAAAGAACACTTTGGGGTTCTTGAACATGGATGTTAAACCTGTAGTTGGCACACAACTATTGCTCGACAAAGATAGACAGAGAACATGAAACTTAAAGACCTCCAAAAGTCACACAAGTCCAGGGTCACAATAATACCCTTGCAATGCATTTCTAGCATTGCTTTTCTAGCAAAGCCATTTACAGGTGAATCAGAACTCTGCACCTCATCTGATCTTTAAAATAAATCAAAGCAAGCCCACCACATCCATCTCTCTTCACTGGTTTTCCATCACAACTCGTGTTCACATAATTGATGCTTGCTTACAAGACTATCAATAGGTCCGCCCTCATCCTGCATGCTCTCCAGAAGCTTGCAGTCAGAGAAGGAACAGTAAAAGGAAGAAAATATTGTAATTATCAACTTTGAAATAAGCAATAAAAATATATATATATATTTTTCAAGTCAGCACTTAAGATCTTTTAAAAAACAAACAAAACAAATGTCTACATCTGTGTAAGAAATCATCGTAGGTTGTAATCCCTGCTTTTTGTGTTTCCAGCATTGAATTCTTGCAAGAGGGAAGCCTTTGTATTTACTGCTCAACAGGCGAGGCGTTTATCTCAAAACCCTTACACGCAATCAACCTAAATTCTCTTATTGACTGATGTTCACCAAATTCTGTCCCCATTCACACTGCTGTATGCGCAGTGACTCTACTCATTACCATAACCAACAGCACTTTGTCGTCTCAGATCTGTACAGTTTATCCACAATCTAAACTTCAGCAGATGTCCGTGTTGATTTGATCATTTTCTCTTTATTTTTCTGTTTGTGCGTTTATGATAATGTAGCTGAATTGAGCGGGGCTTGAGTGGAAGCAGTTGTTGAAGAGAACAGGAATAACTTGAATTGCATACACTTAATTGGTCCTCGCTACGATCACTTTCACATTGAACAGATTAAATTAAGTGTGTGAATGTGGTCTTCTACAAAAATCAAATGATAAATAATATTACAAAATAAAAATTACACTTCAGGTGTATGTCAGGATTCTTAGTCAAGTGTTTGGATCTTTTAATTTTTTTTACTTTTCTCATGGTCTGTGGTTTTTTAACTTATAGTAGTACAATTTTTACCTTTGTGTGTTCTATTCATGAGCACATCTTTTGTTGCATTTTTGAAATTAGAAGGTAAAAACATAACAGCTTAAAATCATTTAATTTTAATTTATAGTATGCTACAAAAATGTTTGGGTTTTACAACTAGCTGTATTATTTTATGAAACTATACTACTTAACAAACTGAAACTATATAGGATCATGTTGCTGTATTATTTTGAATTATATTTCTTTACATTTATAGTTATTTCATTCATACTTTAATTTTCATTCACTCTTTGTTTAATGGTTTATACCTATTCTCTTGACTCTCAGAATTATTTTCTGCTCACATTGTGTTCCGCCTTGAACAGGTCACTAGTCGCTCTCATTAGTCAAAATGTAAAATATAAATAAATAAAAAAACTTTTATACAGGGGTTTAACAATAGCATTAAATTCACTGTTCTGGGTCTTAATTATATTTTCACAGGACTTTTTTTTCTGATGTTCATGTAAAGCTCATCTGACATGTTTTTGTTGATGCTGAGGTTGCCAGAGATTGAGAAAATGCTCCTAAATGCTCACAACCGTAAAAGTCACGAATATAGTTGCCAGCCAAATTTTCTCAATGTAAAAGTGACGGTCAATGTTGCCATAGTTTGTTTAACACTTAAAAAAGCTCAACATCGTAGACGTGATTGTTGGGTTGCCTGAGATTAATAAAATTATCCTAAATGTTAAAATAATGTAAAGATGACTGCAACAGGTGTCAGAGTTAGAGGAAATGCTCTTAAATGCTTAACTTTGTAAAGGCATGGTTGAGGTTGCCAGAGTTTAAGAAAACCTCGATAAACACTAAAAAACATAAAAGTGATGGTTAGGGTTTCAAGCAATGTATTCGAAGCATACTGTTTATTATGGAAAAACAAACAGACAAATATCAAAAACACATATAAAACATTTGTATTATAATACAGGTTTTACATTTGTTCATATTTTGTTCGTATAAAATTGTCACTACTTATATTAACTATAAATTATCTTACCTCAATTTTTGGGTGAGGGTAAAAGACGTTGTGGATGGGGATAATGGTAGCAATGCTAACACTCCAGAATTTCTCCTATAATGGGAAGCAAATGCCAGGATCTGACACCAGGATTTGGGCAGACGCTTGTGTTCAACGGATCCTTGATAACATTGAGCTTTTCTGCTGTGAAGCGCGAGTCATCACATGTTGTGAGGCACGTTTGTGGCACAATGTGACACTGGTTTCTATTTGCTTACAAGGTGCACAGCTTAACTGATTTCATTAAGTTCATAGCTTCCGTCTTCTTGGCTGATAATGGGTCCAAAATGAGATCTGTTTAAAGAGTGAAATGTAAAGCTATTTTAAATTGTGAGTTCATTTCGGTGGGCCATGACATCGTGAAGCTTGAGGAACCCCTTCTGGAATGTTCCCTCGGCTCACAGGTGGCCTGGAATCAAAAGAGTCCGTTCTGTAGCCACAGCTACATTCACATCTCTGTGTGTCTGATCTGACGCTTAATCAGAAGTGACAGCCCAGAAATAAGTTGCTCTTGCGTGGGTGCCCTGGCACCCTTCTCTTTCGTTTTGGCTCTGTGATTTTAAATTCCAGCACTTTAAAGTTTGTTGGTTCCCAAATTACTGTGCATGTCAGTCATTAATTATGCATTGCAGATACTTTTTTGATTGCTTGGTGAGGTCGTTTATGTTTATGGGAGCTGAATAAGCCATGAAATGATACAAGATCCCCTTTTGAATGTTTTTGATCACTTCATCTCCCCATTTTTTTGTACTTTGTTTCATTATGTAAGTTATAGTACACATCTAAATTTGAAGTAATGCTATTTTGGTAACATTGGTAGTAAATATGCAATAATTAAAAAATATATATTTTAGAAAGTGAAAAAAAAAAATTGTAGTATCTTTACACCCATGCATGCTGTAAATTCATTGGTTCATTGGGTCTGAATGATTAACGTTCTGCTGTTTTTTTTTAAACTAAAAGGGGAACAACATATAAAACTGTAGATGTTTAAAAAAAAAATTGTGATCTCTCTGTAGAGTCTAAAACATATCTTATTAGGTCATAATTATTAAAGATGTTGACGTTTTGATTTTAATTTTTTTTATTCACAAGTACTGGTCATGTATTTAGAATATTTATCTTGAAAATGTGTATTTATTTGATCAAATTCATTCAAAAACATCTATATTAAATATAGTAATTCAGTACACACAGACTGATGCATTTCAAATATTTGTCTCCTTTCATTTTTATTGTTGGAACTGAGAACTCAAGAAACAAATATTTTTAAGAAAATTTGAATCTTATTTTAGACTGGGGAAAAAAATTATTTTCTTTTTTTTTTAAATATTGACCAACTAAAAGTATGAATATGACAATAAGTATGAGCATGTACAGCACTCAATAATTATTTGGGGCTCGTTTAGCGTAAATCAGCTCAGTAAATGTAGCACTGCTCAGGTGTTATGAGAGCTCAGGTTTCTCTGATAGTGGCCTTCAGCTCTTCTGCATTGTTCAGTCTGACACATCTCATCTTCTTCCTCACAATACCCAAGAGATTTTCTATGGGGTTAAGGTCTGGTGAGTTTGCTGACCACTTAAGAACAGGTATTTCAAAATCTTTAGACCAAGCACTGGCAGCTTTGGCACTGTGTGCGCTTACCAAGTCCTAATTGAAAATGAAATCTGCTTCTCAAATCTACATAAAGTTGGACAGTAGCAGGATTTTCCCATATTTAGAATGTAAAATAGAAGGTTTCCCAGATGAAGAACTCTGCTCTTAGGCTCTGTTATGCACTTTTATAGGTCATGTTTGTAGCCTCTGAACGCTTAAGTGTCCCAGAACAGCAAGGCCTTATGAAAAGTGAGATGACGACACAGGAAGGATCGGGCATCAAACAGAAGCCTGAAACCCTGCCGTGAGAAATGACTCACTGTCTATTTAACATAGAGTTGTAATATGCTATGACTGAATGCTGGTGAGTAAGCCAGCTTCATCTCCATACATCTCGGGGCAGGAAACTGCAGAAGCATGCGTGCCTGTCGGAGACACTCATACTTTGCGCGTTGACTTAGATGCGCACACATGAGCATGCACTCGAGGCCTCGCCTTTCAAGTTTCTTGTGTGCATCAGAAGCAGGCCAGAACCTCGCATTATTTTTGTGCATCACTCAAAACCCTCTGGTCCTGCCTCTTATATGATCATTTCTGATAATAACTTTATCCCTCAGCTATAGTCTCAACTGACTTCTTGATGCTCAGGGCAGAACAGGGTCTCGCCTCCATAGAGTTTAGCCTGTGGGCTGCTCAATGTGATGCTTTAGACAACTGCATGCTCTTAGTCAAGATGGGGTTTGTTCTTGCCTGTCTATAGTGTTTCATCTAAATTCTAAATCAAAATTAAGCATTATATTGAAGACATGCATAATTTTTTGTATTCATTTCACCTTCCAAATCTAGGTTTTTCACTTTTTCCCTGCGCAGCACGGTTCTTGCTAGACTATGAGGCTGCTGGAGTGATGAATGGGGTACTTAGTGTGTGTGTGCATATGTGACTTGGAGATCTGTGCTGCTGAAGGGTATTCACCGTCTCAATCCTGCCGCTGGAGGCTAGCAACATTAGCACAAACCAGCTGCTGCACAGGGGCTTTGGGAAACCTGTGTCTCCTCTGCCATAGTGGGTCAGATTTAACTAGATTTCACTATATTTTGACTCTACAGGTGGCCTAAAAGTATTTGCACTTAGGGACAATTGATTGGCTGTAGTAATTTGAACACGTTGGTTTTAAGAGAAAGGTAAAACTGGTTTAAAATTGCAAAATTACCATTCCCAATTAAACAGGCTTTTAATGAATATTGTCTATTTAATGGGTGTACTTCTACGTTGATTTAATACCACACTGCAAGAGTCATTTTACTCTCTTGTAGTTGAAATGTACAGCAGAGCAGGGTTATTTGTGTTTGTTAGTTTAAGAGTCTTTAACTTCGCAAATGTAACTTTTTATTTTACGCTGACTTGCAGGGCCGTAGTTACCCTTAGGTAAAGGTAGGTGATTGCCTTGGGCCCAACATTTTTTGGGGAACTTTTTTTTTATGATACTGGTCCCTTAAAATATAGTGTTGTATTACATAATGTAAACAATACATTGCTTTGAATTTAGCAATTTCTCCATGCCTGTTAAACAAGTTTTATAAATCCTGCAACAAGCATAGCAATAGACAGAAAAAAAGTGTTTTACATTAAATTACAGGAGGTTTCAAGACACTTTTTTTTTTTTACTTTTGAGAAACGGCAAATATGTACTGTTTTTCTACAACTTGAAATATCCAATATGAACATGACCATACTCCAGAATACAAATCTTATTGCCGCAATTTAGGAAATGTAAACTTTAGAACTGGATTTTCTCTGAAAGTTTCAAGAAGCATAATGACTCGTAGAATCTGACATATTTTCTCTGTAAGCTACACTTAAACATGTATTGCTATTTTTTTGTTGTTAAACGTATACACAATATAACAAGCATGTACAAAACGTACACCTCAGCACTGGTGAATGGCTCTCACTTGAGAGCCCCACCCATAACTATGGACATTTTCAAGTCCAAATATAGCACCAACAAAAACTTAATACAACTCCTCTGAGTTGTCATGAAGATTTAAAAAAATGAGTCTGTAAACTTTTTGTGTGTAAAGGTTAGTAGATTTAACATGGGCTGTTTATGGAGATCCGTTCGCTACCGACTCGAGCCTCTAGTCGTTAGATTTAAAGTTCAGGCACTTCCGTACAAACCTCCTGGGGAACAGTGTGGGTTGCCATGTGAAGGTAACGTCTAATTAAATTAAGATTAAAAAAGTGAGAATCTGTTATTCGTAAAGGAGATTCATACTAATAATGCATGGTACAATGTACATAGTTTTCAAATTGGTCCATGTCTTCATTTATTCAGTTTATCTGAGCTTGCACTCAGAGAACAGTACTGTTTTAGTCTTTCTGCACTGAGACATCACATACTGTGACAAGAAAGACAATGGTCTGATAGAGTCAGCGAGTGTGAATTGGTCTGTATATAGGTTTTGCTGGCTGGAGGATTACACGTGCGATTGACAGTGCAGAATTGATGGGGGAAGCAGTGAGATGGAAGACTGTGCTTCATTCAGTCTACCACACAAACTGAAAATGAGTTCAGCAGCCGGGTCGAGTTCCAAAAGAACCTTTTGACTTCAAAGGCAGAGTTCAGCCAAACTGTATTATTAACTCATCCTCAAAACACCAAATTCACTTTTCAAAGCATTTTAAATGTATTTCGATTATAGTGGAGTGTGTTGTCAAATTCAAAGTGATGAGAGCTGCTATAAATGACTAAAGACTGTTATCAGTGATATCTGAGGTGTTTCAATGCAAATGTTTTACTGCATACTTGATATTCAAGGTGCAGAATTACATTTCCATATTGGATTGTATATTCTTACAATATATATATATATATATATATATATATATATATATATATATATATATATATATATATATATATATATATATATATATATATATATATATATATATATATATATGTATGTATAATTAATTTTTTTCCGGTATATATGTTGAAACTGAACTATTTTCATACAATCTTTTTCGTTAACGTGTATGTATCATTAAAAAAAATGTTTTTTAGGGCCATAAAAGTCAATTTGAGCAACAGCTCGCTATACAAGACATGTTCAGCAACTGGTTCTTGCTGATTTTCTTACATAGCTATATACTAAACAAACTTAACGAGCTGATCTCTTTCATTACAGTCAAACAATTGCCAGTTAGCTAAGCTTAGCTGAAGATTTTAAACAGTCTGCGCTAACTAGAGATTAAAGATAAATTAATGACTTCAGTGCTGAGCCAGAGAAGTGGAGACACTAAAATGCTGCTTATTTGGTAATGAAGTCTCTCATTAATATTGCAAGTTAACATCATCAAGGGCTGCAAACTTTCTAAAGAGATTCAGATTTGTAGATGACAGAGTCAAACCATAACGAATGAATAATAGAACATATTGTCATAAAGATCTCTGACTCAACATGCACTGAGTGACCCCTCATGGGTAGTTAGGCAGTCAGTTTGTGCCTGAAACCCCCTGTTTTGACTATCCACATCAGCATTTCTTAGTATCTTTGAGAAGCTAAGCACATCTGTCAGCCTTCATATTCTGTGGGGAACCCTGACCCCAAATGTATAAAGCTTACAGCTTACCAGATATGACATTGTCCTGACTACTGATCTGACCTGGAGGTAAATGTTCTGAAGTTGATGAAGAAAACCGTTTGGAGTGAAAGAAAATCCCTCGAAGCACCCATCTTCTGTATCTTCGAACAATCATGGCCACCATCTCACTGTAATCATGTACTTTAATGACTGTTCAGGACAAAGCCTTCTCTGTCGCTGAAAACTTGTGTTCTGCTGCACAGTTACACTTTTTCTTGTCTTTTAAAAGTACAGTGGTACCTCAAGATACGAGTGCTTCAAGTTACGAAAAATTAAAGATATAAAACTATGTGCAAAAAAATGTTTGTTTCATGAAAAATCAAAAGATACGAAAAATACGAAATACATATTCGACATTTGAAATGGCCAGACAACACTGGGCATCATGTGATGCACCACCAAATGTTCTGCTCTCCTATTGGTCAGTTCAAGCCCTGATGCTGTGTAATAGTGTGTTGTATCATTCTCTCTCTCTCTCTCTCGCTCTCGCTCTCTCTCTCTCTCTCTCTCTCTCTCTCTATATATATATATATATATATATATATATATATATATATATATATATATATATATATATATATATATATATATATATGTGTGTATAATTTTTTTTTAATATGTGTACTTTTAAGGGTGGGAGAATCCTGGTTTATTTGTCTTTGGTTTTACATGTAAGTTTTAATTTTGATGTTGTTTCTGTGAGGCTTGGAAAGGAATAGCCTATCCTTTATGTCAATCCAATTCCTAAATAAACAAATACTGCATTGACCAAATCTACCACATAAATAAAGTAATATTTATTAAACAATTTAACAAACAGAGACATATGTAATAAAAAAACAAACAAATAAATGTTGTTTAAAAATAAATAATGTCATAAGGCAAACAAGGCTTAAGCAAAGAATAAAGTATTCTTTAATAAAGTATTTCTACTATTAGATAATCAAACTAAGAACAACTGGAAACATTTTTTTTTTATATTTGAAACATTCAATGTTGCCAATAATTTCATACTTAAAATATATACAATATAATTAAAAATCTTGACCCTCGGCCTTGACTAGTCCAGACTAAACGTTACTTGAGCTTAAACTTATGAAACATTACAAGTTTTACTTAAAATGAAATCAAATGAGAATGCAACATTTGGAAATTGTTGTATTATTTTCTAATACCTCTTCAACAAAAATGGCTAGACTTATTAATTGACCCTAGACCGACCTCTGATGTAGAGTAGCAGGGTTATCAAATCCTTTGAAATATTCCATCTTAAAGCAGATTTACAGTTTAAGAGCAAGAAATGGAAACTAGGCCAAGTTTCTTCAGTCAGTCAACGTTTATGACTCTGTCTGCAGATAAGTAGGGCATATGGTTTAAAACTGTTGCTCTTCTAAAGCAACTTGTGTCTTTGTAAATGTACAGACTGTGCATTGCAAATGATGAGTTTAACTTGTTTTTTATTTCATCATGCTGAAACAGTTTGAATAAGAGCCACACTAATAATTGTTAGTACTGTATCACACTATTTGTACCTCAAACAACACGATTCAACCAATTTTATATTAAAAGAAGTACATAGATGTGCCAAGTGAATAACTTGATTTTCAAAGGTGGGCTGTGCTGGGCACGCGGTTAGCAGCTGAAGTTGCTGAAGTATTTATGCTCAATGTCTCATTGCAGTTAGCTAAATAAACAGTGTAAGTTCAACAGCAATGTTAGGATTGGGCCTATTTTGTCTGTTATATGTTAACATATTCTCTCTCATGATTGTTGTCTGATTTGGGCACTTTACAATGTGCATATATATATATATGTATATGATATCTTTTTAATGTACCTATCCTGTAGTCCTACTCAAATATCTCAAGTTTCAGCCAGGAGCTGCTGCAATCTATAATATTTAAAGCTTGTTGGTTCCTTCATTGACTGATTGAATTAGGTGATGTTCTTTTTTTGCCTACATTATTTTCATTAGAAATCTTTACATCTAAGGAAGGGTCAAACTTCTGTTCCGAGCCTACATTTTAGGGGTAAATCAACAACAGGAGCAACAACAACATTGGTGTTAGGGAAAGGTTGCTGTTAAACAAATTCTTAATTGGGTAAGAGGTTGGAGAATGGTGATTTAGTTGTGTAAGTTAGTAGTGGTTATGAAAATGTTTGTTTCTGGTGATTTCTTGTGAAGTTTACCACTGTTGCTCATTTTAGCTGTTGCTCTGCAATGATATCTATCTATCTATCTATCTATCTATCTATCTATCTATCTATCTATCTATCTATCTATCTATCTATCTATCTATCTATCTATCTATCTATCTATCTATCTATCTGTATATATATATATATATATATATATATATATATATATATATATATATATATATATATATATATATATATATACACATGCACATACACACACAGACAGAGGAACTATAGTGCCTACATTGTTTATCAGAATCTTACTGAATATAGGTCAGTAGTTTGTTGAATTCCAGCTTAAGAGAACCCTAGATCAAGAGTGTCAAACTGAGTCCCAGGAGGTCCAACATTCTGCAGTTTTCTTCCAACCCTGCTTCCACAAACAGACTTTATTCTTAATCATGCCTTAATTTGGGTGATCAGTTGTCTAATTAAACACAATGCAACATAAATCTTCAGGTATAGGATTCAGTTTGACTCGTACACCCCTAGATAGACTCTAGTCCTTAGCAACCAATGAATGCTAGTTCCCAACTTCCCATACTTTGCTGTACATCATACTTTCTGTCCTTTTGGCCCTCTTTCGTTCAATCTCTTGGCTGTTTTTACTATTTTTTTTTCTTTCTATCACTCCAGAGCACTTTAGTCGGTGTGTAAAACTAGGTTATGTTCAATGCTCAGCTCCCTCATTACACCGTCCTTGACAAACAACCTGTCACATTCAGGCAGTGCCACCCACTTCTGAAACACCACTCTTGGTAGATTGGGCTGCAAAAGTGACTGCGTCTGTTCCGTTATGATCCATTTTTACTTATGAGTTTGTGCACTCCTCTGCGATCAATCCCCGCTAATTATATTTGTGCTGACAAATTGATGCAGCCTTTCAGAATGGCTTCATATGCTATTTGTCTTTGTGCGCTTATAACATTACTATTTTAAAAGCTATTCAGTAACACATATTGTATAATTAAGTAACAAATGCAAATGTCCTTCTACTACAACTCATTTCTTACTCCTTTACTTATGGATAGATTTCCGATCAAATGTAAAATAAGGATAACTTTTTTTATTATTTATGTGGTTGCATTTTCTGTCAGCATTTTTCTGCATTTTACTGTTAATAATAATAATAATAATAATAATAATGAGTGTTACTTTAAACTTGTCACTGCAAGATTCTGTTAAATGTTATATTATGCATCATGCTGTGGTTTTTGGATAAAAATGCCCCTTTGAAAGGATAAAGTGAATTGAAAATTTGCCTATTTTGATACTGAGTTCATTGTTTTTTAATAAGTAAACCAATGTTTACATTTATTAGATTGTTTAACTTTTGTGCCTATTTAAAACTGTTACCATCAAAAACAAACTGTGCACTACTTATATTAAAGCTAAAACCACTAAACAGATAAATGACACATTGCACAGGCACACAGTCGGTTATTTACATTCTGTAACAGTGTTCTTAAACAAGGTAAGTTAATCAATTGACACCAGTTTGAGGAGGGGAGCTGATCTTCTAGCTTCTAACCTGTTCCTACCAGCTAGGCCATGTTCCACCTCTCCACCACTCTGGTCACTCCGACGACTCACCTTGTGCGCCTGATTGGTCACCACTTTGCTTTTGATGCTTAGGAATTATAAGTAAGAGGATACTAGTGAAAGGTGTGAAAAAATGCAAATTATATTTTAAATCCTAGCTGAAATCTTTTAAACTTGCCATTAAGTGCAATTGCCAATTTTTGAGGTGTTTCAAAAATAACACCACAACTTTGAAAATCTGTATTTAATCAAAGCAAGATGATGGAACAATGGGTAATTATTCAATGTCATCAACCAAAAGTGATTTTGGTGCATTTGTGCATTTCCTACATTTTCTTCACATTTAAATGTAAAAGATTAGAAGGAGTGAAAATGAAAGGGGAGACCGGTTAAATTTCATTGTCACCCCTCTGCAACCTATCTGAAAAATCTGCTCACACAAGACCCAAAAAAAGGCCTCTGGGAAATGTATTTAATTTTAACATTTTGGGGGCTTTTCAACTAATTTTTTTTCAACCGTAAACAGTAACTTAAATAATCAAAATAATTTTCAGAATTGGTTAAAACTACAATTAAAATAATACACGATTGTACCTTAATGCAGAAGTAAGGTGAAGGACAAGTTATTACATGAAATTAAACATTCAACAAGAGGAGATCTTCTTACTACACAAACTTCAATACATCTTTTAAGTACAGCATGCGAAAAGTTCACCATGCCCTTGAACTAAGGAAATACATCTAGTCGTTTGTGTTTAAAGGGCCCCTCGAGGAGCAGAAGAAAATGTTGAGTCACAACCTATTTTAATAAAAGTGTTATTTTAGGTATTCAGCAAACGACAAATACACACACACGGAAAGAAAAACAAAAGATAGCTACAAAAATGGTGTCACAATGGCTTCAAGTCTTACATTCACACATTTTATAGCTTCACTTTTGGTGTTTTGAAATGGACAGATTTATACAGACCAGTAAATGCCCATAAATTTATCATTTTGAGTCTTTTAGACTGCCAAGAGAGAGAAGAGAGGGTCACTTAAGGGAGGGTCTCCATGGCAACATGTTATCATAGGAAAGGTCTTTGTTTTCTTCATAATTGTGCTGTTGTTAGCTGGCAATGCTGGATTAGAGTTTATAAAAGGAGCAAACACCCTTTCCAGCCGGAGGATATGCAACAGAGGAGGAAGTGCATGCTGAGATGCAACTTATTAGCCTGCGCTAGTTTCCAAAGAGGCTTTCTGAATATTAGTCTCAGAAGGACACAGACAATAGACATCTATAGTTCTTCTAAATCACCTTATCTGCACTGACAAATTCTACCCATTCCATCTGTGTTAGTACACAGCTATAAAACATACAATCACCTCTCTCAACATGGAAATTTCCCCTTTTCAATACTGGAGATAATAAAAGCTGTGTTTGGTAGTAGCTATTCAAGAAGAAAATAAAGGATGCGCTTGGGTCTGCATCCTGTGTTTAAAAGCCCCATTAAATCACCCTATGGTTTAAACCGAGGCCCTGGATTGTACTGTGAAGGTCAAACAGTAGCGGTCTGTAACCGAAGACTTTGGCAGAATGTTTTTCAGTGGTTTGGTGATTGCTGCTGTTCCATAACAGGCATCTCAGGTCTGGTTGTCTTGGTCCTAATGTTTCTATTGTATTTAAAACATGTGAATAACTTGACCATACTTGTTCTCAATTAAATTGTGCAATGATAAAATGCAGAGAATTTACATGTAGTATTGTGTAACCCATTTGGTATGTGAATTTGAATATTGACATACATGGATTATGCTTTTTGTTTTACTCTGAGAAATAACAAATAAATAATGCTATAGATTTGCAGTTATACAATTAAATAAATTCATACCTTGTCTTTCTTATAACAATATTTTGGTTTAAATTCAACTAAATATACATCAACATGAATGCTCTAAATAAATTCAAGTTATCAGGAGGTTATACTTCCATTTTTTTAACCTAAAGGTGCTTCGAGAAACTAAAACTCATTGAGATCAGACCACTGTACAGTGTATCCAACATAAATCGATCAAGTTACTTTTACCACAATTTAAGAACGTATAGGTTAAGTTTTAATAGGAGCCAAGCTCTTCTAAAGCTTGCAACCTTAAATCACCCCTGATTACATTTACTTTATTTTATACAATTTCTGCAACATGGCACCATGTTTTTAAATAAAGAATTGGATGGATGGATGGATGGATGATTGGTCTTAAAAAAAACATATAATTTTCTTTTGAATTTCAAATGAACATTCTTTTAGAAATTGCCAGGAAGTGAAAGAAAGCTAAATACTTAACAACACTTCCCATGTCTTGTCACTAGATCGATTTAAGACAGATTTCCCAAATAATTTTTTTTATTGAACAGAACACTTTTTTTGTCATTATTATGGGTGTTGAAAAAACTTCTTTTAATAGATGCATTGTGATGTGACCCTATTATGAAATGATTATTAAAAGTGAGTGTACTAAACATATATTTGAAAAAAAAAGAGGAAACTACTGTATTTTGTCATTTACACGAAACACAAACAAACTAAGATATGGCACATTGTGACATCAACCAGCTCCTTTAAAGCAACTGTAGTCACATTTGGCTGCGATTAATTCAGAGGTGCAAATGCCCTAAACCAGAACCAAAGTTGTTTCTATTTAACACACTTTTTAGCTTGTTATATGCTTTTTTTTTTTGTAAAACAGAATGTTTTTTTCTTTCAGAATAAGATCATCCTGGACCCGCTGACATTTAGTGAGGCTCGCTTCAGGCCATCCTTGGAGGAGCGTCTGGAGAGCATCATCAGTGGCGCCGCCCTCATGGCCGATTCATCCTGTACACGTGACGACCGCCGTGAACGTATCGTAGCTGAGTGCAATGCTGTTCGTCAGGCCCTGCAAGACCTGCTGAGCGAGTACATGAATAATGTAAGTCGTGAACATGTTTTGCTCTATGGAAGTCTGCTGGCAAAAAGTCTTTGTTTGCCGAATTTGTTTGTTAGTGTAAAAGACCTTTTTCAATGCATCTAGTTGTTTGTGGGGTACGAAAGTGTCACAACAGATTTGGTGCGCTTCTATTCATCACTTGTTATGATATTTAAGGCGTAATGGTTGGAAAGTAAACATATTCGCTCAGCATCTATGGTTGCAGTAATCATAGCTTTCAGAGTTGACATGCATCATGTAAAAACACACAGTGCAACTCTGTGTGATGATTTATCCTTCCACATTGACATGATCAAGAAAAACATTCCATCTCACCTCTTTGAGCATCGTAGTAAGTAGAGGATTGTTGGTTGTTGAATGTGCTTCAACACATACGTGGCATGCATTTTTATAAAAAGATACAATGAACATAGGATTTTCATATTTTTAACTGATTTAGAGACTTAAAAGCACTCTGTTAGACAAAAGTTGCTGATGGATAATGACATTTCCCTTGATGTTTAATCACATTTATACACAAACAGTTCTTCACTAAGTCTTTAATTCTGACATGGATTTTTTTTATCGAAAAATATAGTATGGTTGATGGCATACATGGAATTGTATTTATATTATTTTGTTTATTTTTTTAATTATGTATTTATTTATTTATTTTCGTAGCATTTGAAACTCTCATCCTAAAAAGCCACTGCTATTCGTTCTGTTGCACTGAAGCGGTGCTCGCTCTTGTTCTGACATGATGCTGTAATCAGTGGCTTCCATCCAGCTGTGATATAATGCAAGCTTCACACTGTTGATGTTCTCAAGCACCATACAGCGACAGAAGGAAATTAAATACAACCTTTCAATTGATTAGTGATGCCTCCTTAGTCAAAACACAATACCGGTGGAGTTGAATATAGCATTAGATTGATTTACAATTCCCTGATCTGAGAGAAAAAAAAAATTGGTTTTCGGCTTGATTTGATTGTTGTGTTTTGTTTTTGTTTTTTGATATATTTTTGGTAACTTTTAAATTATACTTAGTTTACATTTAATTTTGTGAATTTTTTATATTTTTTATTATTTTAATTACATTTTGTTTTTACATTTTACATTTATTTTGTTGTTTAATTTGATTTAGTTTTTGCCTACATTTATAATAATTTCATGCTGTAAATATATTTTGGTAAAATATTGCTATACATTTTTTTACTTTTCTTTTTTCCAAAAAATATATATATTTTTTCGTTTAATTGTATAATATTTTATTTATAATTAAAATATTTAATATAATAATTTATATTTGTCATTTATTATTGATCTATAATTAAAACAATCACCATCATCAACATCCCCATCTCCATCAATGCATTATCAATACTATTATTATTATTATTATTATTATTATTATTATTATTATTACTATTACAGTGATAAAAAACATGGTACACTTCAGCCAACATTTCTTTTTAAAACATTGTCATATTTATGGCAAGTCCATCATATTCTAGTTTTTAAATCATTACTCATTTCCGCAAAGCATACACAATGCTGACAAAATTGACCCTTTGCTTCCTAGAATGATAAAAACAACAAGAAGACTGAACAACTAGAATTTTTCCAGCTTCCTCAAACACCTCTTCGACTTTTGCCATCAACCTTCCACCTCCTGCTCTAATCGCTCTTCCAGCTCAAGCCTGCATGACTTGTGGAACGATGCACACTTGATCAATGTGCTGCTTAGCAATAAATTAAGTTCAAGTGACAGAAGAATGTCCATACTTGTCCAGACCAGTGGTGATTGTTGATTGGTGACACCCAGCCAGACCCCCAGACCACTGCTGAGTCGTCAAAATTGGCTGATTTAGTTACGGCAGCCTGGACAGGCCAATCTATCAATTGATCGGCAGGAGTAATGCATTGCTGACCCAGGTCAAGGGAGTTGGGGGCTTTTGGTTGGAGGCTGAGGGGCACCTGGTGTTTGTGGGGATGGTGGTTCACCTATAAAATTCTTTGGTTAACAGAATTTTGTCATTAATGTAGTAAAATGTGGCAATTTGGCAGTCACACTACGTTTAAAGAAGATGGATGCCTGTGTTTTTCAGCCCTCTGGGGGTGTACACAGAGAGGCTGATTAAGAGTCAGGGCCTTCAGACACTTCCCAGCACATGAAGCATGAGCAACTTGATGAAAAACCTACTACATGATGAACAGACGATCAAAAACTGATTAAAAAGTAAACCAGATTAGCTAGTTTGACCGATTTGAAGCAGTAATGAAACAACTCAGCACATCTAATAGAGATGATAAAGATGAGGATTGGAATCAAATGTGAGCAAAATCCGAACAAAACATGTTTGTGAGCTTTGTTTTTCCATTATGGTTTTAGGGGTTGGGGTTTGTTCATCTCATTTTGTTAAGCAACTAATTTGCTTAAGTGGTAGAAACAACATATTGTTTGCAGTCATATGGATTTCCTTTGGTGGAGAGTAGGACTTGGATTTGCATGCAATCAAAGGTGTAGACATCCCCTGTTGATGACGTGTGTCCAATCTAGAATAACCCAGTCGTTTTCATTCTGATATGTAACACAGAAGTGGATATCTGGACATTTTTTTATTGTGCGACCTATTTGGGGACCACCGTTCAGACCCTGATCGGCCAAGTTGAACTACTTTTGTTTTGTTTGTTTTTTAATTCCTTTTTACCATGAAAAATCTGGACCGAGCAGCATGTCTGCTTAACCCCAAGTCTGCATCATATTAGAGTTTTTGATCACAGGCTAGATGATGTCTTTTGACTCAATATTGCTCAAGTGATTAATATCTTCTGTGCTTAGAATAAATATATTGCATTCTCGAGGTCATCTCAAAAAAAAGACCCTGTAGCCAGTTAAGATTTATTTTACAGCATTCATCTGTTTCGTCCCCTTCCGAGTCAGGTTCTACACTTATGCTCTATTAAGTGTTCTGCATGGGGTGATCCATCAGCCTTTTCCCATAGTGACTCAGATCTCCCTCTCCATCTGTCTGGCCCTAATGCCCCTGGTGTGTTTTGCTGTGCCAATAAAAGATGCTTAATTCCCTTACTGGTGCCATAAAAAACTTTGATTCAGAGAAAAATTATATTTAAAAAAAAAGTAAATATGGATTGCCTTTTTTAAAGAAATATCTTCACTTTCAAGTCCTTCAGTAACCTTCCTTTAAGTGGTGCATTTTCAGGGCTTTTAGCTGATTTACCCTCCAGCACCCTATTGCTCTAGGAATTTTTCCTATTCCAACAGGCTGTGCTGTGTTGTTTATAGATGAGCATGGTTCCAGAAACAAAAAAAAACATAAAAAAAATAAATAAAAACTTTTTAAAGGACCTTTTTACTTTCTCAGTAAAACACTTTTAATGTACATGCATATGTTGTCCTAATTTAGCCTCTAAATACATAAGGATCCTTTTAGTTATTATTTATTGAAGCATGTAATACTTTTACTATTTGTCGACAAATGTTTTATAATTGATCTTAAACTAGGTTTTGTTCTTAAATGCAGTTAGTGATGACCTTCTGCAGTTAAGCAGTCACATGTCTGCAGTTAAGCAGATATCATCAAACCTTGTCCTCTCAGAAGTTTCCTAACTGGGGACTAAAAGAGCTTCTGACTTTAGCAGTTTGTCTGCGCCTTTGCAAAGGCATCTAAAGCAATAATGAGAAAAATAAGAGAACACCATTTTATGCTCTCAAGGAGGGACCTTTTATCTCCCAATTTCCTCTTCAAGGACTCTTGCCTGAGCGCTGGCCCTTGACCCTGCTATGGAACCGCCAAGGAGAGGAGGACGGCTAGAGAGACTGTTCTTTTTAGTTTTATTTATGTGAACTGTTTCCCTTACACCTCCCCCTATGATCTTCTTGCAGTTAATCTGGGAATGCATGCCAAAGAATCTCCTCTATCCTTGCCAAAATTAGTTGACAGTTTAAAATACAAATAGTTCCCATGCAAAGAGCATAATTCACTGTTGCTGTCGTAGATAACTCGAGGAGGGAAGGAGCAAAGAGGAGTTCATAATTCCTCAACATTTTCATTAATTTGCTGCTCATGTTTGCTGCCTGAAGTAATCAGGGGAATGAAATGGGACTCAGAATGATGATAAATCACTCGCTGACCATGTTTTCTGCTGCACCGCTTCATTACTGATCGCTGATGAAAGTGAAAATAGGCTGCACATCACTTTGTGTGTCAATGAACATTTTATTTTAATTTTGATTTTCTTTATGCATGTAAGTCATCTTTTCTTTCACTCTTTCTTTCTTTCTTTTTAAAAAATAATTTATTGTATATAGATTGAAATTAGAAAAAAAGCTTATTAATTGAGTTGTTTGTTTGTTTGTTTTATTGCTGTATGTGTTTATTATTTTTGGTAGTTTTATTTAAATATTGGTGCACTTTATATCATTGTTATTATTATTATACAATATTTATTTATTTATTTATTCTGTATTTATCTATTTTGTATTTTTTTATTTTGCATTTAGGAGAAATGTGGGAGGACATCTTTGCTATTAATTTTAACGTTTGTTTTTCACATCTCACTGGTGTCATGTTTGAAGTGTTTGCCCTCCGTGTGCGCACTGTCTGGTTGGGCATAAGACGTGGGGTTAGCAGGCTTTAAAGGCCTGACTGTGAATCCACACAGACCAGATTCAACTATTCCAGCGATGCTTTTCTTTGCTTCTATTCAGCCGCCGATTGGCTTTGACAGCTCTCTGGTTTTCTCTGTGCCAATATCAATATGCATAGAGTGAGAAGTGCTTGGCCATTCCCCTGTATGCCAGGGAATGCAAGTGCTTGTTTCCAGCAAGTGTTTTGAAGTCACTGCAGTAAAAGAAAGATACATTCAATCTAAATAAAAAATTGTGTGCATATTTTCAGGTTTACTTCTAGTTTAAATGTATTAAAAGTTTACCAACTCTTTTTTCTGTTGTTGTTTTTTGCTTTTCATTTTGAATGTTTTCCAACTCAGTCAAATAATTTAAAATGTAAAGTGAAGGTCACACACAATTACTGTCCCAGTGACCCCATGTTTTTGGAAATGAGTGGTAAGAAATAGAATTGTGACATGTTTTTTTTGGCTGTTAATCTCATTGATATAGTAAACTTTTTGACTGTTGTCAGAGAAATACAGACTAAACATTTTGAAAACCAGCACATTCTGATTTTCTGTCTCAACATTTTCCGGTTAATTATATTTCTGCTCTGGCTTGACGTCAACATACTCCCAGCATCTTCATTTCGTGCTTCCTTTAAGAGTCAGGAAACTGCAGTTAGCCAACAGTCATGCTTGCTCTCAGTTAAAACCATTTTAGAAATGCTGTGCAAGGAATCAGAATACTCACTTTTCAAGTCAGTCAAACTAAAACACACAGCAATGCATGAGAATTTATTAAGGAGATGCAGCTCAAATGTGTATTTTATTTTGGGTTCGATTTGTCAAAATATAGAAAAGCCAATATTGTGTATATGCAAAGTGCTTTACAGAATACAAAAACGTAGCTAAAAGACAATAAAACAGATCCAACATAAACGAGCATGGAGAAGACATTAAACGCATAAAAAGTTAGAGAAAATCATAAGTTTTAAGCAAGATTATTCAAAGTAAAAAAAAACAAGAGTTTTGCCAGTCTTATCACGAATGGTTTCTAGGAACGATACAAGGCTCCTTGTCAAGGTCCCGTCATCCATCATTAGCTGTGTTTACATCAACACTTGCATGCAGCATCAAGCACTTCACATTGATGAGATTGAAAGTGCAAAAAAAACAGAAGATTCGTTTCATCTAGACCTGTTACAACACCACCAAAAAATGCTCTGAAATTATCTAGATAAGAAATATTGTTGCCTTGAGACAATTTTTCACCAATGTAGTATTCATTTCATAATTCAACTGCTCAAAACATATTTCACATGTATTATCAATATTTTTCAAATATAAAACAGATACACAATGCATGTTTTAAAGAATAAACATTCAACAATTTGCATATTCAAAAAATTTAAAGTCTACCTTGTTTCCCTTTTCTTTTGTCCTGGTGCTGTGACTCTTTGTTCACTACTTGTTCTGATCTAACTAATGGTTAGAATCTTATTTTTTTCATAGTTTATCCTGCATTTATCATAGTTATAATGATAGCAGGTAGCATCGGCCAGCGAATCACTCTCTGTTAGACATAAAGCATTCGTTGTATTGGTGGTATTTATTTATAGCTTGCTTCCACAGAGTGATGTGCAAGCTCATCTCCTAAATTAACCCCATGCTTTCTGTTTAGTGAAAGACTCGTCCGACTCATCTCTGCATTTAACTGCAAAGTGTAATAGAAACTTATTTTTTTATTATTTGATTGCTTGTGAAAAAAATGTAAGGAAAACAAAATAGCATGCAAATGGAAATCAATATAGGCAGTTCACTTGCCTCTATTTTAGCCTTGATTGACGTATTGCTCATCATGACACATTTGAGCTTCTCAATATGAAAATACAAACTTTTTTCCCCTTAAAAAAACAAACGAATATTGTTTTATCTCATGATTTGAAGGGAAGAACATAATGTGTCTTCTAAAAGTTTAACATTTTTTCATAATCAGATGAAGAAAAGGGTTGGTTTCCACATTTAAGTGCTTATGCCTTTTCGTTTGATTTGTCTATTAGAAGTACCTTTATTTAACCAACACATATTGTACTCTCGGAGAAGTGTTCCTGTGATTTTTCTAACTGTACATAATTGTGTCAGTTATGCAGATTAAATTACACAGTGTTACTGTAGAATGTACTTTTTGTTCTTCGATGAAGCGTTTTGTCAAGATTGGTTGACAGATCTTTGACTGTGTGATTACACCCTTGAAGTGTTGCAGGGAAAAAGCCGTTTCACTTACTGTGGATTCATTTCCAGTTCAGTTTTGTTCACATGAAATCTTAACATATCCAGCATTTATTAGAAAAAGGTTACGGAAATGTTTATTGTTAAGCCATAAAGCAGTGCAGATATGAATGAAAAACATTCCGCTGTGAACCTGTCTGACATATACGTTCTACTCACATCAGCAAAGATAACACTACACCAAGCTTAGCCACGCCTCCAGACAAACAGATTTGACATTGATAGGTGACTGTAACTGCGCAATCGAGTGTAATTGCGTTAAACAGGCAGACAGGGATCTAGGTTGCAGAGCTCTAACAGTGTTAGTCCGCTACATATGTTAGCGTTATGAATGCAGGGTTGAATTCGGCAGGGGTGATGGAGCGTGCAGTTCATCCTGCGGCCCGAGCAGAAGGAGGCGGAGGAGAAATGCATGCTGCGCTGCTGGGGCAAACCATGTGGAACCGTTCAATCTGAAATCCCAGAGTCACAGAGAAATTAGGAGAGATAGAAACATTCGAGGATAGAGGAACTGTTTGGAATGATGCACTTTTAGGCTCAATCTCGCTCATACATCATTTTTTGCATTTATTCACCCTAATATGTGCTTTTGCACAGTTTAAGGGATGTAAATCTGTGATAGTCAGCAGGTGATATCAGTGTGTTTTTTTTATCTGATGCTACCTTGTTTTTTCATTCACTCAAACATGGCTTCCTTGCAGATGGAATCCTTAACCAGACGTTAACCTCTTGTTTCGCATATGCTCAGTTATCCATTGTTGACATACAAACAAGTAGTTGGTCATACAGTTTAAATATTTCAGCCTAGTTACTTATTTAAAATATTTGTCCTTTTTCCTTCTTTCATTATGCATGCTAATTTTAATGCACTCCATTCTTCATTATACATGCACTCGTCTCTTCAAGGACAACTTACAATCTTAAAAAAAAGAAAATCCCCTTTATTTCCCTCCTTCAATGGCTGATATCCGAATATACGGTGCAAAGTTACATGCGTGAACATACCTCAATCGGAAAGAATGGGCGCCGATGCCACATCACACATCTGTCCGAGTAATAGATGAGCACAAAGAAAGAGCTCGGATTGCAAGAGAACAACCAATTAAAGCTGGCTGTTTTGATGCCGTAAGTCGGACATTAAATAATCGTTAAATGCCGTTAGATATGCATACAACTATTTTGATCTCACAGCAGAAAACTGCACTGAAGAACTACGAGATGAACAGTGGAGGAAGAGGCCTGGAAAGAAAAGAATATAAACATTCAGAAGGTTGCTGTTAAACAGTTGTTAAATAAAGCCCACATAGATTATAAAAGATTATAAAACCGCCGGTCTCCTGAATGAGACATATGCTATTGTTCAACATGTTGCTTCATTCTTTTGACTCTTGTTCATTTAAAAGAATTATTTATTTGAACGATTCATTTGTATCATTCATATCGGGAAACAAATCGGATCTAATATATGTCAAATCTGTATGCACCAAAGAAAACTATTCTCAAGAGTTATTACTAATGAGTCCAATTCGTTCTTTTCACGATCAACACAATCACTACAGCATCACTGCATCAACTTTTAGCACTAGCTTTCGAAATGCACCCCGCAGAGAAGCCATCTGAGGATTCAAGCGAGTCTCACTTCAGATAGATGCGTCACGGCCTTTAGGCTTTAGCTTTGTAACAAATTGCATGTTGTCTCTCCCCCTAGTTTTAGTCACTTTGGACAAAACTGTCTTGTTAAATGCATAAATTTGATGTAAATGTAGATGTTTACTACATAAAGTGTATGTGCAGCAATAAATTGTTAAGCATTAAGGACTTGACTGATGCATGCGATCTTCATGCCATTTTCATGGCCTTTATATTTCAGATAGACATACTGTACGTGATAGTGGCATGAATCAGCTGTCATTTTGAATGTTGGTTACGTAGTGTTCGTGTCTGACAAACAATGCTGTTCCTTGACCTGTTCCTGGGTTTACATGACACCTGACAGTGTTCAATTGAGCACACAGTGTACTGTTTTATCTGCCCAAAAGAAAATTACTTAATTCAGCCTGTGTGTAAGCCCACTTCAGCCAATTTCTTACTTTATGTACCTCCTCTTATGAAATAAAAACAAATCTGTCTAGAATGAAAACATAGCATGTTGCCCTTGCGCGGACTGGAAAGAGAATAATGCCTACCACATGGATGTCAAGCCACAAAAACTCTCATCCATACATCATTATCCAACATTTAAAAGTCAGATTGAATGAGAAGAGTCAAGTCAGCTTTTCCTCTTTTATTTAAAAAGTCTTAAAGACGTTGACTCATATGCTATGTTCAGACTACAGCCCAAAGTGACCCAAATCTAATGGTTTGCCTATCTGACCCAAATCTAATGGTTTCACCCTCTATATTTTCAGGTCAGTCTGAACAGCTCAATTCTGATTTGTTCGAATCTGACCTAGTTCGCTTTCATATGTGGCACTGAATGTCCGATACATATCAGATTTTTTTTACCATGCAACAAGAACAACCAGACATTTACGTCACTGTATGGGGGCAAACGTCATTTCTGGAAGTTGGTGGAAAGTTTAACCACAATTATGGCTGAGGACAAAGCTGAAAGCTGTCAGTAGAACGAGAGTGAAGCAAATAACTAATAAATATATCTTGTCATCTTCTTGATATTAATTTTTTTTTTATGACAATGGCTTAGGATTGCATTCATACTGAACCAAGTCACATGTTGAGATGTTGAGTGTAAATTGAACGAGCACATACATACATTTTTCCTTTGTATATTTCATAGTTTTTTTTTATAATATTTTTAACATTAACACCTGAACATAGCCTTAAAGAGAGTTTTTTGACTGATCATCTGCCTGATCAGATCAGCCACCTCTCTGCTCCGACGCTGGTCAAGGTGTTGGTAAATCTGATTATGCTGGTTTCTAACCTGCAGTGGTCCAGCAAATAGCATTAATTGTGACTATCCTCCCCTCCCACTCATCCACCCACAGATCAGAGTGACTACTCATCAATTTATCTGATGCAGGCTGTTGCTATTAGTCTGTCTGGGTTTTACAGCCCTCTCCTGTAAACGCAAGGATAACGGGGCTACAGAGTGCAATTTATTGAAGCCGGACAGGCTATTTACAGAAGGCAGACAGAAAAATGCTCCTGATAGTAGATCTTGCGATCAGAGAAGCAGATCTTCTGTCTGGTGGCTCACAGCCGAATTCATTTTAACCTCTGCACATTTGGAACCTCTTTAAATATGGGAAAATCAATATAAAGTGAAAGTCTTACTGTGAATCAACACAATTTAGATCAAAATCTATATTTGATAACTATATGGGTTGAGAATAGAATTACAATGCAATGTGCTGGAGAGCAAACAACACAAAAAAGAAACACACACGAGAAGAACATGGACTCCCACAGAGAGATGCCAACCTGTGAGGCAGATGCAGGGGTGCATGTGACCTCACAAATGGCAATACGTTGACCTCGAAAAAGATCAACGATAAGATCAGCGTACAGCACTTGAAAACACACTAAAATAACAAGAGCGGTTCAAACAAGTTCTTTGCATATGTGAAAGATGTACATGTAAAAGGCGGTTCATTCTGTTTAATAGATGATGAATTCACATTAACCAAGTCAAATCAAAAGCTAAACTGAGCATTTAACTGAATTAAAGGTTCAGGCAAAAAGTTTTTTTTTTTTTTTTAATAGCACATTTTGTACACAGTGTAATTCAAAATGCTTTACAATGGAAACAAACAATAAAAAAGAAAGCACGTGTAATAAAATAATGCATAAATCAAGTCATATAAAAGCATAGTGATTAAAAACTGAAAATTAGGACATAGATTAAGATGAAGAGGTGAAGTGCGGAGATAAAATAGTTTTTCGGACGTTGGTGCTCAGTCAACAAGAGCGTGACTAAACAGCGTCTTTAGCCTGGATTTAAACATAACTAAAGTGTTGGCACCCTTGATCTCCTCTAGAAGCTGGTTCCATCTGTGGGCGCATGACAACTAAAAGAGTATTTACCCTATGTGGAATTAACCCGGGGTAGATCTAATTTATTTGATCTGAGGAATCTCAGCTCTCTGTTTGGTGTGTATTCACTGATCATGTCTGTTAGGTATTTAGGTGCCAAGTTATGTTTGGACTTGTATATTAGCAGCAGAACTTAAAAATTAATTTTGAAGGAGACTGGCAGCCAGTGTAGAGACTTAAGAACTGGAGAAATGTGTTCTGACTTTCTAGTTTTGGTTAGAATTTGAGTTGCTGCATTGCATTCTGAACGAACTGTAGGAGTTTAATGGTCTTTTTGGGAAGGCCAACGTTGCAGTAAAAACAAAAAAGGTGTTATCGCATTGTCTGGCTGTAGCTCAAGATTGTTATAACAGTTTTCTGGAGCTAGTTTAAGAAATGTCTTAGTTTTTTTTGTTTTAGTTTTTTGACAGTTTTATTAGTAATGCATGATTTACAGGTCTATTTAGCATTTAGCGTGAACGTAGACCATGAACTGTATTTTAAACTACAAGTACAAGATCAATTATTTAGAATCTCAGATGGTTTCCAGGTCATTAAGGCTACCTATCACCTTCCAACAGATACGTTTTTCCAAGGACTTATGTGGAACATCAAGCTGATAATGTTCAAGTACTGACAGATTCTTACCTGGGATTTTCTTATCTTTTCTTTTGAAACTAGGTGTTGAAATTCAATTATTTAAAAGGCAGACACCTATTATGCAGTTAGTGAATTTACTCCTATTGTTCTGCTGGACTTTTTTTTAAATTTTATTGTTTGGAGAAAGTTTGATCCACAATCTTTTAATGAGCATGTCCTTTACTATTAAAATAAACATTAGCCATTGTAGCTTGTTAAGTTTATATATAAAAATCACACATTATATAGAAAAATAACTGCGCATCATTGAGGCAAGTGTAAGTGCTGTGTTCGTTAAAAAAGTATTGTCAATTCATTGAGGAAATGCATACTCTAATTTAAATGAAAAGTAGCTTTTGAAGGGGTTGCAAAAAATAAAATAAAACATACTATTATACAAATACTGATAGTATATCTAATATTTACAAGCATAGGCTAAGAAGCGAAGTCCTTTATTTTGCATAAGCAGTTAAATCAGTTTGGATTAAATGTGTTCAGCTGTCTTTCTTATGGGATTTTTTTCTAGTGTGTGTAGATGTGTGTCTTTGTGAGGCTTTTATTTTAAACTCTGCAACACTTTGAGGTGCTTTTATTCAGCTGTGAATTGTGCTACAAAAAAACACATTTTACGTACTTTCTAATTCAGTCTATAAAACTTCAGAGCCTAATGTGTGGATGAACACAACACCAAACACATCTTCTGTTCTAAATTGAATACAGTAAAATCTACTTTCCTGTTGACATGCGCTCTATAGGAATTTAAAGTGATGGTTACTTTTGTAATAATGTTTTTCATGTTCATTGTAGGAATGGATTTATCTGAAGGCAGTTTTGGAAAGAGATGTAATATTTCACTGATTCAGACTCCCACAGCACTTTCTGATTTCTCCTGTAGTGCGTTATGTTCTCTGAATAGCCTTTCTTTCTTCTTCCCTTCCACTGCCTCTCTCCTCCTCCTCCTCCTCCTTCTCCGCTGCCATCATATAGTTGAAGCTTTGACCTTAATTCTTCACGCTCTGTCAGACGCTCCTGGGCTGGCGCAGCGGGTCATCAATAATGTCTGGTCCAGCATTGCCCACGGTTGGCACAGGAGATCTCGCCACTGCGCTTTGCCCTGCCATGCCCTGCGAGAGCTTATTAATGAGACTAGCTTGAGTGGCCATAGGTGGGAAATTTTGTCTGTGAGAAAGAGAAAGAAGGTTCTCATGCAAGGATTCCTATCTGTGTTTTTTTGGATATGCCTCTGAGGCACCCATTTATTAGAGAACGCGTTTCTCCAGCCATCTATGAAACACGGGTAAGAGGCTGGAAACTGCCTCCGGTTAGCTTTCCAGTGAAGAATGCTCACTGGGTCCAAGTACCTTCATGCTCCTCGTCTTTCAGAGGAGAGTGAAACTTTGAGTTCTGCCTCATTTTAATTATGCTGTATTTTAAATTCACTCAGTCAGTGTACTTTTAAGCGGACAGAAAGTCAGAGCAAATCACTTATTTTGGAAAGCTTTACATGTGTTTAAATTTGACTGTTAGTAGTTGATTTAGTGATGCATCATTCTTGATTTTTCAGGGCAAAATCTGATTTTTTTTCAGTCAATTCTGTTACAATTTTCAACTTTTTAAAGCTACTTTTTAAAATTATTAATTAATCAATTTTTTTAAATATGCCATCTAAAAGTTGTGGCTGTTTACAACAACTGCAACTATCCACACATTTTATTACACCATCCACATTCATGATTCTTCAAACTGTAAGTAAGTTTACATTTGAAATGTGCAGTTAGATGTGTTAAACTACAATCATTTTTCTTTAAAGTGACAGTACCCCAAGGAAAAACTGCATACTTGTACATTATAAACAACTAAACAAGCAGTTTTAGCTATTGTGATATTGAGTGTAATATTACAGCAAATCCTTTTCATAAATAAAATTAAAGTAGTGTTACTAAATTAAATGATTAAATACTAATATTTAGGAACAATACCATAAAAAAGGAATATCAAATCATAAAAAAAATATGTAAATTAATTCCTGTCACCAGAACAGAAGGAATCTCTATGGACAAGCCAGAACACATTTGGCTTGTTTCTTTTGGCTCACCATAGCACACAGTCTGGTACTGCTCATGTGCAGTATTTGTTGTTTATGTGATTGCATTCTTACTTGTTTCAAACTATCCCAAAATCATACAGTAGTTTCTGCACATGCGGCCACACATTCTCAGTGACCTGTTGAGGAAAAAAGCTAAAACTTCCAGATTCTGATGCAAACTGGTGAATTTCTAGTTTTTTTTTGGAACAAGAGGTCTTACATTATTGTTGTAAAGCAAACAAGTTGGCAGGGAGGGAGGCTGTGCTGAAAATGTCATCAGCTAACGATTGCTGCTAAAGATGGTACATAATGGCCATAATACTAACTATTACGCTACATGGAGCACTTTTGTTTTTGTTTATAAAAGTGTCTGGCTTTACAAATAAGCACATTTTGATATCAATCACTCAGTAGGAGTGGATGTACTCAGTTAAAAAAACAAACCCATGTGATATCATGGGGTTTCTGAATAGTTTGTATACATTTCCGAAGTATGAATACTGTTGTGTTTGATTGACTTTTTTTTGTATACATTTTTGCTATCGATGTAAGAACACCTTTGACATGCATCGCTTCTTCAACACAGCTGGCGCTATCCTTCAATCACCTTTACTTTCTTTTGCACACACTCAGCAAGTGGTTTTCTCCTCCTCCTCCTCCTCACACCTCTCTAGGTCCTCTCCTGTAATTACCTGAAAGCCTCTGAAAATGCTCCTCAGAATATTTCGACATGAGTAGTACTTTAATGGGAAGTCTGCTTCTGGATTTCAATGCTTTTCAGATTGAAAATTGCTCATGAACATGTTGGTATGCAAGCGTGAAAGCTCTCTTTTCGGTCCACTGACAGCTCGAGCATCACGCCTTTCTAAGAACATGTTTACATCACACATTTATTTGCCTCTTTTGTACACATTCTCTTCCATTATGTACTTCTTATGACAGCCATGTTTTATTCATAACAAACGCATTGTTGCGTGTTTGTATAAACTGGGTTTTTAGCGTTTTAGCAGCAGTCAACTCAAATGGCAAAAGCAGTCTGAAGTCTGAAAAACACTTTTTTTTTTGTTTTCTTCCTCTCCGGAATGTCTGTTCTTTTGAATTATTGCAGTTTGGAAAATAAAACACCAGCATTGAGAATTCAGAGGAGCGATTCTCTTTGTTTGGGAACATAAACATACAGAACACACATTTTAAAATGTAAAATTAAATTTTAATAATAATCAGTTGATGCTCTTGTGAGGCATTGTAATTGACCTAGAACTGATTTTTTTATATTCTTACAGCTACTTCATTTCTTACAACATGAAATAAAGATGAACAGAATTCGATAGTCTCCGACAGACATAGAGGAATTTCTCTTCTCACCAGCAGTGGTGAAGGCTCAAATTTTACTTATATATGCTTTGCCAAGAATCTCTCGCCTCTTAACCCTTCAAGACCTGTTTGGGAGAGAAAAATGGACCAGTTCTTTACTGATGCTGAATGGCCCTCAGTATCAACTGACATTGATCAGAAATCTACTTCAACCAGTTTGCAACAAAACTTTATTTCTAAGGCTAATCTGACACAGTACACTTGCATAAAATACATCATACAGGAGTGTAAACGGAGCTTTCCATCATTGTATTCTTAGTCAAGATGGTATCGAGTGTTATGGAGTTTTAAGACAGCGATAATGAAGCTGGAGAAGATAGAAATAGCAGAGAATGAGTGCTCATGGCTTCAGCTGGAGAAGGATTCATCATGTGCCGTGATTTCGACTGCAAAAATTCTGCCCATGAACTTAAAAAAAAACATATAACTATATTTTGTGATATTTTATGTATTCATTAATTAATTTATTTTTTTAGGCACTATGAAGTGTTCTGTGGCATCTGGTGTGATTAGGTTAACTCATCACTGTTTGCTGCTATTTCAAAGGAAACAGCCATTTGATTATAGTAAAGATAATCCTAATTTGTTCTTACATTCTACTAACACTGTTTAAAAAGATTATAAATGTGTTTTGTAAAATATGTTTTATTGGGGGAGCGGGGCAAAGAATTATAGTATAGTAACATATAGTATAGTAATTAATTTAATAAATACCATCAGAGGAAAAGTAATTATTACTCTGAGTACTTTTTATGAAGTCATTTGTACTTTTACTTAAGTACTTTTTAAACACTATTACTTGTAATTGAGTACAAATTTCCAGAACTCTTTCCACCACTGCCTCTAGAGAAGTTGACATGTGACCTGCAAAACAAAACCTCCATGTTTTGGAGAATTTGGACCCCTCTCTGGAACTTGACCTGTAATTCCTCTATATAGTTAAATGGTTGTTTGGACTGAGCTAACAATTAGATGTGCATGTATAATTTTGTTGTACCACCAAGTATTCTCCTGTGTGCCGCTTACTCTCAGGGTTGCATTTAACCCTATCCTATCTTATTCGTTGTCTTTCATGTATGTGATTGTGTATCCAGCAATGTTGTTTATGGCTCTGATAAAAAAAAAACAATAAAGTAAAATAATAATAATACAAACAAACATATCACAAATTAGCATATCTGTGTTAATTTTTTTCTTTTTGACTTGTCAAAAAGACTCTCAACCCCATGCATGTAAGAGCTCTTTACCTAGCCATCTTTAAAATCTGTTTTTGTTTCTCTGCAGTCTGACATGATTGTTTTCTAAAAACACAAGAATATGCGTGTGTTGCCTTCAAATCAGCAGAGGCTTTTTGTGTGCACAGCAGGATGGCACAACCATAATTAAGACAATTAATTCAAATAGAGAAGAGCGTTGCACATTAGCCGAAACATTTGCACACTGTTGATTTCAGCCGCTGGCTTTAGGAAATGTCACTGGCATCAGGGCTAATCTGATTAAGTATTTGTTGTCTGTTAATGCACAATTAAAGGAACGAGGGAATATAGTGCATGTCTCGTATTATATTTATACTTTCCCTCCCTTTCCCCGCTCTCATTTTTCCATGGTTCTGGTTTGTTTGTGAGCTTTTGTTTTGAAATGCTGTGAGAATTTCAGCTGAAGTTCTGCCTAATGAAGTTGGTCCACTGAGGAAAAATGTTCAGTTAAATTAAGCGTTAATAAATGTAGCATCATGTATGTGTGTGACGCACTAATACTATGCAAACTATAAAAATAAAGTATAAAAGCTGAGCCTTTCTTCTTGTTCTTTCAAGAATATTTGTTTTCCACATCGGAATTTCAAATAGTTATCTACAGGTTGGCATCCTGAATTGTTTTTAAATAAAAAGAAGACAAAAACTCTTACCGTAGAGTTGTTTATTACCTCTCTGTGTTTTGACCTTGAGATCCCCTGGCCTATCAGATCACCCTCTTCTCTTCAAATCTCTCTTGATGTATTTCTCTCTCTCGCTTCGTTTCTTTCAATTTGCCTCTCTCGTTGTACTTTCTCTCTCTCTCTGACCTTGGCCTTATCATATTAAAGCTCTTCTGTTTCCTGTAAGAGCTGCTCAGTGGCTTCATCTGCAGATTGGACTGTCAGGGATGAGTTCAGCAGGCGCCTATCTGCCACATTTATCCAAGATTCATCCAGAAATCTGCCGTGAAACAAGGGCTAGCTGTACAGATGGCTGTATCTGACACCCAGAACAAATTATTCACCCCACTGAGGCTAATGTACATTAGTGAGGCGGCGTCTGCTGCTGAGGCGCAGCGACAGGGGCAGGTACATCCCACAGCCACATGACTGCAGGCTTTACTAAATGCTTATTCATTTGCATTCCACCGGTGGCGGGCCCATCTGGAAAACATAGAGCTGGGATGCTATGATGTGAGGTGAGAAAGAAATAGAGTCGTTAGAGGTGAAGATAAACAGACAGCATTTTTTTATTGAGCTAAAAAGACTTTTAGCATAATTCACTAACCAGACTATTAGTAGTGCCAGTTAACGTGTTAAGGACAAATACAATGTGTTTCAGCAAGTACAGTGGGTTTTGGGTACAATTCAGACTTGGACGTATGTTGTAAAAAATAAAAATAAGATATAGAAATTCAAAATGCGATATTATAATTATTTAAGGTGTTAATTAGATTAATTCATCCCTGAAAAAATAACGCGTTAATATTATTGATGCTCCCCTCCCCCCTTCAGATCTCTAACATTACACATTGTAGATCATTGTAGCTATTAGCAAAACTAACAAGATGCAAAACAAATTTAAATACAATTTAAAAGGCAACAGAGATGTTAGTGGAGACATTGAACAAAATCACAAAAATCACTTGCCCATCATCAAAATCGTTCTAGTTTGAAATAGCACCTGAACTCGAAAATTTTAATCACTTGACAGCACTAATTATAGTAATTGATATTTTAAAACAACAACTCACTGGTGCTCTGTGATTGAATGTCTTCTATTGTTTATGGATAAAAATGTCACTTCTGTAAATCTGTCAATCAACCTCGATACTAGTTATATTAGTCTAGTTACTAATTTAGGTCAATGATATCATGTCTTAAGCGGTTTAAAGCCATATCATGTCCCTTTCTTTATAATCCATCTTTGACACACTTTAGGCTTTCACTGCTCCCTTAAAAACCTTTAAAAATGTGTAATTATCATGAACGATGTTCAAATTGTTGTGCTCCACAAAACAAGTCGTTTATCCTTGATTCCTCCCACTGCCTGCTGACTTCCTTTGACAAAATGTCAGCATTTAATGATGCTTTCAGTTTGTTTTATTTTGCAGTATTATGACTACTTTATAGAAAACTGCTATGCACTATATGATATTTAGTCATTTATACACAATGAAATTCTATTTCCTGAATAAGAAAGCAACAAATGGTTTTTCATTTTTTCTATTGTTGTGGGACCATAACATAAACTCATTAAAAAAATTAAAAAAAGACATGTCCTCTGATTTAACTGTTTTTACTTTCAGTAAACGTAATGTGTACATTTTTGTATGAACACAAAGAGTCAACACAAAGATATTTTCACAGACATGTGACTATCAGAAATAATTTAGAATGTGTCCCTGAATGAAGGGACTAAGGCACTTGCAAGATCCTGGACATTTCTGGGGGAATGACCCTAGCCATCACCTTGCGATCCAACAGGTCCCAGACGTCCTTCCTGTCTCCCTGTAGCGCTGTCTTAGGCGTCTCACAGTGCGGACATGGCTATTTATTGTCCTAGCCACATCAGCAGTCCTTCTGCCTCCCTGCAGCAAGCCTAATGCACGTTCACGCAGATGATCAGGGAAGCTTTTTCTTTTGGTGTTTTTCACAGTTGGTAGACAAGTCTCTTTAGTGTCCTGCGTTTTTAGAATTGTGACCATAAATGCCTACTTTTCTGTAAGCTGTTAATGTCTTAAAGACCATTCCACAGGTGCATGCTAATTATTTGATTATGGTTTAAACCATTTACAAGAAAGATCTGTAAAATTATTTGGATTTTTACAACATTAATGTTGAAATACACAGTCCTGAAAAAGTGAGGTTTCTTTTTTTTACTGAGTTTACATAAAATGTTTATATTTGAGTCTGGTCTTCTTATCTGGTTAATGCCAAGGAATTTACCAAAAGTTAAAATACCCAAATGAACCATAATTGTGTGTGAAGAGTGGTGAAGGGTCAAATTTTACTTATATATGCTTTGCCAAGAATCTCTCGCCTCTTAACCCTTCAAGACCTGTTTGGGAGAGAAAAATGGACCAGTTCTTTACTGATGCTGAATGGCCCTCAGTATCAACTGACATTGATCAGAAATCTACTTCAACCAGTTTGCAACAAAACTTTATTTCTAAGGCTAATCTGACACAGTACACTTGCATAAAATACATCATACAGTCTCGAGGATGTGTTTAAATGTCAAACAAAACTGGGGACTATGACATACGTCTTGTAGGAGTATAAAAGGAGCTTTCCATCATTGTATTCTTAGTCAAGATGGTATCGAGTGTTATGGAGTTTTAAGACAGCGATAATGAAGCTGGAGAAGATAAAAATAGCAGAGAATGAGTGCTCATGGCTTCAGCTGGAGAAGGATTCATCATGTGCCGTGATTTCGACTTATAAAAATTCTGCCCATTAACTTAAAAAAACATATAACTCTATTTGTGTGATATTTTATGTATTCATTAATTAATTTATTTTTTAGGCACTATGAAGTGTTCTGTGGCATCTGGTGTGATTAGGTTAACTCATCACTGTTTGCTGCTATTTCAAAGGAAACAGTCATTTGATTATAGTAAAGATAATCCTAATTTGTTCTTACATTCTACTAACACTGTTTAAAAAAAGATTACAAATGTGTTTTGTAAAATGCCAAGGAATTTACCCGAAGTTAAAATACCCAATGAACCATAATTGTGTGTTCAGTCAGTGTGTTTATATTTGAGGGCTTTATGTAGTTGGCTGTAATTGATGTTGGACTTCTGTGTCTGTTTTTTACTCTTTGCAGTAAATTGCATCTCTGAGTTTGGAGCTCAATTTGAAGCCTTGCAATCAGGGAGCCATCTGTGTCAGCTCTTGTGGTTATAACGTTAGCTTAAATCTGATGTGTCTTTGAAAGGCAATATTGAGGCTAACATCTGATGAATCTCTCTCAATGCTTCTTGCCATCTTATCTCTATTAGGTCTTTCTGATTGGCTTGCAGCCTTCAAAAAAGTGCCAGTTTTGCACTTGCGACAATAATTATAAGTATGATTTGCTTTCACATGCTTATTCACTGAGCGCTTATCTAAGCCGCAGGTTGTTGATCTTAGGAGATCGTTGTACAAACACTGTGGGCTGTTCTATGCGCTGAATAACATGTGGTTTATTTCTCTATTCTAGCAATTCAATCTTGCATCATGAGGCTTACAAACATTCTCAGTTTTTAAAGCCATTGAAGTGAATCCATATGATTTCTCTACTTTGTATTGCGAAAATGTTAAAGCTGAAAGAGAACATTGCATATGCCTGGGTGTTTCTTTAAAAAAATGAAATGAAAGTAAGGGTGTGTTTTATGTCACCTGGATGTAGCTAATATCAAAGTGACCTTTTCCAGAAATGGATTGCATTGCAAGGAGACCGCATTTAGTCAAGCTACCCTGACCCATGCCTTCTAATGATTTATGGATCGACCGCCAGTGCCTTAAGAATATATGTATCTTCTAATAAATGTGATGCTGGCTGTAGAATTATATTAGAACAGCCTTTTTATACCATCCCACTTTCTGATGAATAGGTTGTGTACTCATTTAAAAAGTGAACCCACACAATTTTTTGCATCTGACATCTTGGGAGCTTCAGCAACGTGGACGCACTTCAAAACCTTTCTCCAAACAGAGTCAATGTTAGTAGTTTTTTTTTTTTTTCCAAAATAAACATACAAGTAATTAATAGCGTGTCTGTGCATTCAACTTACCTTTGTTATTGGTTTTCAAAGGTCTTCTGTAACCCAGAGCTAGAAATCACTCATATTGGCTTATTCTGATCTTGAACACAAGGTTTAGGCGATTTTATTTGTGCTTTTTAGTTTATTCAACATAAGGCAGTTAGAACACATTTGTTTTTTTTTATTAAAATGTTTTTAAGTTGTATCGTTTGCTCTTACACTACTGTGGAAAACACTGGAATCAAAGCAGTTTAGCATTTACTGTTGTTACCATAACATTTTCATTGTGTTCACTGTTGTTTTATTTGCATGTTATTAAATAATAATGCATTTTCCTTTTTATGTAAAAAAATATATATTTAAAATAAATTACACATCATATAATACTGCAATCGATTCTCATATATAATCAACAGCTTTTAGGTACTGGACTTTTTTTTACTGGACTTAATATTTTTTTATATTTACTATGTTACAATACATATTTTGATGAATACTAAACTATATTTATGAGCAAAGTGAAATCTAAATTTTACAGTTTCCCACTAAGTTCAGTAGAGAAGTAAAAGTTTTTAGACAGCTTAAAAAAACAATCATGAAGAGTTTGTCTTCAACATTTCTACTGTACACAAATATGAACACTATAAAAATACAATTTGTAATAGGATTTTTTTTTTCAGATTTACGTTTGTATTGATGACATACCAACCAAATGCATTAATTATCATTTATGATGAATTCCAAATGTGTATGTTTAGTGTATTACTTATTGTGTTTATTTTACATATGTATTTATGTTATATTCACAAACATAATTAAATAAATACAATTAAATATGTTAATTTATTTTAATTCGTTGATTAGTTACTTTTAAGTTACAACTTAGTTTTGTCCTAGCCAAAATACCAAAATCATGGAAATAAATAATTAAATATTGTTTTTGAAAGTGAGCTTTTTTTAACACGCTAACTAGTCTCATGAGATGTTGAAGAGGCTGATGTATGAGAGTTTGCAGCTACTCAAAGCATTGGTGGCAGATCATCCATGGTCTCTTGTTATAAGTTTATTCACTTTCTTAAATACAAAATAAAGTGAAGCTGCTTCATGATCCAGTCCATGCTTTTACAACCAAAGTGACTGAGATCAAGGCATTCGTGCGGTGACAAGGCTTGCATATTTAAATCACATCAGTGTTAACGTTACTATGGTTACTATGTGCGCTTTGGTCATGTCAACATTTAAACTGTCAAAGCGTTCACCTGCAGTCGCTCTGGAATGCTGAACATTGAACAGTAGCACTCAAAAAAAAAAAGTGATGTTGTTCATTTACAACCCTTGCTTCCAGACGGCACATATTTTAATTAGACTTATTCCATAATTATTTTTCATCTCAGTAACGCTTAAAAAACATCAAACTTTTTACATTTTAGACTCTTTTACATTTTTTTTTTTTTACCAAAGGCACCTTATTGGCCTTAATTAACTCTTACAAGAAACAAAAAAAATTGGTGTTGTCAGCGGTCGTCAATTATGCAGCACAATTGACAGTTTTTAGTTGTTTTTACATTTTTAATTAGTCTAACTTTTCCATCTAATTCTTTTCCATTATCTGTGAGTCTTTAGCATTGCCCAGACATCTGTTTGGCAGATGTTTGTTTCAGGTCTCTCTGTAGTAACTCAAGTTTCCTGATCGCTGTCTGCAATTGTTCCAGTTTCAGAGAACACCTGCTAGTGTTAGTTCGGCTCACTTGGATGTTGTTGGATCACTGCATGTTGTTAAACACAAGCTTGTACGTGACCTTCCAGGTTACATCCGTTCACTGAGACACAATTATCATCAGGGATCATTGAAGGGGACAAGTGCTGGTACTTTGGTGTGCTTATTTAATTGCACCAAGGTTGGTTAGACATTTCTGTGAATTGTTCCTGCGCATCCTAATGAGTCTATAATTGATGCTTGGTTTTAACAGTGCTCCTAAGGTCAAAATTATCAACACGCTTTAGACGTTTGTACATTTTAGTTTTTTTTTTCCTTTTGATGTATTATTCTCTCTTTTATTCATTTAACTTTTCTTATGTCAGTTGATTTAAAATTAATAAAATAAAGTTAAAAAATGTAAGCCTGAATACCATTTGAGAGGTCAAAAAACACTTTTATAATTTTATAATCGTACAAATTTTAAAAAAGTTCAGCTCTGCTAGGTCATTCTAGTTTGTTGCATTATGTGATTCCATGGGCGACCAATGGAAGCTGGCTCTTTTGAACATGTGAAAGAGTGCTTTCAAGACATAAAAGAGAAGCATAGGTGTGTGGTGGCCTTTAGTCTGATGCGATTAAAAGTATATTAGAGTAAGCTTTACTTTCTTCTCTGATTAACTGAAAAAGAAAATAATAGTAGATACAAGGGCAACTGCATCACACATTTCAAAATATGGATAAAAACTTGGAATTCATTGACAAGAAACAAGTCCCTAAAATTAAGAGAACAATTGTCTTTGTAAGTTAACTACTTTACAGTGTGAGATTAGTAAGTTGCATATAATAAAAATTGGTCTTATCCAGCTTGATTTAGTCAAATTATTATTATTATTATTATTATCATATATAATAATTCATTATATATATATATATATATATATATATATATATATATATAATCTCTCTCTCTCTTCTCTTCTCTCTCTCTCTCTTTCTCTCCTCTCTCTCTCTGTCTCTTCCTCGCTCTCTATCTCTGTCTCCTCTCTCTCTCTCTCTGTCTCTCTCTCTATCTCTCTCTCCTTCTCCTCTCTCTCTATCTTCTCTCTCTCTCTACTCTCTCTCTCCTCTCTCCATCTCTCTCTCTCTCCTCTCTTCTCTCTCATTCCCTATCTCATCTCTCCCTCTCTACTCTCTCGCTGTCCATTGCTCTTCCAAGCTGTGTGAGAGGGATTCATTGAGTAAATTAAAAAAAGATTTGGTGGGTACATATTTGGAAGACAATATTGGTAATTTTGGGGAAGCAAAATTGACTGAATGCAACATGTATGTGTGACTTTGCATTTAAATTTTTTTGTTAATTTTTAAGAGTCTGGTTTGTTTGGTTAGCACAACAAACCAAACATGTTCACTAGAAAACCTTACAGTCAAGAAGGTTGTGATGTGTCCAGGGCTCTCCTTAGGCAAGAGGCTCGGTCAGATAATTAGCAGGTTACCCGTAGATATTTCCAATCGTCCTATTCGCTCCCTAAGAAGTCATGGAAAGCTCTTCCAGAATGTGTAACTCAATCTCGCCAAATTCTGGGCTAATTCTATGTAGGCAAACTCGTGAAACATCATTCCGATCGAAGTCTGAATTAAGTGCAAGTATGTCTGTTTTTTTTTTTTTTTTCTTAGCGTTTATTTATTTATTTTTTAGTTTTTGGGTGGGTGATGTTGTTGTGATATTTTACATTTTTAAACACTGTTGCTCCCAGCCTTATAGCCAGAGATTAACATAGTCTCCGCTAACATTCATTAACCATTTGGATCAGATGCCTAATTAAAACAAGCACATGTTTCTTTGCCGGTGGCCAACATTACAGTTCTGTGCAGTTTTTACACAGGCTGTTTGCATAACATCATTTGCCTTTTTAAAATGAACCAATAATGATTTAACAAAATGCCAGGTTTCCATTGTATGACCTGCTTAAGTTAAATATGCAAATGTGCCTGCCTCTGTCTATCCATCACTCTGTCCGTATTGTGTATCCTTAATGCTTTTAATGACCACAGTTAGCCAACACTAATAGTCCCTGTGTGTGAAAAAGTAATTGTCCCCCAGTTAAATCAGAACAATTAAAGGGTTATTAGTTTCAGGCGGGTGCACACACGCAGCCACGCTAGATTTCAGCCAGCCCTGCAGTGAAAAGTGACTGTAGGGGCACCAAAAATCGACCAATACATAGTTGTGTGTTTTTTTTTTTTACTCAGACATGAAATTATGAACACAACAGGAAATGAAAAAATGCCCTCATTGAGGTTTTTCCACCTGTTTGCATGATTTCCTTTTGTATTTGAAAAGGTGCAATTATTTTACCACACGTATACTCTGAGCCAAGCACACAGTGACCTGCGCGACACCACCGTCATAGCAACAGGTTTTCATATCCTCACACGGTCTTATAAATCAAGTTTTCATTCATTAAATGAAAGATAAAGATAGAAGATTGACGTCATCTGTTTTAAGTCAGTAAGTGGTCTGTAGCACCAACTGTTCAAAAAAGTGCTTAGAGAACATTTGTTTCTTTTGCATTAAGTATTTAAAAGCAAGTTTTTCAAGCTCAGTACAAATTAAATACGGAAATGAAGTCTTTGGTTGAAAGTTAAAGGTCAGTAACATTTATAAGAGAAGTAAACATTTAAATGGAATAGTTATTTTTTTTTTATTTTTAAAACTGAGACATTTATTTGATTCAGTTTATCGGCGATGACTTGTTTCCAGAAACAGTTGAAAGCTCACAAGGCCCTAAATGAACTTTTTCTAAACTTCTTTTGAAGTTTAAAGGGCAACTATTGTGAAAAGTCAATGTTTGGAATGTGTTTGTGCATGAAAAGTGGGAACATACAGTTGTTAGAGATGTTTTCAGACCCATGGCTTATGAGTTGAGCGGTTTGTGACTCAATAGTTCCAGTCCACGATGTTGATTGACGAGCATAAATAACTGTCTCTTCTCACTAGTCCTGCAGGACAATTTTCATAATTGCAGCCATTTTTTTTTACAAAGGAGTAAAAACACTTACCCAGAAAAAGCATCACTTATGCTCTACTTCAAGATGTATTTTCTAACACAAGATCCTTATTTTTTTTTAAGTCCTTAAAAAGAGAAAGATTACTTTTGTTTTTAAGGCAAAGCTTCAAAACAAACATGGTGTTTATCTGAGCTTCTTTTTGATCTCTCAATCATTTTGATTGAGCGACAAACAAATTCTGGGATTACTAAAGCACTTATTGAAGGATGTATTTTATCCAAAATCAATATTTTTCTGTTCACTTAAAGAAGTTTTACACTAAACTTGCAGCTTCATGCTTAACACGTTACTTGCTGTACGGCCAACCATGTCTATTGTTTCGGTAAATTAATAAATTGTATTTAGAGACCTGTAATTCACTTTCTTCGCAGTTATAGTTGTAGATTTCGCTTTATACATTTTGATTTTCGATTGTATAAATTTTTTTAAACTTTATAAATTTTATAAATTCCGATTTTAAATTGGATATATTTTCGCTTTTAGAATTGTTTTTTTATTATGGTTAGTCAGATCGCAGGTTTAATGTCAAACAGCTACTCGTACTGGCAACACAGAATTCACTTGTCATGGCTCTGTCCATGTCTAAAACGGGACTAAAACCACCTTATTTGCTCACGCCACTCAAAAGGAGAACGATAAAAAAAATAATTTTTTTAACTGAAACCTCACTTTCCACATTCAGGAGCGCAATAGAATCACATATGTTTATTTAACCATGGTTCCTACTTAAAAATTTAACTGCAAATGACAATCTGAAACAAAGTTCTGTTAAAGACTGCTAATATGTTATCATTTATATAAAACATACATACATCATTGTCACATACATTATCAATTATTGGTAAATAAATTCATGTTGTCTTGTAATGCAAAATAGCTATGAAGTAACAAAACAACTGACACAACTAAAACGCACACACACACACGCAAATTGTTGTTGGTAAAGTTAAATTATGCAAATTTGAAGTCTTGAGTTAATGTATTTATGCATTTTTCAATTATTTTATTTGATTTCAATTGTTTATTTATTTATGTTTGGATATTCATACACTCATTCACTCATAGAAGTTAATTATTTCACTTAACCCATAATGGTTTTTACTGAGCTTGCATTTATAAAGTAGACACTAATAGAAATGTCTCAGCACTAATTTGCTCATCAAAGAGAACCCAGTCTTAAAGCAACTGCCTCTTTCTTATGTGAAACCTGGATTAAAGTTAGGAGGATTGTTCCACTTTTACCGCTATATGTTTTCTTACTTTTCCCTCCGTTCATGATTAATGGTGTAATCAAGCATCCCTCCATGTTGGGCTGGGGATATGAGAATAAGCATTTTTCATGGTTGGCTAGATAAGATTATAGCTCATAGGATCAGATAAAAATCTCTCTCTCTCTCTCTCTCTCTCTCTCTCTCTCTCTCTAACTCTCTCTCTCTAACTCTCTCTCTCTCTCTCTCTCTAATCCTCTAACTCTCTCTCTTCTTTCTAACTCTCTCTCTCTCTCCTCTTCCTTCTCCTCTCTTCTCTCTCTCTCTCTCTCTCTCTCTCTTCTCCGAAAAAAAAAAACATTCAAAAACCAATAAATGTAAGGATAGTTAGGGTAATGCTCACTTGTTAAAATATGCCTTATTTTCATCTTTCTTCAAAGTGAGTGTTGCCTACCAAATTCTGCAAGCTGACTAAGTAAAGAGGACTTTCTTAATGCCTGTAAAGTATTGGTTTAGTGCTGACAGCATCGCTGCAGTTTTTATTCGTCATGAAAAGCATTCAATTTCAGCAGTGTATGTGAAATAGTGCATGTTATTCAATGTTAGAGAACATCTAAAATGTTAGTGATTAAAGTAACTAGGGCCAAAATTAGTCTCTAACTAACATATAATCGTGTGACTCATTCATGTAATTGTACCTTTAAAAAAAAAAAAAAACACAGCAGCAACAATACGGTCCCTTTAAATTGTCTAAAGGTGAACACATTCACCAACCCAGGAAAAATGGTTTTCATGTAATCCTTGGATTTATGAAAAAGAAAAAATTTAAGCACGTCTCCAAAGACAAACGCCCAGCCTTTGGAGTTTTGTGTGGAATGTGATTCCAGAGTGTTTAAGATGCAGCATGCGATGCAGAGAGGGATTCGCACCGCAGTGCTGCAGCTGCCGATGTGTTTGGGTGTGTGTCTGTGTGTGTGATGCACAAAATGCGTTTCATTAGTCAGTGTCACGCGCCATGATGGGACTATTCGTCTGAGTCCGCCTGAGCCCTGTACACACTCACACGCTGATAAAACTTCCTATTAAACATGACTCTGATCTTCAAACTTTAGGCACATTGCATTTCAAAATACAAAGATCGGAAATTCTGTCTTCTGTCTTTCAAAATCTCATTTTAAACTCCATATACCAAACAGTTCTCAAAGTTTTATTTCAGAAAATCGACACCAGCAGCTTCCTCTGAGCTTCACATGGTCCCTCACATTCCACGCTGGGCTCCCTGACACCGTCCCTCTATGTGTTTGTGGGTCTTTTTAAATCTAGGCCAGATTTAAAAAATAAAGATAAAGAGAATGAGGGAGGGCTAGAGATGGCTAAGAT